>OX336392.1:133270543-133620543 GCA_946902985.2 Meconema thalassinum | reverse complement strand
TTTAGTTGTCGGGAGCGCTACGATGTACGGCACAGCTCGGAGCGATGCTTCAATATCTTGTAGTGTTTTATTGGACCTCGTGAGAGTACAAGCACTCTGCTAGATAGAGCTCTCGCTTGCGCTCATTCGTGCCTGCATGCAATACAAATACGGTATCTTATTTCCTACCACAGTACATGGTATCCTCTCAGACAGAGGTAACTGGAACTGACATAACCATGCAACTTTTTTTTTTTCGTGTAGCCTCCTGAGAGGCCGAGTGCAGGTCTTTCTAGTGAACTCCCATGGGCGACCTGCGCTTCAAAATGATGCATCCTCCAGGGGTCACATCTAGTGGGACGTGGGTTGGCGACCACGGGGTCCCAGCTCAATCCGGCATTGCTTCCACTTACTTGTGACGGGCTCCTCTCCGTCTTCTTTCCTGTCGACCACCCTTGGTCAACTCTTGTTCTCTTCCGACCCCGACGGTATTAGGGTATCCGAGG
Organism: Meconema thalassinum; assembly: GCA_946902985.2. Classification (NCBI taxonomy): domain Eukaryota; kingdom Metazoa; phylum Arthropoda; class Insecta; order Orthoptera; family Tettigoniidae; genus Meconema; species Meconema thalassinum. Next base: position 133,620,058 of record OX336392.1, on the reverse strand, counting down.
CCTAGGGAGTATCTTCCTTTCCCGCCTTAATTGTCCCTTGTCTCATCTTTTCTGATACCCTCCTTCAGCGAGGGGTCAGCCTTCTTTTTCTTCTCCTTTTACCTCCTGCCTTCTGCTCAAGGCCCTCAAGGAGGCAGGGTGTATGTAGCCCCACCACTTCTGGTGCATCCTGGATATAGCTACACCCTCAGGGGCTCACGGCTGGTGAGTTCGGGAGTTGGCGACCCCGAGGGATTCCTGAGCTGGGTTCGGTTTCCCCCTTTTGTCCATTACCTGTGGGGAGGACCCTCTCCTCTTTCACTTTCCTATCTGCCTTTCATGGCTCTCCTTACTTCCAAGTCCCTCAATCCGCATTCTTCGAGGGTTGAGGGCATTTCTTTTCCTCCTGTCCTTTATTTGCTTTATTCTCCTTTTGTTTTCCTTTTTTCTTCTAGTATGTAGGTTAGTAGTTAGTTTTAGTTATAGTTTACATTTAATTTTCATCTTCACGATCACCCAAACCATTAGGGGCCGATAACCTACATGTTAGGCCCCTTAAAACAACAATTAGCATAATGATCATCAAATGGTGCTGAAGAGTAGATGAAGATGTCACATACACCCAGTCCCCGGGCCAGAGGAGTCAACTCCAGGAGATGAAAATACCCGATGTCCCGGCCGGGAATCAAACGCGCAGTAACCAATTCGCCATGGGGTCGGACTCTATGCAAATGAAGTAATTGTACTTGTCTGGGTGTATTTGAGTCTTCAGTTATTTGACTGATTTGTTGCAGCTTTCAAGGCCTCGCTGTACTGAGCTAACCGTTTCATCTCTACATAGATATCACACTCTACATCCGAGGCAATATGTTCATATTCTAACCTTGGTCTACCCCTACAGTTCTTACGTAGTTTTGTAATTACCTGTATGCATTTTTGTTTGGCTAAAAAGAACTCAAACATTAACCATTTCAAATTGGTAACAGTTTTATTTATCCGTATTGCCTAATGGTAATATGTAATTGTGTAATTCGCCTTTTCAAGGTGGAATAAACAATTTCATATTGTGCCCGCTGGCCAAAGGTTTCGGGGAGCCACCGGTTTCAAATGACCCTTCCGAGACCCTCTTCCAGTTAACACACAAGTATAGGGGACGACACATTCATAGGCTGGTGTAGCACAAAGTCTGCACTCGGGGGTTTCGGGAATTAGTGAGGTTCGATCTTTAACCAGCTCAGAGGAATGCATAGATAACAAAACTAAACAAGAAAAGAGAGGTCAGTCTTATGTTAAAATCACGAATAAATTTTATTCAGAATAGATCCTTAGCCTAGCATGAGAGTAGCAAACGGCTAGTCCGATACTATTCTGCCCTGAAAGAAAATATAAAAAAGTCCTAATCAAGATCTAAATTACTCTCATGGTCCTAATACAAAATTCGACTAAGAACGAACATGCTAAGAGAATGGCACGTAAGATCAGCCCAAAGCAATTACATCGAAATGACTACGGGAGGATCAAACATCAAAAGAATCTACAGCAAAGCAAGACATTTACTTGTTTACAAATACTAGAAACATTTACATTTAGTACAAAGGGGAAAATTTGTCCTAAGCTATGATGGTGCCATCTCTAACATTTATCTTTAGATTTAAGTGTTTAGCTAGTCCTAAATATCATTAGTTAATAAACGAGACGCGTTTATTACAAAGAAAATCAAGCTATGTGCACAATGTTGCTGAATTCTAAAAAATCTATGCTAATACAACACAAATGCATACAATAATTCAGCACTCCTATGGTTGTGCAATTGGCACTGTCTGCGTACTCGATTTGTTACTGTTTGTAACAAACGGTCATAGTTTCAAAGTGTTAAGAAAGCAGAAAAATAGGAAAGCCTGCAAATGCGATGGATAATTAAACAATTACATCGACTCATATTGCTACCAATCTGATGTGTGTGCTACAGTTATCACATCACCAATTGGTTGTCGACTATTCATGTGAAAATGTATCAAAATGTATCTAAAGTAACTTAACAATAACTAAGTGTCAACATTTGGTCCAGAAAATATTTTATTTTTAATATTTATTATCTTTATTTAGGCTCAGGGGGAATTATGAGATTTGTTTTAATTTTACAAAATCCTATCTTTGCTTGTTAGAGCTTCACACAATTATTTATTCCTCACAGTATAGTTGTTCAGTTTATGGACCTTTAAAAAGCGTTCAGTGTACTTAGGTAACGTGTGTATCCAACTAATGCATAATAACTTAATAACTTAATAGACACCCTGTGTCTCCACCAATACTTCATTATTATTAGACACCCTGTGTCTCACTCTTACTATTACGGATTCATCAATCCTGGCGCCCTTCGGTTAGGTACGACTGCAGTAGTTCGTTACCACCGGTATAACCACAATAACATGTCGGAGGTATTGATCCACCATCACGGCTCATATCAATAATACTCTAATAATGTTAATTAAAATAAGTGTGGATTCCTAAGTTGTACACGTTTTAAATACTGGTCATAAAGATTATGTGTGTGTGTAAAAAACATTCTAACAACGCTATGAATTAACATGAAGGCTTCTGATACAAACTAAAGTGTGAGATTGTGCATTTATTAAATTGCCTCTTCCCTGAATGAGGTCGAACCTATGTTCTCTGGTTACCAAATACTGTTGCATTCATTGCTTGTCTGGCTTCTCGTAAAGAAATAAACCTGTTTTTAAGTATTGATCTGGTCAAAAAATGTGACAAACGGAACTCTGCATTCAGGTTGTAATAATGCTTGGAATTTCACAGCCTTCTAAATAAATAATGATGCACTGCCTACAATCGAGTGTGCTGTGTAGTGGTTTAGCTTATACATGTAACCTTGGCCTTGTTCTAACACCTGCCAAAACTAGTTTCTTTTTCATAAGCTAGACAAAATAAAAGTTGATAATAACTGTTTTGAAACGATACGAAATGGGCATTGAAAATACAGCCTTCCTGGCGTTTATAAATTTTTAACAAAATTGTAACTTTCCACACGTGTTCTCATAATATCTACCTGCATTGTGCACCGAAAATGAAACCAAACTAAAATTAAATCTACTGTTTCCAACTCATTACAATAACGCTACTGATACAAGATCTGACTTACAGATGCAGCGACCGTCGGTTCGAGACTCGCCATGAGATGTTGTAAGCGGTTTTAAATAATTTCCTCATTGTTTCCGGTCACCTTCCGCTGTCAATTCCCCACGCATGATTTAGTTATCCATTTGCATTGCGTGGTAGGGGTTATATTCCAAGATTTGACGTTTCAGTAGGATAATAATGTTGCCGTTGGTGATAATACTACACATGTTTAAATAAAGCTTGCACTCACTGATGTTAAGGTGCGGTAATAAATTGCCCATTTTCACTCCGCCACTGGCGTTAAGTTATCGCTTGTGCGACGTTCACTCGTTACTTTCACGAATTATATACACAAAATAAAAATCATAATCATTGCCCTTCCGGCAAAACATAAAATTATTCTTGTAGGACTACACAGTTTATCAATTCACAGTTTATAATACACTTGGATGTGACCATGTGGTCTTAGAGTTTGCGTTGCACGCTTCCATAATTTCCACTCCGTGAATCAAAATATTTCTCAGATTAAATGTTATTAATTGTACACAATTATTCGATTATCAGTTTATGCCCTGATGGCTGTCCATTTGACAAATATACTCGGATTTATCCATAGCACATGGATTCCCTTCACGGAACGTGTCCTTATTTGTGCTTGACATTCACATAGATGTTTCTTCAGCAGACGATGAGTAAGTACTGGCTTCAGAAAATATGGCGTTCACTCTGGACATGAGTTAGCCGCGTAAATTGACGGTTTCGCTCATAAGCGTTGTATACCGTATTTTAAATAAGCAGAATTACGTTGATTAAATAATTGTGGATTTATGGAATGTCTAAAGTGCATAAAAATGTAATTATAAGCGATATTGCTTCACCTTCTTCCCGCCGCTCGCAGGGTATGTTCAGTTACTTTTCAGCATGGATCTTGGTCTTTGTTAGCTGTGCAAACATGCGTCAACGGGCGCAATATTTAAAATAATAGGGGCAAAAAAAATCGATTCGTCCTCGTATTTGCCTCACATACATCTTCGCACAAACCCAAATACACGGGGCTAAATAACGACAGTGTCGCAAAGCCCCTAATCAAGAAAACATTCATCAACACTCTTTCCATAATTACAAAAAATGTCCTATATTATTCCAGTTCCCCACGTCTCTCTGTACTTACGAGCGGCTTCGGTGGCGTAGTTGGTAGCATGCTGAGCTTCTATGTCCAAGATCGCGGGTTCAAATCCGGCCGAAGTCGTCAGATTTTTAAGAGCGTTAAAAATCCCTCAGTATGCCTTCCTTCGGAGGTGAAGTAATGCCGGCGGTCCTATGTCATAGATTTATGTCATGTTAAGGAACCTTCTACTAATTACACCTGTGTGAGGCTTAATTAACTTATAGGTTAAACAATGCTCTTCAAGTTCCTACATTCGTCGTCAGGAGCTGACTGCGGTGGCGTCTAGTAGCCAAGTTCTGAACAAGTAGTTGTTGATGGTGGCGTTTGGCGGCAAAAGTAGGAACTACTTGAAATTCAATGTCTGCAGTCCTTATTGAATTAAAAACAGCTAACAAACACTAATACAGACATCATAATTAACACCGGTGATCAGGCAGATTCTACACAACCCAAAGTACACGGGGCTACATGACCGCGTTGTCGTAGCCCCTAAACTGAGGAACCAACCAACCGTCTGTACTTACCTCAATACGGTGTGATGCTCTGGCTTCCATTCAGTCCAAGTTTCACCTTCCTCATTCATGAATCCTTCGATAACAAGCGAAAAGCAGTGAAAGGACGTAGCGATCCTCTCCGATTGGAAATGGTAATGAGTTTGTTAAATGGCAAATAATGAGAAAGATGTTTGTTCCAAGGTACAGCACCCAGAGGTGGGATAACTCCTGACTTGTGAATTGAACTCGCACCTTTCTCTCTTCCTCTCTCCAATTAGTGAGATAAGTTACAATCGAGAGGAGTTTTGACTTACAAAGAACATTCATTACGGCAGATCTATTCATCTGCCGGAGGAATTGCATTGGCCTTACATGCTCCTGTACACGTTTCGGTCTGTGATTTCTAGGGCAAGACATTTGATGATTTTGCATCTCTTTTGTATGAAGGCCAAAATATAGCTCGAGTATATATACGAGGGCTGTTTCTTAAGTAAGAGGCGTTCTTTAAGCCCATAGTTAGTGCGCACGCCTCAACAAGCGTGCGCGCTACCTCCCGGCATCCTTTGCGAACAAGCAGGCGTCAGTTGCAGCTGTGTAGCTAACCTGTACGCTGAACTGTGCATCTTTACAATGTTCAAGATTATTGATTCGCCCGCCGCGTGTGAGGTACGATCTGTGATACGTTTTTGAGAGCAAGAAATATGTCGGCTGCAGACATTCATCGTCAGCTTTGTGAGGTGTATGGTGATAATGCAATGACGGAAGGTAAAGTGCGAAAATGGGTACGCGAGTTCAAAAGTGGCCGTGAAAATGTTCCTGACGATGAACGCTCAGGTCTGTGATCACAGATGACTTGGTGACTGCAATTGACACGAAAATTCACGAGGACCGAAGATTCATGATAACCACTCTATCAATGGAATTTCCTCAAGTGTGAATTCTTGGTTGTCAGCACAGGCGGCAAACTTTTGAGCAGAGGGATTTCAGAACTCAGTTTTAAGGTATCACAAGTGCCTAAATAAACAAGGCAACTATGTAGAAAAATAGAGGAAGGTATGTAAAACCTAAAAGTAAATGTGGTTTCAAAATAAAATGTTCGGTTAATTTAAAAAAAAGAACGGCCCTTACTTAAAAAAAACAGCCCTTGTACACGTGTTTCATGAATCGACTGATTAAATAAGGGCAATTTGATAGGGCATTTTTTTTGCCGTTTACAAGAAATAGGTAAATTTTGGAGCAATTTTAGGTCATTTATGGCATTTTTAATTGTTTTCTGGTAAGTATGCACCAATTGTTTCAGTTGAGGTAGAGAGAAGCTTCTCCATGTACAAATCGTCATTTGCAAACAATAGGCAATCGTTTTCATTTGAGAACCTACGCAAAGTTTTCATTGTACATTTCAATTGGAATTTATTGTAAACAGCCACTGAAGTTTGTTTTCTGAAATATTCTTTGTTAATTAAATGACACCTATTTGCTAGGAGAGTATTTTAAAAATATGCCAGTTCTAAAATATTTCATTTTTTTCACCAGGGGTGGCAAAGTGGTATTTACTTTGTCAGTAACAAAAATAATTTAAACTTAATGCATTGTCATCCATTAAAATTATCTCTCAGATCAGCTAATTGTTTCTTAAGGGATTAATAAATAAGTGGTTTACAAAGAATTTACTGGTAATTTTTTTCAAATTTTATGTCATTTTTTAACCATTTTTAGGTCATATCTGCATTTTTTATTTTGAATTTTCTTGCTATTTTTTGGTCATTAAATGCCTTACAAACTGTAACTGTGTAGTACAGGCGTTTTCTCAACCTTGTGCTCGGGAGCACCACGGTGCTCTTTAAATGAAATATGATGCTGTCGTTATACGAACCAAAAAGTGCTCGCGAGCACAAACTCCCCTATGATCGATTGTTCAATTCAAATTATGTTCCCCCCAGGGGCTCACATCTAGTGGGCCGTGGGTTGGCGACCACGGGACCCCAGCTGAGTCCGGCATTGCTTCCACTTGTGCCGGGCTCCCCTCCGTCTTCTTTCCTGTTGACCTCTGTTGGTCAACTCTTGTTCTCTTCCGACCCCGACGGTATTAGGTTATCCGAGACCTAAGGAGCCTTTTCCTTTCCCGCCTTAATTGGCCCTTGTCTCATCTTTCCCGATACCCTCCTTCTGCGAGTGGTCAGCATACTTTTCATTTTCATGATATCTTCTGCTTTCTGTCAAGGCCCTTAAGGAGGCTGGGTGTGTGTAGCCCCACCACTGCTGGTGCACCCTGAATATTGCTACACCCTCAGGGGCTCACGGCCGGTGAGTTCGGGAGTTGGCGAGGGATTCCTGAGCTGGGTCCGTTTTTCCCCTTTTCCACTGACTTCGGGGAGGTGTCTCTCCTCTTTCCCTTTCCTATCTGCCTTTCATGGCTCTCCTTCATTCCAAGGGTTGAGGGCATTTCTTTTCTTCCTATCCTTTATTTGCCTTGTCCTTCATTTGTTTACCATTTCTTCTTCTAGTATTTAAGGTGTAGTTAGTATTAGTTATATCTCATCTCATCTTTCACTATCACCCAAACCATTAGGGGCCTATAACCTAGATGTTAGGCCCCTTGAAACAACAATTATCATCCTCATCATCATCATTCTGTTGCACGAACCGCAATAATAGTGTTTATGTTCGACGACGGCGAAATGTAAATATTATATGTCAGATAACTGTATTATAATGAGGTTCATTGTAGTACGCGTTTCCATTATGATACAGTTTCTCCCACCCATCAGATCTCAATAAATATTTGTGTGACCAATTATTTAAGGATAGCATCGCACGTGCGATGACTTCCACAGCCTCCTATTATAATAGTACATTATGCAACGAGCCTATAATGGCAATAATTAAGACACAAGTATGTTTATAAAACGAGCGTATGCGAGTTTTATAATTTCCATACGAGTGTCTTAATTACCATTATAGGCGAGTTGCATACGACTGTTTATGTTCGACGATAATTATAACTATTTTATGTTCGAACAAAAATATTCATAAATATCTGTCGAGATTTCGCCAGTTTTATGTACTGAACAGAGCGCAAGAGACGCAGGGAATGCCTTGTATTTGACCATGGCCACCTCGATTACTCTACTATGACACTAGGCCAGGCAGTGGATTTACATTAGAAGGCCGTGGAACTCAGCGCATCTAATCAGGCCCGACGAGAGGGGGGGACAGGCAGGGCTGGTGCCCCGGGGCCCGACCCTCCCAGGGGGGCCCGGCGTCCTAGGAGGATGTGCAAAGCACTTTTTTTTTTCAGGACGCGAAGAGATATGTTCCCTTGCGAACCAAGCCCTTTCGTGATACGCTTTAACGTCTCGGTACCGTTAAACATAAAATTAATTGCTCTCTTTATCTACGACTTAGAAATGACTCCGGTTCCTGACGAAGCCGCGGCAGGAATGCAGGATTTGGCTTCCCGATTGCGGTGTTATTCGTAGTCTTACTCAACAGTTAATAGAAAGGCCTGTTTGTCGTTACAGTTGTTAATTCATTTAGGGGCTTGCAACATTCAACCCGTGTACTTGGTAGCTAGTATGTCTAGTATCACTGGCGGGCAATGAAACATTGGCGCTCGGTTGGGGATGGTTTGCATCAAATAGTACTATAGATGTAATTCAGTATTTGCTGTCGCGTTAGTTTTACGGTTTTTTTTCTGAAGGCCTCCACGTTATTGAATGAAGTTGTCTGTAAAGCAGTATTTTTCACAAATATTAATGAAGCGAACAAAATAGAAAACAAAAAAATGTGCGAATTGTGTAGACTGAAGGGGAGGCTAGTGGTTGTTGTATAATAAGTGAGGTGTATTGGCAACATTGTTGTAACTATTTGTCTTGAAGAGTAAAAACTTAGACCCTCTTAAAACCATCAACTGCTGGACGAAAAGCGGGATATACACTGTGCTGTGCTATGGCTTCTGTGACATGATAAATCGCATGTCGTATTCTTAGTTGCCGACTGGGAATGCGTTGGCCGTCGCGACTATTACTGTAATTATTAGGGTTAAGTGTAGGGTAGGTGTCCCTGGACTTGAAATAAGGTACTGCCCCGGCATTGGTCTGGAGGGAGTGTGAAAAACCACACTCAGGATAGCCGCTGTCAGCGCCGCGATTCGAACCTCCGATCTGTAAACTTGCTGTAGGCCCCCATCACGGTCATTGTTAAGCTACAACGCGGGGTCTTACTTGAAGATGAGAGAGCTTTTACTCCAATATCGGAGAGTCTTTTCTATAGCCACTAAATGGCAATGGTCACCAAATGTTTACTCCAAAATATTCCAAAAATAATTACCCAAATGGCCTATCCTATAACTCAATAATTTGGACCTAATTTTTGCAAACTTTTCCGGAGGAGGGCCCCCGGACCGCACTCTGAGCTTGGTGATATTCCATACCCCAAGATCCCCGGTGTGTCCACTCCCCCATAATCTTGGCTTAAATCCGCTCATGATGGTCACCAGTCATAGGTAGGATTGAGGATGTTTAGTTTTGCTTATTGCAAAGCAATATTAAATTATAAGAAATCCACTGACTGCCATTTACAAAATATAGTTCAAATTCACATTTTCTTCTTTTGTGAAAACAATCACTGATCAGCTTCAATCTACTGATAGCACATAATAACTTGAGTTAAGTATGAGTACTGTATACCTGTGGTTAATTATGAAAATATATTTTGCTTTGTTTAATGCACAAAGATGTGTGATCGCCGTTCAACCAAAACCCTTATCAGTGTTTAGGCTTAGACCCAATGGTGTGACTCTTCAAGGGCAGCAAATTTTAAGAATGTCAACATAAAATCACTATATGTAAAACGTATTGTATAATACGTCTTGACTTTGTGTAAAAATCATGTTTTCATTATGAAAAGAGATTACGTCATATGTCACAGAGGCCGAAATACTGCACAGTGTACAGTATACCCCTTCCACCGCTTTTAACATGCAGTTCAGTGAGATGAACTTCCTGTTGATTAATTGTTGGGTCTTATGACGTAGGGATAGAATTGAGGAGGAAATGAATGTACGGGTTAAAACGATGAATCATGGAAAATAAGCATAGAATCACCGCCGTTGGAATTCTAACCCACCTGTTTCCGAGTTCATGGACAACAGCTTTTTTCAATGTGAGTATTTTCCCAAAGTTAAAAACTGTAAAACCGATGCAGTTTCTGGTCCGGTAAATGCAACTATTTTCAAATTTGTGTACGACAAACGAGCATATTGATTTTATGAGTACCGGTATCACTGAAGTTCTAAAATGATTGATATCGAAGAGGATCTGCAGAACTTTAAATCTGAACACTGTGCATGCTTACAGCGTTACCTCATCGAGACAAATTTAGATTTGTCAAACGCCAAAACAGTATAGTGAATTTAATGAAAATTATTACGGTACCTAGTTTTCGATGGCTTTAATCAGATATTCATTTCTATTAATTGAAAATAATGCATTAGTACGCGTTTCTTAGGTATAAACATTAAATTTGCAAATACTTTTGGAAGCATTCCTCTACTTAAAATGTTGTACATTTTACATACCAGCATTAAATTATTAATATTGATAGTAATTCACGCTCTGCTTATGATAATAAATATAACCTGGATTTAGTGGAATATATCATTGAAATATTATTATTATAGATATGAATTGTAGCCAATGGCCATATCAGGACATTTCAATTGAACGCCCGTAGGCTCCCCAACAAGTTCAATTTCAAGTAGTTCCAACTTTGGCTACCAGACGCCACTCTCACTGACACCCAGCGAGGAACGTTGGAACTTGATAGAGCGTTTCTAACCAAATAGCCTACACATTTTGTCTACACACTACCAATTGTAGTGGTAGGTTATTTTACATGACATACATTTATGACAAGGGCCCGCCGGCTTTACTTCCTCTCCGAATAAAGGCATACTGAAGGTTTTCAACGCTCTTAAAAATCCGACGACTTCGGCCGGGTTTAAACCCGCGATCATGGGCATTGCAGTTCAGCATGCTACAATTATTATTATTATTACTATTGCTTGCTTGCTTGCTTGCTTGGCTCATTATGTTCTTGTAATTGATTTCGTGATGAACATTTAGTGCAAAAAAAAAATGTTCAAGATCAGTTTGTGCAAATTTGCGAAGATTTACAGAATTTGGTTTTAGAGAGGGCCCCGGGAGATTCCAGCCCCAGGGCCCGTCGCCGCTCTCCACGGCCCTGCATCTAATTATCTAATTGGTCAAACAACTGTTTCTTGAGCTCTGATTGGTGGGAGAAACTGTTTCATAGTGAAAAATAGTGTTATAATGAGCCTCATTATAGTACAGTTTTCTGGCAGATAATAGTCAGGGTCGAACATAAATTTCACTGTGTGGCTAGTGTCATAGTGGGGTATTCAAGGAGGCCGTGGTCGAATACAAGGTATTCTCTACGTCCCATGCGCTCTGTTCAGTACAGTGCATAAGACTGGTGGACTTCCACGATCTCCTATATTAAATGTCGCTGTGTGGCTAGTGTCATAGTGGGGTATTCAAGGAGGAGTTGCTAGTTCAGACTCACATCCAGATTCAGTTTCACTGGAAACCGTGTTGTCAGAAGAATTAGAAACATCACTATCATTCGAATCACTGCCGGTGCATATTGGTACAATTGCTTTCATAACAGCATTCGGAAACGTTCCCTTGTCTCGCACTCGCCCTTACACACCCACACCACTCTACTTTCCCTGCCTCAACCTTTCCCACCCGACAGGGATCATGAGCTGGGAGCCGTACAGTATATGAAGTTGAGCAGTATTTTAACATCATGGCTTATTCCCGGTAATCAGTATGACTGTACGTCCTGTTTTAGCCCTCTCGTCGGTACAAGTAAAAGACGCGTTTGCGCCGTTACAGAATTGATTTTTAGCTTTTCAGTCGGTCAATACAATTACAATCCCAATTAGCGGCTTCGGTGGCGTAGTGGGTAGCAAGCTGAGCTTCTATGCCCAAGATCGCAGGTAAGAGCGTTAAAAATCCCTCAGTGTGCCTTCCTTCGGAGGGGAAGTAAAGACGGCAGTCCCATGTCATAGATTTATGGCATGTTAAAGAACCTTCCACCTATTACACCTGTGTGAAGCTAAATTAGAAGTTAAACCACGCTCTTAGGTTTCTACGTTCGTCGCCGGAAGCCGATTGCGATGGCGTCTAGTAGCCAAGTTTTGAACTAGTAGTCGTTGATGGTGGCGTTTGGCGGCAAAAGTAGGAACTACTTGAAATTCAATGTCTGCAGTCCTCACGGTGGGTGAATGGATAGCGTGTCGGTCCACTAACCCCAAGATTGCAGGTTCGCTCCTGGCCGTGGTAAGTAATTTTTTGAAAGGCGGCAAAAATACGACACGCATGTCATACGATGTCGCCATGTCAAAGAAGCCATTTGAATTCAGTAGGCCGTGTTCATAATGGCAAAATTAATCTCGGGAGTTTCCGCCAACACAAAGTTCCTCATTTCTCTACTATAGTGTTCAAGGAGCTTAGATATCTAACCTCCTTGACTTTCATAGTGATTCAAGGAACAACGAAATTCGACATGCAAGCTATCCTCTGGGTGTCAAATTACAAAGCTTGCATCCGGCACACGAGGCCATATGATATTATATTATATACTTGAATTAAAAACAGATAAGACACACTAATACAGCCATCACAATTAACACCGGTTATCAGACAGATTCTGCACACATCCAAAGTACACGGGGCTACATGACCGCGTTGTCGCAGCCCTAAACTAAGGAACCAACTAACCAGTCTATTAGGAAATGTGAAACAATCTGAAAAAAGTTACATGGGATTATTTGTACAGATTATACATCTCAATCTGTACATTAAACAAGAAATGAAGGAAATACATTAGAGAGATAGCGTATTGTCTAACTCAGTCTCAGTATTGCATAACATCAGTGGATGGCAAGTTTCTATCATTGATGTGTATCATTTTTCCAATTGGTGCTGTATATTTTTTTTTTTTGGGGGGGGGGGGATTTTGAAGAAATGAAACGGAAATGGGACGGAAATTAAACGGAAACAATGAGTGGGCGCGGTGACGGAGATTGGTACCATGACGTACTGTCGGCCATGTGGCTATGTGGTATGTATATCGCATACGGTTTACTTCAAGGTTTGGAGGCCCCATTAAAGATATTCCTACAATAAATCATCTTCAAATTGTCGTTCTTTGGTGTGAAAATATGCATTATATCATACTTGTTGAAAAGAATTATGATTTATTAAGTCTTCATAGTTTTGCTGTATTCTTATATAATGCAAACACTCGAGGTACCTTCGGCCAAAATACAGCACTAATGTAGAATGTATATCGCATACGGTTTACTTCAAGGTTTGGAGGCCCCATTAATATATTCCTGAATATATTTGCTGAAAGGATTTGGCACAGGAGTTTTACAAGTAGTTATTTCAATGACCAACAGAGTTCACTATTAACAAGGGATTTGCACTCCCGGCAGACACATAGTAAGATAACATGTCAAGCCAGGGATTCATTCTTGATTTACTATGATATTATTGCAGTCTCATCTGTTGTATTTCGTAGAGACTAAACAGTGGCGAAGTTGGAGGGGTATCTTTGAGCATTCGATTACCCATTTCATTCCCAAGGAATATGCACATTTAAATGTTCCTATTTTTCATTGGCATAGGAAAATTCTAGTTTTCGGTATTATTCTCCGTAGCCACGGTGAGATTGACGCCAGTTTCTCAGCGCGTGACTGAGCAGCCAGTGAGTCTCCTTTGAAACAGGCTCAAGTCTCTGTGGGTAGAGAAGACTATTGCGCATGCGTCAAGCGGAAGGTCGATAGCTGACCAACGCTGAATGCGTCAGCAGAGAGCCTAGGCTTCAAGGAGTGTATTCGTGAGGCGAGCGGTGCATGTTCGTTTGCGAGTTTTAAAACAAGGATCAGTGTAGTGATTTAATAGTGTATTTAAAATCAAGACCATTTTCTTCGTTGTCCTATGAAGAGAAATGTCCAGTGAAAGAGAGAAGACCAAAACCTCATCTAAATATTCTACAGAGTAATACACATCTGTCACGTAAATTCCAGTCTCAGTGATATGAGCAGTATGAGTGGTTAACAGCAAGAGTAACGACGGGCACGATGCATGGCTATGTTTGTATTGTGTTTGGTGGCGATAGTAAAGAATGGAGTAAAACTGGGATTGCGTGTATAAAAAAAATCACGAAAGCATCAAATTTCTAAAAAACATATTCTTAATTGGGAACGATATCATCCTCTGAAACAACACAGAATAGAGCATGCTCTATCAAAGACAGCTCGGCTCTCGAGTCTCAAGCACAATGAAATGGTGAGTCGCAATAGACGATATCTTGGTAGACTGATTTTAGAACACCCAGTTGCATGAATGTAGCTTCGCCACTAGAGACTATCGATGTCTACTGCAAGGGGTTTCATCCCATGACCGTCTGAACAGCTCGCCTATATTTAGGATGGTAACCACGTATGGCTTCTCTACCATTATATAACACCTCTTCCGCACAAGTCAACAGGAAGGTCGTCCAATTGATTTTAATTCTTATTTCCCATTTCACTATAAATCTAGGATACCCCAGGGCAGAGGTGTACGCAGAATTTCCTTCTCGGGGGGGGGGGGGGTCATTAATATAGCAGGGTAATTGGGTGCACTATTAACCGTGCTGTTCCATCCATTAAAACCAGGATCATCATCATACATTATTAACATTATATTTCGATTAATATTCATAAAGAACAATAAACATTCTCATGACAAAAATACAATTTAGCCTCAATATTTTTTCAGAAAAAAAAACATGGAAAACAGTAACTAAATATTAAAACTGAAATGTTGCAGTGGTTTATTTATTTATCCGAGTCCAAAACACATACAAATATACATATAAATTACACTAAATTTCATTACTCCAGTGCTCAACTGTTAGAATGGCACAGTCATTGGCTTCTACCAAGTCCTGCATAGTACATGGTCTTGACAACATGCTGCAATTCAGAAGGTGCTCAGGGTCTTGTCTTTCACCACATCTGCAAAGTTCTTCAGCACTGTATCTCCACTTCATTAAATTGCTTTTGCACCGACTCACACCAGTTCTCAGTCGGTTTAGCGTCTTCCAGGATTCGTATTGTTGGTGGTAGCCAGCTGCCGGCTTCTCCTTCATTTCCCACGATCCTCCTGGTGATTTTGCTTTCCAAAGTACAATTCGGCGAGCTTCAGCTGAGGAATGAATTGATATTGTTGTTTGGAGGAAGCTCTTTCTTGATTTTAGCCTAGGTGGATGGACATCAAGTCCATACATTGGATGTCTTGGATCTGTTTCTTGCTTTTTCTTCTCTACTTCTGCCGCTACTTGTCTTCTTACTTCTGGAGGTGCTATTCCCATAAGCGGAAAGATCTTATCGACAGAAGTTGGACGTAGACAGCCTGTCACAGTGCGGCCTGTCTCATGGAGGGCAACATCTACTTGGTTGGCATGAGCAGAGTTCCTCCAGACTGGGGCAGCATATTCTGCAGCAGAGAAACTCAGAGCAAGGGCAGTTGTACGCAGGATACTAGTAGGCTGCGCTCCCCATCTGGTGTTTGTGAGCTTCCGAACGGTGTTGTTCCTGGTGCATACCTTCCGTTTGGTGTCCTTGCAATGCTGTTTATAGGTTAGCGCGCGATCCAGCTTTACTCCTAAGTATTTAGGATGAACACAGTGTTTCAGATTGTGACCTTCCCAGGTGACCTTTAGCTGCCATCTCGCCTCCCTATTGCGCAGGTGAAACGCGCATATTTGGGTTTACTCTGGGGTGGGTTTCAAGTAGTTATCATTGTAGTAGATGGCTAAGTCTTCAAGAGCAGATGTCAGCTTTAACTCTACTTCTCCAAACGTTGATCCTCGAGCAGCAACAGCAGTGTCATCTACGTAGATGAATGCTCTGGTCCTAGTGTTAAGTGGCTGGTCGTTAGTGTAGATATTATATAATAACAAAGCTAGCACGCTTCCCTGTGGGAGGCCATTCTTTCGGTTCCTCCATCGGATTTTCTTATCCTTGAGGGTGACAAAAAATCGTCGATTCTGCAACAAACACTGAATAAACTGTGTTAGTCGAAAGTCTCTAGTTGTTGAGTACAGCTTCTTTGTCATTCGCTTGTGGTTTACAGTATCATAAGCAGCTGTGAGATCCACAAAAGCAACTCCAGTAATCGGTTTCCTTTCATATCCATCCTCAATATACTGGGTTAAGTTCAGTATTTGACCAGTAGACGATTTCCCTGGTCTTAAACCTGATTGCTCCTTAATGATCTCTCTGTCAACAAAATCGGAAATTCGGTTCAAAATCATTCTCTCCAGGGCCTTACAGAGATGACAGAGAAGCGATACAGGTCTGAAATTCTTGGGTTTATTTGGTTCTTTACCTGGTTTGAGCAAGGCCACAACTTTTGCTTTACGCCATAACTCCGGGATTATCATTTTAGTCACACAGGTGTTCATCAGTTGTAGGATCCATTCGATAGTTCAGGGGCCAAAATGTTTTATTTGCTCAGGTCTTATATCATCCAAACCTGCAGCTTTGTTGTGTTTCATCTGTTTAATAGCATTTCTTAATTCTTCCGTTGTGAAACGTGTACCAAGATGGTTGTTCTCCTGTTCATATCGTTGGATTTTTGTTTCTTTGGACCTTCTTGAGGCTTTACCGTTCAGCAGTAGTTGATTGGCTATTTGGTCAGCGGTGACTTTATCCGATTCCTGGGTTAGAACTATAGGATCACCATTGAGATTCTTCAATAATTTCCAAGCTTGACGACTTGTGCGCTTCATGTCCAAACTTTCGAGAAGATTACGCCATTTGTCTGTTCTTGATTTTGATATGGCTTGGAGAAGGTGTTCTCCAGTTAGTATTGTTTCCTCTGCGAATGGGTCCTTTTCATAGAGTTGTTCATATTTGTTAAGGAGGGATTTTGAGTCCTTATCGAGTACCAGGAATATACATTGTTCTGCAGCCCCTTGGGATGTGTTTACGGGAGATAGACTTTACTAATTCAACAAAATCTGTGTATTTCTCTGGGTCAGGCTTGATCTTCGTCACCTCATCATCTAGATTTTGAGAAAAGTTAACCCACTGAGCTTTCTTAAAGTTGAACTGTCTTTTAAACGGGACTTGTTCAGGTTTGACAATTGCTTGTACTACACATATAAGAGCTCGGTGTTGTGTTCTTGGGAAAGGTTCTGCAATGTGCTTCTTGGTTTGATAAGCTATAGGATCGGTGCCAAAAATGTTGTCCGGATTGAAGCTTCTCTTCCACTGACCACTATCAAAGGACTGGGGTAGCTTTGGGTCATGTATCAATTTAAGACCCATGCATTTGGCCCATTCTTCTAGTTTTTGACCATTTAAGTCCGTCTCTTTGTTTCCCCATGATATACTTTGGCAATTGAAGTCGCCTACGACTAGTTTTGTTGCTTGGGAATGGAAGTTACAGGTTTCTGTGAATTTGTATTCCTTAATTGGTGGTTTGTAGACAGATGTAATAGCACAGGATTGTATTTCAACCGTCATAATTTCTATATGATCTACACAGGTCATATCAGCAGAGAGAATGTCGGTTCCCAGTTTATTGAAAACTGCACTCCCATATTGCTCATCAGGTCTCTCCAAAACGAGTTTCATTCCATTCACCCTTGGTCGGCGATCATTTGATCCCCTATGGGTTTCTTGGACCAGTAAGAAATCACAGTCATGTTTCCTGCAGATGTTAGATAATAAGGCTTCCTTTTCTGATGAAATAACTTCAATGTTAATGGAGATTATCACTAGTGCTGGCATTGAAAAATGCCTTTTTAAAAGGATCGGTTGCAGTGGTAACACCACGTGAATGCTTATAATATTGATATTATGTGAGATAGAAATTATGTTTTGCTCTCCATTTTCTTACTGCCATTAGGCTACAGTTGACTCTCAAAATCTGCCTTTCTTGATGGCTTTATCTACATCATTGATAAAAATAAATTGCAGAAACTCCTCATGTACCGAATTATCATTAACGAAACGGATACCCACAAGCAATCCGAACCGACGTGAAAAAGATTACCGATCGCACACTTCAACAGCAAAACTGACCCATGGCTAGCTCCAACACTGAAAGAGTCGTCTCGCTGCAAGTAGAATGTAGGACGAATGGCAACTTTTAAAATACGGCATATACAGGAGTTAATACTTCTCGCAGGATATTCCAGCCGAGCAGCTCGCCCGTGAACAGCTGAGTACTCGCCGCCTTGTGTGAGTTGAGCTGCAATATGCAATACAGCTCTGCTCTAGGGGCGGCCATTACTAAGCGGTGATACACCAAGATTGGCAGGAAGCGCACATGGACTTGTACAATGACCTTCGCCCAGTGATGTATTGGCATCCACCCCCAGTCCCTCTCCAACCGTGCTCCGAGCAACACTGCTGAGTACTCGCGTGTACGCATACTCAAGCTCATGGATTTGGAACAGCCTGCACTAGTGGGTATAAAACAGGTGATAGATGGCACAATATAAAGATTCAAGAAAACAAATGTCTCTGGTGGGGGTTAAACCCTAACCCACCCCCTCCGTCGGTACGCCACTCCCCCAGGAGCTCAATTCTAATGGGACGTGGGTTCGTAACCACGGTACTCTAGCTGAGCCCGGCATTACTTTCACTTACTTGTACCGGGTTCCTCTCTATTTAGCATTCTTGTCGGCTCCCTTGGTCAACACTTGTTCTCTTCCAACCCCAACGGTATTAGGGTATCTGAGGTTAGGGTGTCTTTCATTTTCCCATCTAAATTGGCCCTTGTCTCGCCTTTCGTGAAAACCTCATTTCTCAAGGGGACAGACCTCTTCTTTTCTATACATGGCTTCTCTTGCCTTCTTAAAAAAAAGCCCTAAAGGAGGCAGGGTGTGAGATGCCCCAACGGCTCACGGCTGGTGAGTTCGGAAGTTGGCAACCCCGTGAGATTCCTTAGCTGATCCGTTTACCCCCTTTTCCCATTACCTTTCGGGTGGACCATCTTCTCTTTCCCTTTCCTGTCTGCCGTTCATGGCTCTACTTCCTTACAAGTCTCTCAATCCTCATTCTTCAAGGGTTGAGGGCATTTCCTTTTGCTGTCTTTTATTTCCCTCATTCCTGTTAGATGTAAGACTGTCGTTAGTTGTAAAAAGTAGTTTTCATTTTCATACTCATTTCCACTATCATTCATATCATCAGAGGCTGATAACCTAGGAGTTAGGCCCCTTAAAACAACAATTATCATCATTATGGTGTTGAAGCCATTTTCAGTGTTGCCTTAGTAATCGAAGTTTAATCTTTAATCATCTGATGATGATCGCTTGACGATCGAAACTGGTCATCAAAGGGTATTTATTAATCTCATGTAAATATCCTTCAGGAGTAGGGATTAACCCATCACAATGGGTACAATCGTGTTGAACGACTGAAAAACATTAAACTTCAATTATCATCATAAAAAAAAATATTCACAAGCCAAGCTGCCAACAGTTCGCCATGCCGCTATCATCCCACAGGGTTACCAACCATTAAATATAATCACTACTCACAGCCTGCCTGAGAGGTGC
The DNA here is from genome assembly GCA_946902985.2 of Meconema thalassinum. Classification (NCBI taxonomy): domain Eukaryota; kingdom Metazoa; phylum Arthropoda; class Insecta; order Orthoptera; family Tettigoniidae; genus Meconema; species Meconema thalassinum. The sequence continues at coordinate 133,600,627 of OX336392.1, read as the reverse complement.
TGCTATCTAGCGAATTAAAAGTTTACACACAAGCACAATGTAAACTAGGAACGGAACACGCTGGCAGTTTATTGGACCTAGGGTCACTTAGCCACTGAGTTTACCAGAATGCCACTGCTTGTCGGCGTAAATGAGACTAAACATCTCTAACTGATACCTCCATATAACGAGGTAGTAGTGATACCGTCTCAAAATTTCGACCGGTACTGAAGGTGAACTGCCGTATGCCAATTCAAAATAACAATATTTTATTCACCATTTATCATTTACATGAAATAGGCTTCATCATTCATGGTACAGTATTATTGCTAGTATCCTCTATATACAATTAGAAGCCTCCGTGGCTTAGGCGGCAGCACGCCGGCCTCTCACCGCTGGGTCCGTGGTTCAAATCCCGGTCACTCCATGTGAGATCTGTGCTGGACAAAACGGAGGCAGACAGGTTTTTCTCCGGGTACTCCGGTTTTCCCTGTCATAATTTCATTCCAGCAACAATCTCCACTATCATTTCATTTCATCTGTCATTCATTTAATCATTGCCCCAGGGGAGTTCGTCAGGCCTCGGCAGCCGGCACAGTTCATATCCTCGCCGCTAGATGTGGGCTTCATTCATTCCATTCCTGACTCGGTCGGAGACTGGAAGCAGGCTGTGGATTTTCGTTTTATCTATATACAATTATTAAACATTAATAGACTATTAACAATTCTTATATCCAAGAATTATTTTACTGTATAAAATGGATTTTATAACAGGTTTGCTTTGAACGTATTCAGGGGCGTAGTATGTGGTAATTTATTAAAACAATGTATGCCATTTACATTATGTGAGCTACCAGTTTTTGCCAGTCTATGTCTTGGGATATCAATGTTTCCTTTATTTCGAGTGTTGTGATGGTGTATGTTTCCCCTAGTGATAAATTCACTTAGGCCTAAATTGTTTTTGACATACAATAACAAGATACATATATATTTCTGTTCATATTATAAGTCTAATAAAAAGGGGACGATAGTGCTCCCTAGGATCAGCTTTACCCATTACACGAACAATCTTCTTCTGTATCAGCAACACATTACGGACATACGGTGAGTGACCATAAGAAATTGCCTCCGTAAAGGCATTCACAATGATACCCAAGATTGGGTCGCTGTTTCAAAGCAACTTTCTCATCGGACTGTACGTTGTGTGGAGATGTAATGAAGACATCAGAGCGGGGGGAGCAAAATGGTCCATCGTTTGCTAGGGATGCATATGGGATCACGTAACAACATTCTCCCCGCCTATTCCAACCCCATTAGTGGGGGAGGGGGTGTCCTTCAAGCATCATTATCTCCCCGTGAATGGCAAATAGGGTTTTATCGCACACTCAAGGGAGATGCTGTTTGCCAGTCCATAGACCTTAAGAGGATATATCACGGACTCCGAAGGAATGCAACGTTATGCAGCTTATAAAACTGATTTATGTCTAGAAACTACCGCGAGAAGATGATAATTGTAGTTTTAAGGGGTCTAAAATCTAGATTATCTGTCCCCAATGATTTGGACGAAAATGAATGATGATGAAATGGAAAACTCGAACTAAAACTAACTACAAACTTACAACTAACTTAAGAGTGATAGAAGAACAAAACAAAATAGGAATAAGGGAAATGAACGATAGGGAAAAGAAATGCCCTCGGCCTTCGAAAATTGAGGATTGAGGGGCTTGGAAGGAAGGAGAGCCATGAACTACAGATAGGAAAGGGAAAGAGGAGAGGGTCCACCCCAATGTCAATGGAAGAAGGAAAAACCCGGACCCAGCTCAGGAATCCCTTGGGGTCGCCAAATCCCAAACTCACGTGTCTTGAGCCGTGAGCGCTTGAAGGTGTAGCACTATCCAGGGTGCACCGTAAGTGGTGGGGGCTACACACACCCTGCCTCCTTTTGGGCCTTGTGGAGAAGATAGGAGATACTGTGAGCCCCTGAGGGTGTAGCACTGTCCAGGGTGCACCGTAAGTGGAGGGGGCTAAACACACACCCTGCATCCTTGAGGGCCTTGTGGAGAAGATAGGAAATACTGTGAGCCCCTGAGGGTGTAACAATATCCAGGGTGCACCATAAGTGGTGGGGCTACACACACCCTGCCTCCTTGAGGGCCTTGTGGAGAAGTTAGGAGATACTGTGAGCCCCTGAGGGTGTAACAATATCCAGGGTGCACCGTAAGTGGCGGGGCTACACACACCCTGCCTCCTTGAGGGCCTTGTGGAGAAGTTAGGAGATACTGTGAGCCCCTGAGGGTGTAGCACTGTCCAGGGTGCACCGTAAGTGGTGGGGGCTACACACACCCTGCCTCCTTTTGGGCCTTGTGGAGAAGGCAGGAGATACTGTGAGCCCCTGAGGGTGTAGCACTGTCCAGGGTGCACCGTAAGTGGTGGGGCTACACACACCCTGCCTCCTTGAGGGCCTTGTGGAGAAGGCAGGAGATACTGTGAGCCCCTGAGGGTGTAGCACTGTCCAGGGTGCACCGTAAGTGGTGCGGGCTACACACACCCTGCCTCCTTTTGGGCCTTGTGGAGAAGATAGGAGATACTGTGAGCCCCTGAGGGTGTAACAATATCCAGGGTGCACCGTAAGTGGTGGGGCTACACACACCCTGCCTCCTTTTGGGCCTTGTGGACAAGATAGGAGATACTGTGAGCCCCTGAGGGTGTAGCACTGTCCAGGGTGCACCATAAGTGGTGGGCCTACACACACCCTGCCTCCTTTTGGGCCTTGTGGAGAAGATAGGAGATACTGTGAGCCCCTGAGGGTGTAGTACTGTCCAGGGTGCACCATAAGTGGTGGGGCTACACACACCCTGCCTCCTTTTGGGCCTTGTGGACAAGATAGGAGATACTGTGAGCCCCTGAGGGTGTAGCACTGTCCAGGGTGCACCATAAGTGGTGGGGGCTACACACACCCTGCCTCCTTTTGGGCCTTGTTGAGAAGGCAGGAGATACTGTGAGCCCCTGAGGGTGTAGCACTGTCCAGGGTGCACCATAAGTGGTGGGGGCTACACACACCCTGCCTCCTTTTGGGCTTTGTGGAGAAGATAGGAGATACTGTGAGCCCCTGAGGGTGTAGCACTGTCCAGGGTGCACCATAAGTCGCGGGGGCTACACACACCCTGCCTCCTTTTGGGCCTTGTGGAGAAGATAGGAGATACTGTGAGCCCCTGAGGGTGTAGCACTGTCCAGGGTGCACCATAAGTGGTGGGGGCTACACACACCCTGCCTCCTTTTGGGCCTTGTGGAGAAGGCAGGAGATACTGTGAGCCCCTGAGGGTGTAGCACTGTCCAGGGTGCACCATAAGAGGTGGGGGCTACACCCTGCCTCCTTTTGGGCCTTGTGGAGAAGGCAGGAGATACTGTGAGCCCCTGAGGGTGTAGCACTGTCCAGGGTGCACCATAAGTGGTGGGGCTACACCCTGCCTCCTTTTGGGCCTTGTGGAGACGGCAGGAGATACTGTGAGCCCCTGAGGGTGTAGCACTGTCCAGGGTGCACCATAAGTAGTGGGGGCTACACACACCCTGCCTCCTTTTGGGCCTTGTGGAGAAGGCAGGAGATACTGTGAGCCCCTGAGGGTGTAGCACTGTCCAGGGTGCACCATAAGTGGTGGGGCTACTCCCTGCCTCCTTTTGGGCCTTGTGGAGAAGGCAGGAGATACTGTGAGCCCCTGAGGGTGTAGCACTGTCCAGGGTGCACCATAAGTGGTGGGGCTACACACACCCTGCCTCCTTTTGGGCCTTGTGGAGAAGATAGGAGATACTGTGAGCCCCTGAGGGTGTAGCACTGTCCAGGGTGCACCATAAGTGGTGGGGCTACACACACCCTGCCTCCTTTTGGGCCTTGTGGACAAGATAGGAGATACTGTGAGCCCCTGAGGGTGTAGCACTGTCCAGGGTGCACCATAAGTGGTGGGGCTACACACACCCTGCCTCCTTTTGGGCCTTGTGGAGAAGATAGGAGATACTGTGAGCCCCTGAGGGTGTTGCACTGTCCAGGGTGCACCATAAGTGGTGGGGCTACACCCTGCCTCCTTTTGGGCCTTGTGGAGAAGATAGGAGATACTGTGAACCCCTGAGGGTGTAGCACTGTCCAGGGTGCACCATACGTGGTGGGGCTACACACACCCCGCCTCCTTTTGGGCCTTGTGGACAAGATAGGAGATACTGTGAGCCCCTGAGGGTGTTGCACTGTCCAAGGTGCACCATAAGTGGTGGGGCTACACTCTGCCTCCTTTTGGGCCTTGTGGAGAAGATAGGAGATACTGTGAGCCCCTGAGGGTGTAGCACTGTCCAGGGTGCACCGTATGTGGTGGGGCTACACACACCCTGCCTCCTTTTGGGCCTTGTGGACAAGATAGGAGATACTGTGAGCCCCTGAGGGTGTAACAATATCCAGGGTGCACCGTAAGTGGTGGGGCTACACACACCCTGCCTCCTTTTGGGCCTTGTGGACAAGATAGGAGATACTGTGAGCCCCTGAGGGTGTAGCACTGTCCAGGGTGCACCATAAGTGGTGGGGCTACACACACCCTGCCTCCTTTTGGGCCTTGTGGAGAAGATAGGAGATACTGTGAGCCCCTGAGGGTGTAGCACTGTCCAGGGTGCACCATAAGTGGTGGGGCTACACACACCCTGCCTCCTTTTGGGCCTTGTGGACATGATAGGAGATACTGTGAGCCCCTGAGGGTGTAGCACTGTCCAGGGTGCACCATAAGTGGTGGGGCTACACACACCCTGCCTCCTTTTGGGCCTTGTGGACAAGATAGGAGATACTGTGAGCCCCTGAGGGTGTAGCACTGTCCAGGGTGCACCATAAGTGGTGGGGCTACACCCTGCCTCCTTTTGGGCCTTGTGGAGAAAATAGGAGATACTGTGAGCCCCTGAGGGTGTAGCACTGTCCAGGGTGCACCGTAAGTGGTGGGGCTACACACACCCTGCCTCCTTTTGGGCCTTGTGGAGAAGATAGGAGATACTGTGAGCCCCTGAGGGTGTAGCACTGTCCAGGGTGCACCGTAAGTGGTGGGGCTACACACACCCTGCCTCCTTTTGGGCCTTGTGGAGAAGATAGGAGATACTGTGAGCCCCTGAGTGTGTAGCACTGTCCAGGGTGCACCGTAAGTGGTGGGGGCTACACACACCCTGCCTCCTTTTGGGCCTTGTGGAGAAGATAGGAGATACTGTGAACCCCTGAGGGTGTAGCACTGTCCAGGGTGCACCGTAAGTGGTGGGGGCTACACACACCCTGCCTCCTTTTGGGCCTTGTGGAGAAGATAGGAGATACTGTGAGCCCCTGAGGGTGTAGCACTGTCCAGGGTGCACCATAAGTGGTGGGGGCTACAAACACCCTGCCTCCTTTTGGGCCTTGTGGAGAAGATAGGAGATACTGCGAGCCCCTGAGGGTGTAGCACTGTCCAGGTTGCACCGTAAGTGGTGGGGCTACACACACCCTGCCTCCTTGAGGGCCTTGTGGAGAAGGCAGGAGATACTGTGAGCTCGTGAGGGTGTAGCACTGTCCAGGGTGCACCATAAGTGGTGGGGGCTACACACACCCTGCCTCCTTTTGGGCCTTGTGGAGAAGATAGGAGATACTGTGAGCCCCTGAGGGTGTAGCACTGTCCAGGGTGCACCGTAAGTGGTGGGGCTACACACACCCTGCCTCCTTGAGGGCCTTGTGGAGAAGGCAGGAGATACTGTGAGCCCCTGAGGGTGTAGCACTGTCCAGGGTGCACCATAAGTGGTGGGGGCTACACACACCCTGCCTCCTTTTGGGCCTTGTGGAGAAGGCAGGAGATACTGTGAGCCCCTGAGGGTGTAGCACTGTCCAGGTTGCACCATAAGTGGTGGGGCTACACACACCCTGTCTCCTTGAGGGCCTTGTGGAGAAGGCAGGAGATACTGTGAGCCCCTGAGGGTGTAGCACTATCCAGGGTGCACCATAAGTGGTGGGGGCTACACACACCCTGCCTCCTTTTGGGCCTTGTGGAGAAGATAGGAGATACTGTGAGCCCCTGAGGGTGTAGCACTGTCCAGGGTGCACCATAAGTGGTGGGGGCTACACACACCCTGCCTCCTTTTGGGCCTTGTGGAGAAGGCAGGAGATACTGTGAGCCCCTGAGGGTGTAACAATATCCAGGGTGCACCGTAAGTGGTGGGGGCTACACACACCCTGCCTCCTTTTGGGCCTTGTGGAGAAGATAGGAGATACTGTGAGCCCCTGAGGGTGTAGCACTGTCCAGGGTGCACCGTAAATGGTGGGGGCTACACACACCCTGCCTCCTTTTGGGCCTTGTGGAGAAGGCAGGAGATACTGTGAGCCCCTGAGGGTGTAGCACTGTCCAGGGTGCACCATAAGTGGTGGGGGCTACACACACCCTGCCTCCTTTTGGGCCTTGTGGAGAAGGCAGGAGATACTGTGAGCCCCTGAGGGTGTAGCACTGTCCAGGGTGCACCATAAGTGGTGGGGGCTACACACACCCTGCCTCCTTTTGGGCCTTGTGGAGAAGATAGGAGATACTGTGAGCCCCTGAGGGTGTAGCACTGTCCAGGGTGCACCATAAGTAGTGAGGGCTACACACACCCTGCCTCCTTTTGGGCCTTGTGGAGAAGATAGGAGATACTGTGAGCCCCTGAGGGTGTAGCACTGTCCAGGGTGCACCGTAAGTGGTGGGGGCTACACACACCCTGCCTCCTTTTGGGCCTTGTGGAGAAGGCAGGAGATACTGTGAGCCCCTGAGGGTGTAGCACTGTCCAGGGTGCACCATAAGTGGTGGGGGCTACACCCTGTCTCCTTTTGGGCCTTGTGGAGAAGGCAGGAGATACTGTGAGCCCCTGAGGGTGTAGCACTGTCCAGGGTGCACCATAAGTGGTGGGGCTACACCCTGCCTCCTTTTGGGCCTTGTGGAGAAGGCAGGAGATACTGTGAGCCCGTGAGGGTGTAGTACTGTCCAGGGTGCACCATAATTGGTGGGGCTACACCCTGCCTCCTTTTGGGCCTTGTGGAGAAGGCAGGAGATACTGTGAGCCCCTGAGGGTGTAGCACTGTCCAGGGTGCACCATAAGTGGTGGGGGCTACGCACACCCTGCCTCCTTTTGGGCCTTGTGGAGAAGGCAGGAGATACTGTGAGCCCCTGAGGGTGTAGCACTGTCCAGGGTGCACCATAAGTGGTGGGGCTACACCCTGCCTCCTTTTGGGCCTTGTGGAGAAGGCAGGAGATACTGTGAGCCCGTGAGGGTGTAGCACTGTCCAGGGTGCACCATAAGTGGTGGGGGCTACACACACCCTGCCTCCTTTTGGGCCCTGTGGAGAAGGCAGGAGATACTGTGAGCCCCTGAGGGTGTAGCACTGTCCAGGGTGCACCATAAGTGGTGGGGGCTACACACACCCTGCCTCCTTTTGGGCCTTGTGGATAAGGCAGGAGATACTGTTACCCCCTGAGGGTGTAGCACTGTCCAGGGTGCACCGTAAGTGGTGGGGCTACACCCTGCCTCCTTTTGGGCCTTGTGGAGAAGGCAGGAGATACTGTGAGCCCCTGAGGGTGTAGCACTGTCCAGGGTGCACCGTAAGTGGTGGGGGCTACACACACCCTGCCTCCTTTTGGGCCTTGTGGAGAAGGCAGGAGATACTGTGAGCCCCTGAGGGTGTAGCACTGTCCAGGGTGCACCGTAAGTGGTGGGGCTACACCCTGCCTCCTTTTGGGCCTTGTGGAGAAGGCAGGAGATACTGTGAGCCCCTGTGGGTGTAGCACTGTCCAGGGTGCACCGTAAGTGGTGGGGCTACACCCTGCCTCCTTTTGGGCCTTGTGGAGAAGTTAGAGGTACCATGAAGAGAAAAGAAGAAGCCTGATCCCTCGAAGAATTAGTTTATCAGGAAATAAGAGACAAGGGCCAATTAAGGCGGGAAGGTGAAGGACACATTAGGGCTCGGATAGGCCTACCCTTTTACCCTAATTCTCGGAAAAGAACAAGAATTGGCCAAGGAAGACCGACACAGGAAAGATCACGGAGAGAAGCCCGGCACAAATACGTGGGAGCAATGCCCGACTCAGCTGCGCTCCCATGGTCGCCAACCCACGTCCCTCGTGAGTCCCTGGAGGAAACTTCACGAGGGGCGTTGCGAAGAGAAGTTTATTAAAGAAAGCTTTCCAGTCGGTGAACACACGTTGTGCCCCATTATATTAGGCGGAAAACAAGTATTTACACGCCCTAACCTGAAAGAAACAAGATATATTACAAACACGCTTTTATGTACAAAATGGTGTACTTAATTGGGTCAGTATATAAAAGAGTTTTGTCTCTACTTAATATAAAACCAAGTCCCCGGTTCTTGGATGTCACGGGTAATCTCGACAACCACTGGATGGGTTTTGATGCGGGTTTCACCATTCTGTAAAGGATATATCGGGGAAGGTTTCTGTAGAGAATTATGTATGTATGATCAAAGGAAGCTAAGCAGTAACGATTTAAGTGAAAAGGTTGGAAAAAAACCTGGCGTCGTGCGCTTTTTAAGCTTACGCTGGGCAAACCGTTGAAAATATCAATATAAGTTACTATGAGTGTAAGAATTGTTCAGCATGAAAAGCTCTACAAAAAATGTCCGCGAGAGCATATCTCTATCTTAAATACATCGCCCACTATAATTATACTTACGTTTTCATTTCTTCCAACAATCTCCATTCAGTTACTGAGGTGACCGTTTATGAGATATCTAGGGGCGAGCCTATCACCCCAGTTACAGCCTAGCTAGCGGGCGAGCCTATCACCCCAGATATAGCCAGCAGCAAACTGCCGAGTCGTGTTGAGTTAAGACTTCAGAGAAGAGTGGTTGTGTTTGGAGTTTCCCTGGAAGTGCAACTCGGCTTTTCTTCATTTCGCCTGTGAACTTTTCGTACCGCAAAATTCACAGCCAAGTTAAGATTGGACGGAAGGGGGATTAGTGTTTCATGGACCTCGCCATTCTTAAATAACGTCTGACAAGAATTCGTTGCACCTGCATCTCCATGATAATATAATTAATAGTCCAGTCAGTAATTTTAACCCATCATGCCGAGACGTAAAACGGATATTGGTCATAGTTCATTGACATCGAAAAAAAAGCGCTTATCACGTAATGCATTCATAACTGTTCCCGGGCGAAGCCAGGGAGGGTTGCTGGTTTTGTAATAACATCTTATTTATCATTTAGACTTTCACGGCCCGTGATTCTATGCATAATGTAGAATTATGGGCTTATGCCGTGTTTTATTAAATCAAACTCAACGCGACCATGTCTTTCTTCGTCAAGAATAAACAGAAATACGACTAAATGGTTGCTAAGAGAAAGCAACAAAGGACCTAAAAAAGGTGTCCTAAGATGGACCCCATTTTAGCCTTAATTCCTAACTGTCGCCCCTGAGGTCACGGTTCGATTCACATGTTAGGGTTCTGGCAAACAGCCCTGCTGTTCTGAGCCTCCGGTACAGTTTGCCGGGAAATGGCAACCCCGGAGACGGCTGCAAGCTCTGCCGACAATTGTCTTGCAGGTGCACTCCGATTTCGTCGGGTGGTTTAGGCCTGATATCGGTCCTGCTGTGTGGTGGTTACTCTTGGTCGATCTGGTACTAGCCTACGACTAACATCTCCTGTGTCTCGAAATCGTCTCCAAAGCCTGGAAATGACACTTTGTGGCACATTCAAGGATACGGCGACTTCGGACTGCGTCTGACCTGCTTCCAGGTGGCCGAGTACTCGACCTACAAAAACGGAGTCCAAATGGCCTCGCTGTGCCATTATGTTGTCACGTTCACTACGAGGCTACACTCCGCACACTAGAACAGGGCAAACACGACTGAGGGAATATGGGGCGCAGGCACTGGCTGTGTGAACCTTGTGGTTACGCCGCTAGTCAAAGCAGGGAATACTCCTTTCCTTTACAGAGCGAACACGTAAGGTTGGTAGGTGCATACAGTATGTCTTGCGATTTGTGGTCTATTTCCTGTCGCCCTGCATATTCGCAACTTATGCTTAACTTTTGGACACTAGCGTAGTATTTTTATATACTGTATGTTGATAGTTCAGAACTCTTGTCCCTCTGAAGAAAAAGTAAGGTGTTTCGAACAGCCTCTGTGAATTATAGCACTACTTTCTATCTACAGTATTATGATGAAGCAGCTGCTACATGCCCATTTACTCGCTCAAATGTTCCCCTTGGGAGGATATTCTTCACTGCCATATCGATCGTGGAAGAAACATAACACTTCCATTTCCAGCTGCTCACAGTTCCTAGGAGACTGAGAAAAAGATGGTGTTCGTTGTTCCTTCTGAGCAAAGATACGCCAAGTTCTTGCGGAATATTCTACTGTGCATTTCATAAAGCAGCGTTATATAAGTTAGCAGGAACAATATTGAGATGACGATTGTTCTGCAGAGAAAAACAACATTGTCTCAAGTAATTAGAACAGAAACACAAACTTTAATCAGATTTCTCGATATCTAAGAGGATTACTCAGCTTCTTTCGAAGTTGGAGCGTGTCAAGTAATGAAAAGCAAATGCAATCGGAAATAGACGTTACGAAGCGGAAATTATTCTCCTACGGGTATTGAGGTATTACATGGTAATATCAACCACCATTGTCATTGACAGTGTCTTTGCTTGAGATGAAATATATTGTTGCTGTTGTTGTTTAGATTAGTTTAGGAATTGGGGCGTCATAGTCATAAGCAGTGCGTTCTTGAGAGTGTGTGAATCTGTCTAATAAAATAATCACGCATCAGAAAAATGGAAATGGCATATCATCTAACAAAGGGTGTTTACAACAAGAAATCAATATCACCAAATACCAAGCTAAGACACTATCACACAGTCATCCGCCCGAGGCATTATATGCTGCGGAATGCTTTGTAATGCATAGGAAAGAACTTATGGAGAAACTGGAAGTAAAAGAAAGAAAGAAAGAAAGAAAGAAAGAAAGAATGAAACAAAGAAAGATCCTAAGAAAAATCTTGGGCCCAGTAAAGGAAAAAGGGTGAATACAGGAGACGTCACAACCACGAGCTTTACGCACGTGTGGAAAAAAATAACTGATCTGATGAGGAAAAGAAGAATTTCATTTTATGGCCACACGACACGAATGAGCTCTGTGAGATTGACAAATAGGATGTTTACCTACTTCCTAGAGAAGAAAACCAAGGGAGCTTGGTTCACTGAGGTAGGCAGAGATTTACAAGAAATTGGTATTTCATGTGGCGATGTGCAGGAGCGTGTCACTTAAGATGAAACTGACAACTCACCGGAGTTTCCTAGAAAAGCCTAAGCTTATGACAGGCATGAAGTGGACGGAAGATAGGAAGCAACAACATCAAGAATTCATGCGACAGTTTTTTTATCGAGTTTACCCTCCAGGGTGGTGGCTCCCACGGACTCAGCGAGGGAACTCACCCCCACCGCCATTTTTCAGGCAGTGTCCTAGAACTGGGAACATCTAATTGGAGGGGACACAACTGCTGAAATGGAATTAACACCTCGCCCAGGCGGCCTCACCTGCAAAGCGAACAGGGGCCTCATGAGGGAAGGGAATGGAAGGTTAGGATGGATAGGCAAGGAAGAGGGAAGGAGGCGGCCGTGGCCTTCCAGGAGGTGCCATCCCGGCATTTGCCCGAAGACGAAGTGGGAAACCACGGAAAACCACTTCGAGGATGGCTGAGTTGGGAATCGAACACCCTCTACTCATTTGGACCACCTGAGGCTGAGTAGACCCCGTTCCAGTCCTCATACCACTTTTCAAATTTCGTGACAGAGCCGAGAATCGAACCCAGGACCTCCGGCGCGGGAGCTAACCACGCTGACCGCTTCGCTACGGAGGCGACTTCGTGCGACAGTACTGGACGAATATTAAAGCTCGACGCAGAAACCAGTTGAAATGACGTGGTCCATAGTTGGCCGAAATGCAACAAGAAGAAGAATAGTAAGTAAGTCAATTGGTTGGTTTTTAATTAGTGATATATTTTTTTTTTCTCGATACATACTGTAGTATAATTACCGGTACATGGGTCTAAGTTTTACAGACTTTCGATGTGCCATGCCCTCCCTCAGAGGAAATAGACTTGCCCTATATCCACGCTGTGCACAGCGATAACAAAACAGTACGAGAAGCTGTACTGAGCGAGCGGTCGCGGTCGCAATGTTTTCAAAGCAGGAACATGGAAGTTCGATAAAAATTCAATATGTAAGAGCACAGCACAACAGTGTCATCAAGGACTGCAAGCACCTCCGAGAAGAAAATAGCAACACTTTGTGCGTAATCAACCCATCGTTCTGCATGGCAATGCCAGGATGTATACAGCTGTGTCAGAGTTGTTCAATCGCCGGGGCTGGGAATTGCTCTACCGCACAACTCCACCATACTCTCCTGATTTAAATCCCTGCGACTTCGATCTAATCCCTAAGATGAAGAAATAACATCGTGGGATTCGCTTCCGAACACTTGAAGACGTTCATCAGGCAACCGACCGCTCTTTTCGCGCCATCAACAGATTAGGCATTGCCAACGGGATCCAATGGCTTCCTTATCCCTGGGAGCACGTTGTACGTAATGTTGGTGGTTACAACGAAGGCCTGTAAAACTTGGAGCCATGTAAGTACGCCAGGTAACTGTAGAAAAAAAAACAAGTAGTTCCGTGAAGAACTAAATAGCCTATCATCATCATATATATTATTTCAGTAGTATTGATATCTCCTGCGACGCTCACAAGCGACCGATCGTGACAAATGTGCATTCAAATGAAATAAAATATACATTAGCAGTGACGAATTGCACTCTAATTTTCATAAATATCTATAATTTCTTTTAAAAATGACTCTTCAAAAATGTACGAAGTGTGCGATTTGCATATACTGTTGCTGTAGGAAAATTCGATCCATGATTGCTTCATATTTTGGCCACTGTGACGCCCGTGTCATGTCATTTTAACATTCTGTGATCTTTCCTTTATCATTTTGCATGGATTTCAGAAACAGTAAATCAAAGGAATGAGTACTCAAATCGTATAATTTCATAAATATCGAATAACCGGTGAGTGTTATGATGATCAAATTTTCAGTGACTGCCTTCTTAAGTTAGGGAACGTAGAACTTGGAATTCTAACTGAAATGTTAATAGTGTTCTATTATCATTTGGTTGAAATAAAAACTTAACAACCCTTCTCCTTAAGTCTCTCATTATAAACCAATTGGGGAAAGTGTGGTTTCTCGCACGGGTCCGCTAGTATTCATATATTCTATCACAGTACACCGATCTTTTACATTCAGAAACTCTCCCGCCAATTGAACGCGATGTCCACATGATGGACTAAATAGCTTTGGGCACCCGACCTACATTGTGATAAACTATAGAGCAGCAATTCCAAAATCAAAACTCGATGTTCAAACGTTATGGTCATTTCCGGCAAGAAACATAGGCCTAAACGTATTTTAAAACGGAAAAATGGTCTTCCTACGGCACTGGTGTCGTACATTAAGGTGCCGCTAACTAAATATTTGAACAAAACACTTCAATTTCTTAATATGCTCATACCAGCCAAAATTATAAATCAACTAGCTGAAGTACCCGTTCTTCGAACGGCTTTTAGTACTGCACTTGCTGGTCTAAATCATTATTATATACAATCACACATTCGTAATGTTATTTCCTTGTTACCAACTACATGTGTAGACTACATGCATTTTCACTCACCCAATTCTTAATCAGAGGTAGGAAAGCGAAGATCTTCAGCCTGCTTTCAGTCGACCGACCGGGTCAGGGAATGGAATGATTGAAACCCCCCATCTAGCAGCGAGGATATGAACTGCGCCGGCTGCCGAGGCCTGTCGTACTCCCCTGGGGCAATGATTAAATGAATGACAGATGAAATGAAATGATAGTGGAGATTGTTGCTAGAATGAAATTGTGACAGGGAAAACCGGAGTACCCGGAGAAAAGCCTGTCTGCCTCCGCTTTGTAGGTGAGAAAGTGCGTTTATATATTGGAAATAAATATCAGCTTCTATGTAGTAAAAGTTAAATAACCTGTCTTAAATATTGAACATCTATCATTTAACGTCTCCATACTATATTTAAACATATAAACATTATGCTAAAACACATCAAACTTGATAGCAATCATCATATCCGCAATAAGTAATATTGCGGAAACTACGTAGCATGTCATGATAAAGAGTAACAGTAACGGAACAAACTTCAATCATCCCAAGTAATATCAACAAAAACAAATTAATCACAGAAACATGTTCTAAGTTTATGTCGTGTCTTGTGCGAGATTACGCCTAGTAACTCCGAGATAACCGACAGTAGTGGCTACGCGGGCTAAAGCTCCGCGTTAGGTCAAGGGGCCAAGCTCTCTGCTGACTCGGTAGACGCGTGGGTTCGAGCCCCACCGTCGGCTGTCCTTGAAATGGTTTTCCGTGGTTTCCCATTTTCAACACCAGGCAAATGCTGGGACAGTACCTTCTGACAGGCCACGGCCGCTTCCTTCCACATCCCTGCCCAGTTTCATTCATCTTCATCCTTTCCATCTCTCATCCCGACGCGCAGGTCGCCCACGGGCGTCGACTAGAAAGACCTGCACTCGGCCTATCAGGAGGCTACACGAAAAAAAAAACCTCCGAGATGGTTCATCAGCGGGCTCTTGAGGTATATTTGCGGACTACCAAAGGAGTAGCAAACTTCGCGATACCTCAATTCTTATTTAGAACACCTCCGCTACTTTACTGCGAGAGCTAAACGCTAAAACAGTCTTTCACCTCCCTATAAAGGCTTCCAAAATGATTGTATATTAAATTTCAGGGCCAAGCAATTAAAACTCAGCAACTTTTCTAGGTTTACGCCGTGTTTTGTGCGGATTTTTGTATTGGTCGTGAAAGGCAAAATACCAACTTTATTGAAATAAATTTGCCCAGTTCTGCAGTAAGATTAATATGAACACTAAATAAACTAATGTGACAGTCGGTAGTCTTCGACACAATCGTCTGTGTATTTGGGTTTCTGATCATGGTAAAAAAAACGACAAAAAGCAGATAAATATTGGCCAACAGAAATATTCAGTTAACAAAAAACAAATCGATAAAAAGGATGAAAGCATACCGTGCAAAGTAGAAAGCACTATAACATTTTGAAACAGCGTAAAGATCCAAATACTCACATACAATAACCGGCACAAAGAGTATAAAATTAAACTCAAAATCACGTTTCGTTTCGGACCTCACAAACTACCTCTATAAATAAAACAGTTCATGTAGAGACTAACATAAACTAACATCGCTCGGCGTTGACCGTGTTTTATAGCACATATTTAGGTTTTACTCGCTAACCGTTGGAGATACACGCACTAAAAGTGGTAAGCACCTTTTGGATAGAAAGTTACATTTTAAAGCTCGTATATGCCATCAAAAGTTTGATATTTCTTAGCGTTCTCTTTTTATTTGAAATGGAAATATGAAATTTTGAAACCAAAGGGTGTAGTGACGTCACAAATGTAGGTTTTACTCGCTAACCGTTGGTGATACACGAAAAGTGATACGAACCTTTCGGATAGAAAATTAAATTTTAAAGCTCGCATGTGCCATCAAAAGTTTTATGTTTCTTAGCGTTCTCTTTTTATTTGAAATGGAAATATGAAATTTTGAAACCAAAGGGTGTAGTGACATCACTAAAAGGGTCGCCATTTTTAAATAGTGCAAAATATCGAAATCAAAAGTAGCCTCTGTGTAAACCTAGTAAATCAGCTACATCCATGCAAAATTTCATTTCAATCGAACCAGTGGTTCTTGCGTGATTGAGTAACAGACAGACAAACACCATCTCATTTTTATATATTACTATGATTGTTTTGAATTTAGTTCAACATGTTACCGGGTGAATTAGCCGAAGTCGTTACGGCGTAGCTGCTGGCAGTCGCTCACATCCGGGAGGCGAGGAGGTTGGAATTCCCCCGCCGGCAACCTTGAAGATGGTTTCCTGTGGTTTCCCATCTTCCTTCCAGGCAAATGCCGGGGTTGGTTCCTAACTATTGGCCACAGCCGCTACCTTCCAATTCCTTGTCCTTACATTAACACTTTGCTCCCCAGACAACACTCCACACGCGACGGTACTTGTAGCTGACCCAATGGGTGTCCATATAGAAGCAGCTACTAAACTCTGGCGAGCCGAACATGTCCTCGGACACTCCCGGCACTAAAAGCCATACGCTAAAAACAAAAAAATAAGTGAAACTCCCTTTAAAAGATAAAATAGTTGTTACTGAAAATGCAATATCCTTCACTGTTACCAACATTAAAAATCATGATTTTTTTAAAACAAAATATTAAGCTACATTTATTACTTAACTAGCGGCTTCGGTGGCGTAGTCGGTAGCATGCTGAGTGAGCTTCTATGCCCAAGATCACGGGTTCAAACCCGGTCGAAGTCGTCGGATTTTTAAGAGCGTTAAAATCCTTAAGTATGCCTTCCTTCGGAAGTAAAGCCGGCGGCTCCATGTCATAGATTTTTGGCATGTATAAGAACCTTCCACTAATTAAACTTGTGTGAAACTAAATTTGTAGGTTAGATTTCGTTGAAACGCTCTGTCAAAGTTCCAACGTTCACCACTAGGTGTCAGTGAAATCTGGTTGCGACAGCTGGAACTACTTGAAATTGAACGGAACTTGTAGCTCACCCCATGGATGTCCGCATTGAAGCAGCTACAGCCTCTAGTGAGGCGATCATGTCCTCGGACACTTCTTCTTCTTCTCCTTCTTCTTCTTCTTTCCTAGCGTTTATCCCAGTACGGGGTCCGCTGCTCTACTATATCTTCTCCACTTATTCCTGTCGTTGACATGTGCAGGTTGTAAGCCAACATCGTGCATATCTGTCTTAATGTTGTCTATCCAACGCTTCGCAGGTCGTCCGCGTGGTCGCAGTCCACCTGGGTCCAGGTTGAGAGCTACTTTGGCGACAGAGTCGCCCGGCATTCTCATAACATTATCATACCAACGGAGACGAGCTTCCCTCACTTTCTCCTTAATTGGTGTGACACCTAATTGTTGTCGAACATCTGTATTTCTGACCTGGTCATATCTAGTCAGTCCAAGTATCCAACGGAGCATCTTCATCTCCATCGTGTGCAGAGCCTGTTCATTTTTCTTGTCATTGAGTGGGATTCTGCCCCATAAATTGCTGCCGAACGTACAACTGTCATAAACTTTTGCATTTTGGTATTTAGGCATCTTTTTGTCGCAGAGGACACCAGTGACCTGTTTCCATTTGAGCCAGGCCGTTAGGCCTACCCTCGCCCGTGTATCTAAAGTGACATCACCATTTTACGTGATAACAGACCCAAGATATTTAAAATTATTTGTCTTGGGCAGATCTTGATCGCTAATTTGGACAGTGCCGTCGGTTTGCGGGCAATATTCAAGATAATCTGTCTTCTGGATGTTAAGGCGCAGTCCATAGGCAGCCAGCCTTTCCATCCATATTTGCGCTTGACGCTGGAGTTCAAGGAGTGTTTCTTGTACTGGTACAATATCGTCAGCGAAAAGAAGGGTCCAAGGGTGTGGTGTTTGTATGTCAGCCGTAACCATATCCCGGCACTAAAAGCCATACGCTAAATAAATACATAATTACTTAACTATTAAAGTTGAAGATTTGAAACTAAATACACTTAAAAGAGAGTTCATAGCTTCAATCCAACCCAGAATCATGGTTATAGTTCTTCAAACTTAGTATTTTAAAAAAAAATCTTTAAAATTTTTAAAAAATCTATGTTTTTTTTAAGCAAAGCCTCAAGTTACATAAATACTGGAGCTGTTATTCTAGGTTAGATTAATGTGCATACGCATATAAAAATACTATGAATATTTCAAGTAGATGGGTGCAGTACTCTCTGAGATAATGTACCTTATTTGGATAAAAATGGCAGTTGTGGGAAATGGTTGTGAAAGAAATGCCTGAAAAAGTAATTGGTCTAATAAAAGTAGTAAAAGTAAAAGTTGGCAAACTTCGAAAGCCCATCTCTTGGAAATAAATTACCATTTCTGTTCCAAACAAACTTTCTGTGATAATTCAATATGTTGAGAACCAAAAATATATATTAAACAAGTAGTTCCGAGAAGAACAAAGCCTATTTTCATATGGGTACATCCTACTTATGTTAATTGCATCTATCAACGTACAAACATTCAGTTTGTTTGCTGGAATAGATTTGTAGATATTGAGAAACGTCTAATATTTCGTTTGGTCACCATGCTGGATTTTTTAATCTGTAGGTCTTAGAGTTATGTACTATTACATGAAGATTATTATGTGCATGTAGTATTCAAACATCAATCGCATGATTAGGATACAAGAAGAAAAAACGAGATTTTTAAATGTCGCACAGCTGCCATCTTGCGGTTATGAAAACAATTGAAATAAATTAGATGCCAGTGGATTAAAATTTGTATAAGAATTTACCGTACCAAGTTTCCCTGCACTCGGATGGTTAAATCGCGAGAAACGTTCATTTAAATACTTATAATTCCCGTCGCCGCCATGTTGGATTTGTGCTCGCCAGGTTATTGAAAGTCCTATAGGTGAACTTATGTTCATAGCCTCTATGAACATTTAAAAAATCAGTTTGATTGCTGTAAAAGATTCGTAGATATTGAGAACCGTCTAAATATTACGGATGGTCGCAATGTTGAATTGTTATGTACCATCCGCCATTGAGTTATGTACCATTAAAGGACAATTACTGCGTAGGTTCATTATTCAAACTTTCACTTCGATCGCATAATTACGACAGAAGAAATGAAAACTTAATTTTAAAATTTCGCACAGCCGCCATCTTGTGGTTATGTAAACAATTGAACTAAATTAAATATTGCCAGTGCATTGCAATGTACTGAATATAAACATTTGCTGTACCAAGTTTCATTGCGTTTGGATGGGTAAATCGCGAGATAAGTCTATTTGAAAGTCTCAATTTCGCTTGACCGCCATGTTGGTTTTGTCGTTACCAGGTTTTTGAAAGTCTCATGGGTGATCTTTTAGTAGTTTTATTTATCACCGTACAAAATTTCAGGGTGATATCCGTAATAGTTTCGGAGATATTGAATGCTAATGAAATATTTCGCACAGCCGCCGTGTTGGATTGGTGAGACGTAATAACATTTGAAGAGCACGGTCGAGGTCGGCCAAAATGGTGCTATGACCTTATCGAGTTTCATTGAAATCGCTCCAGTCATTTAGAAGTTATTAGTGAGGGACACACACACAAACACACACACATACTGACAAAAGGTGATCTCATGAGTCTTTTTTTTTTTTTTTTCATAAAATGAAAATAGGCTAAAAAGAGGGGAAAATATTCACCAAAATCTAAGTTTGCGCCACCTTAAACGTTTCAACGTTACACAAGATAAGTCAAACCAACACACCGTCATGCCTGGAAAATATGTTTTAAAAGACACACGATGAGGCTTATCGTAATGAACACAACACTAAAGAGTTGTGTTCTGGTTCATGATACTGGTTCATCATCTTACAGAGAGATCGTTTCAATATAACATGAGTAGAACGTGTTTCTCATCAGAAATGAATATGCTTATAACCTATAGCTTACGACACCCTCATTAGAAAATTGGGGCTTATGAACTCGGTTTATCGTCCCTTACAACAATTACAACCACCATCACTACAATTAAAAATTACATTCTATAAAGAAATTATATAACTTTCAGTACCAGTTAATTATGATTCCTTTCGCCAGATTGCAACTCTTAAGAACGAGACACTGCTGTTAATTTTAAGAAAAGTCAAATGTACATCTTATATAAGACTAGCTACAATAATCCATGAAGGAAGGAACGAAGCCTTTAGTTTTACGTGGCCGTTAATCATGCGATCATGAGCCACGGGACCTCCATGAGATTACATTATTATTATTATTCTTATTTATTTATTTATTTATTTATTTATTTATTTATTTATTTATTTATTTATTTTAAGAGAATTCTTCCAATAAATGGAAGACTTTAAGCAAATAACTCGATTACTTAAGGCCATAGCCGCCTCCTTCCCAATCCTCGCCTCAATATTATCAATAGACTCAGCACCACCAATAACAGAGGTCATCAGACTCATTCTGCACACACACACACACACACACGCGCACCAACTACACGGGGCTGAAATCACTTCATGTCCATTCTCCATAATGAAACAGCAACAACAACACCAGATTATTTTTGATGTAGTATCTTTGCCAGTTTCATTTTTTGTCGGATATTTGACTCGCCACCCACCCATTGCTGCCACCATTAATACAGCTTAAAACCATCTAGATTGTTTTTTCCCGTGTGGTACGTGTCTATAATGTAATTATTAAATATATCGACCCTAGCCCCACTTGCATGCCGCCTGCCAAGGTCATTTCCGTCCATTATTATCTTCACTTTGCCTCAGCACTCAACCTGGCCGACTGAATTTCTTCGCTGAGTGCTGACAAATGCTCACTGATGGATACTCTTACAATACGAACAGCGACCTCTAGTAGTTAGTGTGCCATCTACTTATCTTCAAGAGCTACTCTACTACAAAGATATCTCACTAAAACATAAATGACTATAAATATTGGGAGTGCAAAGATTATAATGTTCAAAGACAGAAAACACCACTGCGCTGCGTTTTTATGAACCCGATTCCTTGACATCTTCCCCCACCTGGTCGATGGTGGCTTCGGTGTCGTAGTTATCACCTTGCTGAGCTTCTGTGCCCAAGGTCGCGGGTTCGAACCTGGCGGTGGTCGTCGGATTTTTTAAGAGCTTTACAAATCCCTCAGTATGCCTTCCTTCGGCGGGAAAGTAAAGCCGGCAGTCCCGTGTCATAGATTTGTGGCATGAAAAAGAACCTTCCACTAACTACACTTGTGTGAAGCCAAAATGTGTAGGTTAGAATTGATATCACTATATTAGTTCCAACGTTCGCCACCAGGTGCTGACTGCGATGCATCTGGTAGCCAAGTCCACAAGCTAGGTGTCGTGGACGGTAGCATTTGATAGCAAAAGTAGGAACTACTTGAAATTACCGTCTGCTGTCCTTACTTGAATTAAAACAGATAACACACACTAATACAGTCATCACAATTAACACCGGTTATCAGACAGATTCTACACACATCCAAAATACATGGGGCTACATGACCGCGTTGTCGCAGCCCCTAAACTAAAGAGCAAAATAACCAACCTGGTGGAACTCCGGTGGGATAACCAGCTGAATTGGACGGGAGATCATTTTGCCATATGGAGTGCGGAGTACAGCAGTGCGTATTGCTCCATCTGGTCTTTCTATAACCAGCTCGATGCACGCAATTTTCCACATATGACGCGGACGAACATCTTCTTGCAACAGGACCACATCTCCAACTCGAAGCTTTCATATACAGTAGATGCCTGCTGCTGGCGTACTTTGTGAAAAATGTGTAGCCTCGTAAGGTATTCCTTTACCCACCGTCTCCAAGAATAGGCTATCCAGTCAACGATTCCTCGTAGTTCTGACCCAACGTCTTCAATCAGTCAAAAGTAATTGTTTGGTGTGTTGTCCCAAATCTCTGCTTTAAGGCACCAATATCGCGTGAAGTCGAAAATGCGAAACGGTTAGTAGCTTAATATGCGTCACACAGCATCTACAGTAATTACCTTCAAAAACTACACTATAGGGGCAGATGACCTCGTAGTTCCGCCCCTTAAAACAACACTAACCAACTAAGAGTTTAGTGCTTTTCAGTCGGTCAACACGAATGTACCCAAAAGAGATAGGTTATGCCCTAATCCTGAAATAAATTATATGAGATTAATAAAACACTAGGATGACCAGTTTCGCTCGTCAAGCGATCATCATCAGATCCATTACACTTAGGCTACAAAATCTATGTTTGGAATACAGGTGAAAATATTTACAATATGTACAATTATTTAGTTGTAGTATTGGTACTGCAGTGTATGCTAAATGCAGTATATATGATGTTAGGTGAAATGCTAAATGGTGATAGCTATCCGGAGTTTGTAATTTGGAGAGATTATATGGTTGTAAACTATGGTTAAACTATAAAATTGTAGGCTAACTACTTATCTCCGGATAGCTATCACCATTTAGCATTTCACCTAACATCATATATACTGCATTTAGCATACACTGCAGTACCAATACTACAACTAAATAATTGTACATATTGTAAATATTTTCACCTGTATTCCAAACATAGATTTTGTAGCCTAAGTGTAATGGATCTGATGATGATCGCTTGACGATCGAAACTGGTCATCCTAGTGTTTTATTAATCTCATGTAATTTATTTCAGGATTAGGGCATAACCCATCTCTTTTGGGTACATTCGTGTTGACCGACTGAAAAGCACTAAACTCTTGTTTAATAAGGCAACACTGAAAATATGGCTTCAAACACCACAATACTAACCAACTAACTAACTAACTAACTACACCATTACAAAGATATCTCTAACTAACTAACCCCTGGCACTATGCAGCCCATGAATTGAAGGGCCTAGGCCTATCAAGCGACCGCTGCCCAGCCATTTGGCCTGCAGATATTGGGGTGACACGTGGTCAGCGCATCGGGTCCCCTCAGCCGTTAATCTTGGTTTTCGTGACCGGGGCGCTGCCTCACTGTCAGACAGCTACTCAATTGTCCTCACGAGGCTGAGTGCACCCAGTTCCAGCCCTCACATCAGTTTCTAAAATCCCTGATGGAGCCGAGAATCGAACCCGGGGCCTCCGGGTGAGAGGCAGGTGCACTACCCCTACACCACGGGGCCGGCTACAAAGATATCGCACTGAAACCTAAAATAATGTAAATATTGGGAGGACAAATATAGTAGGCCTAATGTTCAAGGACAGAAAACACCACCGCGCTTTTATGAACCTAGGTCCTTGAGAATTGTGTAGTCGATGTCAGTTAAGTTAGTCATTATTGTTTTAAGGGGCGGAACAGCGAGGTCATCTGTCCCTATAGTTGGAGATACTTTACTTTAATCACTTATTTATTTATTTATTTATTTATCGTATGATGAAGTGATACATACCTATACTCCCTATATTATTCTGCTAAGGTCCCATTCCGGTTTTGTACCGAAAATAAGGTCCTGTTAACACCCAGCTACACATGTGGGGTACCTACAGGTTCCGCATAATCCCATGTGTGCCCGAAACGCACTCACTTCCTCTTTAAATGCCTCACAATTAAATAAATACCGGTACCCTAAAAAATGTACATTTACAATGGGAGCACCATAACCTGGCGAGCCTGCCGCTACAGCGCAGGGCAGCGCGGCGACGGCAGCCATCTGGTGGGAGCGCGGCGTACTGTGCCCGTTTAGACCGGAGTCCGCACGACCACATATGCATTTTACCAAGAATCAGTCAGCACGAGAGTCAAAATATCCCGGGGCGCCAGATGGGTTAAAGCTAATCGCAAAAACGACATCAAATGAAAAAAAAAATGCTTTACTGATTTTTGGCTCGATGCAACAATAAGGATAGAAGGAGATTCAACTGGCACACATCATGTAAAATTATCTCATTTTATTCTGAATTTAAAATTGACTGCAAAATAAAATGCTCAAAACAGCATCATTCACGTGTGGCGACCCACATTACTATTTACACAATGTACAGAAATTTTCCAACACATTGGACAATTATCTTTGGAAACACAAGTCTGATTATCAGTCCAGTAGACTGTGTTCCAAAATTATATCCATTATTTATGATTAAATCCAGTTCAAATTTAATTGTCTTTACTGGAAATATTGTAGTTCACTGGTTGAATTTTTACATAATATTAACACTCGTAGAATAATTGTTCATAGAATTTTTAACTTTCACTTATTTTTCCAGTTTCAAAAAATATTGTCAAAAAATATTATTATCTCTGAATCAACACAAATTATGTACACATATTAATAACAACCTCTGAAAAGTATTTGACCATTGAGCATAGCATCGAAGAACTGTGCGAAGCACAACAAAATTAATTGTTCTTCTGACATTAAACGTTTCGAGAAGTGACTCGATTATAAACTTCAAGTTCCTAACAAAATATATGATTTCTGAATCATCAACCTGATCAATAAATTGTTGGACCATTCAACTATTCGATTTTCCACTTGGAATCATTATTAAGAAAAATATTTATACTTGTGGCCATTTTAGTAACTTTCACAACTTGCAATTCTTCGACAGAATGCGGAAATAAGAATTGTAGCTTCATAATAAATTCATTTAGTTCATGGCACTAGGATTGAAAACATCCTTCAAATTATTCGTGGTTATAGAATTATTCTTAATTGGCAGTGGCCCATTCTATTATTTGTATAAGAACACAATATTCCAACAACAACGGCAAAGGTCTTCCTCTGAAGAAGAATAAAATACTATCATGACAAATCCGGGTTCTAGCAAATTCAGTCTTAATGGAATCCGTAAACAAGGTTGAAATAAGAACTGATGGTTTTTAAGAAATAACCTTCGGGTCATTCATACGACGCAATGTGTAGTTCCAATACTCCTTCTTTAACACTGAGTCATCGAACCTGCTATTTGATTGATGCTCAAATAAAAACCTCCTCATTCCTGCGACTTAAACATGCGCACCTGGGAATGGCATTTCAACTACTCCACACACATAAATTTTCTTCCCAAAATTTATACAATAAATCAAGCCTCTGCTTGTTATCAACACTGGAAGATTTATAAACTTACAAGTTTATTTTATTTTACCATTCAGTTCAACCCGTGAAGTTACCATACTTATGATAATCTCTATTTCACTTTCGAATGTGTATTTACGTCATGATTTTATATAAATACAAAAATATCCTAATTGATACAAATATCATTTGCTTCCCGTTTCATGCCTCTCCGTGTTATCTGAAAAATATACTTTGCTCATTGCAAATATTAACTGTTCAACCAGAACTGTAATGTTGGTTGAATGCGGGCTTGCGCTAACCACTCTCCTTCGGAAAATCACCTGTTCCAAACTAGAAATGATTAAACTACTTCATAGGCTCTCTCTCAATAAATGTGATTATTAGAAAATATAAGATCCAAGAATTATTTAGAAAAATTATGAAAATCATTATTATTATTATTAGTGGATTATTATTATTATTATTAGTTACATTATTGTAAATATATTTATTTATTATTTCATTATGTGAGAATCCACATGTTCGATTCTTCGAATATGGATAAAATATCCATTTCTCAACAAAAATAATTATTAACTTTTACAGTTACATCGGCTGATTACCGTGATTATCAAAAATTATGAAACATTCAAATAAATGCTCGTTCTGCTCGGTCATCGATCCTAAACTGTTCTGAGTGCTGAAAATACTCAGAATAACTCTAATATGTCTTGCGTAAATCATTGCAAGATTTAAACACGAAGAAAAAAAATGTGTTGGTCATCTGCAGAAAAAGAGTTTGTTCCAATTAGCTAGGCATAATATAAAGTCAAAAGTGGCTTACATTTCTCGTTGGTCTTGAAGCGTAGTGAACCTGGTCTGTACCAGATGTATCCAGATACATGTCCTATCGGACACGCACGTCTAATCCTTGTATCGGCCGCCATTATATACCCACAATCTGTCTAACACGACATAGTGGCAATATTTCTTGAAGTTTGAAGTAACTGCTGATCCATTTTAATATTTACTTCAATTAAGTCCATAGCAGTTTGCTTAAATGGGGTCAGAACTAAGTGATCTATTCTCAAATATGTCAGTTGTAACATAACTCACGGTAATCTTTTCAGTACAAGAAAACACTGACAGTCTAAACCAATCAACGGCTGTTCTGAAGATCGTTCCCTGGGCATGGCTTATCACCATCTATCATGCGCGAAGCAACATATAGTTTCCCTTCGTCGGCTAATGAACAACACCGTGATAGACTGGCCTTCAATATACTGAAAGATCGGAGTGGTTATCAAGTTACAATTTATGAAACTGACTAATTGGACTAAAATATCCAAGTATTAAATGATTATTACTGGACTGTGACAAAGTACTTTCTAGACAAAGTCTAGCATATGTCCATATAGAAATAATATTTCACCAGTGTCCGTAGAGAAATAACAATCACCTTAGTGATTCTCTCTGCCGGAAACTTACTATGTTCCACATGTATCGCAGCTCTTTTGTGACTATCACAATTTAAAGATATCTTCTGCGTAGATCCGGCAACCATGTGCCTTGGCTCAACGTGGCAGCACCTTGTCATGCAAGAGCTTGGTTCGAAGTGAGCTGATGTTGCTTGGGCCGGCCGGCTTTTATTCAAAACGGTCAGGTCCACGCTGCATCACGCTGAAATCTGGAAATCCTCATATCTCCGGTGTCCCTGGTCCGATTTACTTGATACTAAGTTCATTCTCTTTCATTTGGCCGTGCCAGTAATCTGATCCAAGTCTCAAGTCTCTACTCCATGGCTAACTATTTAATCAACAAATAGTCTCGACCTCTGCTACTACTCGCTACGTCACTTGACATGCTCTTGGCTGCATAAAATTTCCATTCCCTTCTAGAAGTAATGGAGCGCGATATTCAAATATCTCAACTTTCAAAAGCGTCTGTAGCCTTTCCCTTGGTATCTAGGTGTCTGAATCTTGGAATACCCATTCCTAGAGTTGGGCACATCCACCCCACACCTAGCAAAAAATAAAAATTGAAAAATTTTTATTTTTCCTATCTACACATTAAATCATCTGGTTCTTGAATAGTAAATCTTCAAATTCGCTGAATTATAAGTTCCCACCATGTTACCAGTTCGTGTATTGGCGATTTCATAGCTTCCATTGTTGTTTACTTCCACAAAACCATCATCATCATTTGGATCCATGTCTCCCTGTAGAAAACGAAAAATGTTTCTAAAACGTCCGTCTCTCCTCTGGGATAAATGCAACAATCTTAACCTTCTCAAGGTATCCTCATCCTCCTGCGTCAGGTTAACTTGAAAAACCTTAGATGTAGACTCCATTGCTCTACTCAAAAAATCGGCTCCAACGTTCAACTTTCCAGGAGTGTGTTCAATAACTAGGTTGAATTGTTGAATAAAAAGTGACCATCTAGTTATCCTATCACTGGCAAAGTTTGTTCTCAAGATAAACTCCAATGCATGGTGATCAGTCCTCACAATTACTGAATGTCCAATTAACATTTTCTTCCACGACTCCAACGCGAAGATTACAGCAAATGCTTCTAACTCTGTGGTGTAATAATTCCTTTCTGATGGACGACATTTCCTGCTTATGAACGCCAGGTAACGTCTCTTGTGATCGTCATCTTCTTGAAGAAGAATAGCTCCAATCCCTACGGTGGATGCATCAGATTCTATGATGAAATTCTTGGTAAAGTCGGGATACTCTAATTTCACGCTGTTTACCAATAACCTCTTGGCATCTTGAAATGATTGTTCACAATCATCATTCCGTTTCCATTTGTTTCCTTTTTTTAATAATTCCTGCAATGGAGCAACCGTCTTGGTGAAGTTTGGACAGTGCCTTGCAAAGAATTGGCATGTCCCGAGAAAACTGCGGACATTCTTCACTCTAGTAGGTCTAGGGAAATTTGCAATCACCTGTATCTTTGTCTCATTGGGACGGTATCCTTCACCATCCAAAATGTGGCCCAAAAATGTTATTTCCTTCCGAAAGAACTGACATTTTCGAAGGTTTACTTTAAAGTTCGCTTTCCTCAAATCTGCGAATAACATCTGAAGATGTAATATATGTTCCCCCTTAATCTCAGATGCAATTAGGATATCATCTATGTAACGAATTGCTATCTCTTTTACTTCAGGACTCAAGTTTTGTTCCAGTGCTCTGATCAAAACAGATCCAGATGTTTTGACTCCAAATGGTAGACGGCGGAATACATATGTCTGCTGGTCAAACATAAATCCTATAAACTTTTTGGAATCTTCACTAAGCCTAATGTGGTGGTAGGACGAAGTGAGATCAATGTTAGAGAACCAGACCTTGCCTTGGAATTTCCTTAACAGTTCCCTAATGATTGGTGGTCTGTCATACTCTGGCAGCAATCTTGAATTCAAATTTCGCGCGTCTAAACATAGTCTCAGACTTCCATCTTGCTTAGACACTACTTCTAATGGATTGACATAAGAGGTAGTGTACTTTTCAATCACATTGTTGCTTTCCATCTCTTTGATAAGCACTTTTACCCTTTCTCGATGCTTTTCCGCTACCAGATACAATTTAGCATGGAAAGGTGCATCATCATTTACACGAATACGATATTCAAAATCTTTAATTTCACCAGATTTAATATCAAAAATATCGTGATACTCTTCCAAAATTTTTCCTAGCTCTGGAGACTCCTTCTCAGTGTAGACTTCTCTTCCTTCAGCTTCATGAAAAATCAGAGACCATTGAGCATCTCCCTCGATGTCTTCCTCTTCTTTTCCCTCGAAGTTTATCTCTTCGGTATTCTTGAATCTGATCGTCTCTTTCTTCATGTCTATCACTGCTTGATATTTCTGAATGAAATCCGCTCCCAATATCATGTCAAAAGCCATGTCCTTCATTACTACAAACACATGTCGGAAATCATGTCCTCCAATAGTAACACATAAGTATAATTGTGTTTTACACAGAGATATTTTGTTGGGTATTATTCCTTGGATTTTAATTCCTGATACTGGAATCTCCTCTAAATTCTCTTTGAGCTTCCACAGAATATAAATCTTCTCGCTCACAAGACAAAGCATAGCCCCAGTATCAATTAAAGTATCGACAGGCATACCGAATACTTCGCATGATATGATTGGCATTTTAATTCTTGTACCCATTTCTTTCCGTTCGTCATTATGTTGAATTAAGTCATCATCCTCTGCTTGCCATTTAATAATTCTGGAAGTGAAAGTGTTTAAAATTCTATCTTCTACTGTGAATTCGAAGTTTTTTTTTCTTTTCCATTCCCCCGGGATTGTTGTGTTCCCGATGGACCTGGTTCATTGGTCTTCTGTTCCAAGAACTGCAAGTTTTCTTGGTGTCTTTCTTCCAAGTTCTTCCTCGTCTCCTTATTGAACTCTTCATTAGACTGACGAGTATTCACATTCCCTCTGTTATTGTAGTTATTGTTTCTACCATAGTACCTTCTTTCCTGCTACCTTCCTTGATTATCCCATGGCCTTCTCCATCGAGTATTATATCGATATCCACCATCCGGTCTCACATAAGGCTTGTAACTGTATCTGTTATTGTTCTGATTCCATCCTATTTTATCGGGCTCTTCCCTCGGCGTTTTCTCTTCTCGCCCCTCTCGAGGTGTTTGGGAATAACTGTCGGCCATAACAGCGTACACAACGTTGTTATTCTTTCCTCCCTTCTGATGGAAGAATTGAGCGTTCGTGTGATCAAGTTTCTGCAATACCTCGTCAAATTGATCCATATTATAAATGTCAGCAGCGATCAAAGTTCTTTGGACGTCTGCTGGAAACTGACGTATTAATGCGGTAATTAATTCATTATCTGGCATCGGCGGATCTAAATGTTGTAGTTTAGAAAGCTGTCCAGAAAAGTACGTAGAGTATCGAGTAGGTTGTGACGTCGAGAATCTCTTTGAATATAATTCTGCTCTGACTTGCTGTTGGGTTTCCGGGGACCAAAACGTTTTTAATAACCCACGGGAAAACTCCTCAAAATTGGTGAGAGTGGACCTAAAATCTCTAAACCAAAGAAGTGCAGGACCTTCCAAAAATTTCCCTATCATTCGGATCTGTCTTTCCTTAGGGATTTTGGAATCTTTTAGGTAATCACCTGCTTCTCTCAAGAATTCTACGGGTGTCACAGAATCTAGCCCTGAAAATTTAGAAGGCTTATCCTCTACATTCTTGAATACAGTTATGGGGTTGGATTGAAATATTGTCCTGACCTCATCCTGTCTTTGACTATCAGTTTCTCTAGCTGCTCCTGGGTTTATCTGTATTTGTTCTTCTCCCCTTATACTTGGCATTTTCAACAGATGGCCAGACTGTTTATCGTCCTTGATTTGGGTTTTCATAGCCTCAATTTCCTTATGGTTTTCTTCTGCTATTTTTTAATTGCTTCGGTTTCCTTACAGTTCTCCTTGACATCAGTGGATATCTGGTTCATAACAGCCTCGTGACTTTTCAACGACCCTGTCACATCTGATATGTCCTTCTGAGTTGCTTGGATATCCTTGGAAATTACTTGAATATGGGATGACAAAGATTCCCTAATTTTCTTGACTCCCTCTTGGTTTTCCAGCTTGAGTGTGTCTTTAATTTCATCGATAACTGTGGTTTTAATTTCAGTTTGTAATTCATTAATCACATCTTCTCTTATTTCTCCCATTACGAGTTCTTTGAATTGTTCTGTCAAACGTTGAACAACTAGAAGTGCCATCTCATTGCTCTCTTTCTTACTCTGACTTCTAGGTTGATCATGTCTTCACCAACTTTCCTAAGACCATGTTCTATCCTATCAGCTAAGCTTTGGGATCTTAGATCGGCATCGCGAAATTTATCGTCCATTAAATTTGCGTTAGTGGCTAATGAAGTTTCGAGCTCATGTGTTTTTTCGCATAATTTTGACATTTTACTCTCAAGTGACATTTTCAAAATTTCGGAATTCTCTTTAAATTTATTTTCCATAGAATTAAATTTACTATTTAAATTTTCTTTCAAGTTATCTTTTAACCTGCTTTCTAACAAATCGGAATTTTCCTTGAGTTTATCATCTAAATTTCTTTCAAGTTATCTTTTAAAGAATCAGAACTTTCTTTAAGTTTATTTTCTAAAGAATCAGAATTTTCTTTAAGTTTCTCATTTAAACTTTCTTTAAGTTTATTTTCTAAAGAATCAGAATTTTCTTTAAGTTTATTTTCTAAAGAATCAGAATTTTCTTTAAGTTTCTTTTCTAAAGCCTCTGTATTTTCTTTCATAATGGCGGCTACACGCCGTCCAACTTCTTTGGAACTCTCTTCCAAACTCCTCATCATCCTCATCATCTCTTCCATAATTTTCAATTATTATTCAAAACTTAGGGGTATACATGTCGGCAGACACAAGCTTATAACTAGAACAAGAAATATGAATAGCTAATTGGAACACTCTAATAAAATGAGATTTGTCCTAATGTCGACGTGATGGAAAAACAAAATTCTCTACTTTTACGAATTACATTTACCACAATATCACAAGAAAAATATGCAAGTTCTCAAATATCCTCCACCTGGATTCTAATAATGCGTATGTCCAGTCATCGAACGTTTACTACTGAATTTACTTGACGCCCTAATGGTTAAGCCATTATCAAAAATAATCAAACCCATTCTAATCATTAACCAAGTTAAATTTTTAATTTTCCCCACTAATTGGGTTTCCTACTAATTTATTCATCCAAACCAGACATCTCTCGACTCCCAAAATATCTATATAAAAATTATCACAATTTAAATCGGCATGCGATTGACCGTGTCTAACTCGAGACCCACGTTCGAAGCCATTTCTCTCTCTATCTTATTTTATGTGCCCGTTTAGACCGGAGTCCGCACGACCACATATGCATTTTACCAAGAATCAGTCAGCACGAGAGTCAAAATATCCCGGGGCGCCAGATGGGTTAAAGCTAATCGCAAAAACGACATCAAATGAAAAAAAAATGCTTTACTGATTTTTGGCTCGATGCAACAATAAGGATAGAAGGAGATTCAACTGGCACACATCATGTAAAATTGTCTCATTTTATTCTGAATTTAAAATTGACTGCAAAATAAAATGCTCAAAACAGCATCATTCACGTGTGGCGACCCACATTACTATTTACACAATGTACAGAAATTTCCCAACACATTGGACAATTATCTTTGGAAACACAAGTCTGATTATCAGTCCTGTAGACTGTGTTCCAAAATTATATCCATTATTTATGATTAAATCCAGTTCAAATTTAATTGTCTTTACTGGAAATATTGTAGTTCACTGGTTGAATTTTTACATAATATTAACACTCGTAGAATAATTGTTCATAGAATTTTTAACTTTCACTTATTTTTCCAGTTTCAAAAAATATTGTCAAAAAATATTATTATCTCTGAATCAACACAAATTATGTACACATATTAATAACAACCTCTGAAAAGTATTTGACCATTGAGCATAGCATCGAAGAACTGTGCGAAGCACAACAAAATTAATTGTTCTTCTGACATTAAACGTTTCGAGAAGTGACTCGATTATAAACTTCAAGTTCCTAACAAAATATATGATTTCTGAATCATCAACCTGATCAATAAATTGTTGGACCATTCAACTATTCGATTTTCCACTTGGAATCATTATTAAGAAAAATATTTATACTTGTGGCCATTTTAGTAACTTTCACAACTTGCCATTCTTCGACAGAATGCGGAAATAACAATTGTAGCTTCATAATAAATTCATTTAGTTCATGGCACTAGGATTGAAAACATCCTTCAAATTATTCGTGGTTATAGAATTATTTTTAATTGGCAGTGGCCCATTCTATTATTTGTATAATAACACAATATTCCAACAACAACGGCGAAGGTCTTCCTCTGAAGAAGAATAAAATACTATCATGACAAATCCGGGTTCTAGCAAAATCAAAGTCTTAATGGAATCCGTAAACAAGGTTGAAATAAGAACTGATGGTTTTTAAGAAATAACCTTTGGGTCATTCATACGACGCAATGTGTAGTTCCAATACTCCTTCTTTAACACTGAGTCATCGAACCTGCTATTTGATTGATGCTCAAATAAAAACCTCCTCATTCCTGCGACTTAAACATGCGCACCTGGGAATGGCATTTCAACTACTCCACACACATAAATTTTCTTCCCAAAATTTATACAATAAATCAAGCCTCTGCTTGTTATCAACACTGGAAGATTTATAAACTTACAAGTTTATTTTATTTTACCATTCAGTTCAACCCGTGAAGTTACCATACTTATGATAATCTCTATTTCACTTTCGAATGTGTATTTACGTCATGATTTTATATAAATACAAAAATATCCTAATTGATACAAATATCATTTGCTTCCCGTTTCATGCCTCTCCGTGTTATCTGAAAAATATACTTTGCTCATTGCAAATATTAACTGTTCAACCAGAACTGTAATGTTGGTTGAATGCGGGCTTGCGCTAACCACTCTCCTTCGGAAAATCACCTGTTCCAAACTAGAAATGATTAAACTACTTCATAGGCTCTCTCTCAATAAATGTGATTATTAGAAAATATAAGATCCAAGAATTATTTAGAAAAATTATGAAAATCATTATTATTAGTGGATTATTATTATTATTATTAGTTATATTATTGTAAATATATTTATTTATTATTTCATTATGTGAGAATCCACATGTTCGATTCTTCGAATATGGATAAAATATCCATTTCTCAACAAAAATAATTATTAACTTTTACAGTTACATCGGCTGATTACCGTGATTATCAAAAATTATGAAACATTCAAATAAATGCTCGTTCTGCTCGGTCATCGATCCTTAACTGTTCTGAGTGCTGAAAATACTCAGAATAACTCTAATATGCCTTGCGTAAATCATTGCAAGATTTAAATACGAAGAAAAAAAATGTGTTAGTCATCTGCAGAAAAAGAGTTTGTTCCAATTAGCTAGGCATAATATAAAGTCAAAAGTGGCTTACATTTCTCGTTGGTCTTGAAGCGTAGTGAACCTGGTCTGTACCAGATTTATCCAGATACATGTCCTATCGGACACGCACGTCTAATCCTTGTATCGGCCGCCATTATATACCCACAATCTGTCTAACACGACATAGTGGCAATATTTCTTGAAGTTTGAAGTAACTGCTGATCCATTTTAATATTTACTTCAATTAAGTCCATAGCAGTTTGCTTAAATGGGGTCAGATCTAAGTGATATATTCTCAAATATGTCAGTTGTAACATAACTCACGGTAATCTTTTCAGTACAAGAAAACACTGACAGTCTAAACCAATCAACGGCTGTTCTGAAGATCGTTCCCTGGGCATGGCTTATCACCATCTATCATGCGC
The DNA here is from genome assembly GCA_946902985.2 of Meconema thalassinum. Lineage (NCBI taxonomy): Eukaryota > Metazoa > Arthropoda > Insecta > Orthoptera > Tettigoniidae > Meconema > Meconema thalassinum. Next base: position 133,566,487 of record OX336392.1, on the reverse strand, counting down.
GAAGCATCATATAGTTTCCCTTCGTCGGCTAATGAACAACACCGTGATAGACTGGCCTTCAATATACTGAAAGATCGGAGTGGTTATCAAGTTACAATTTTTGAAACTGACTAATTGGACTAAAATATCCAAGTATTAAATGATTATTACTGGACTGTGACAAAGTACTTTCTAGACAAAGTCTAGCATATGTCCATATAGAAATAAAATATTTCACCAGTGTCCGTAGAAAAATAACAATCACCTTAGTGATTCTCTCTGCCGGAAACTTACTATGTTCCACATGTATCGCAGCTCTTTTGTGACTATCACAATTTAAAGATATCTTCTGCGTAGATCCGGCAACCATGTGCCTTGGCTCAACGTGGCAGCACCTTGTCATGCAAGAGCTTGGTTCGAAGTGAGCTGATGTTGCTTGGGCCGGCCGGCTTTTATTCAAAACGGTCAGGTCCACGCTGCATCACGCTGAAATCTGGAAATACTCATATCTCCGGTGTCCCTGGTCCGATTTACTTGATACTAAGTTCATTCTCTTTCATTTGGCCGTGCCAGTAATCTGATCCAAGTCTCAAGTCTCTACTCCATGGCTAACTATTTAATCAACAAATAGTCTCGACCTCTGCTACTACTCGCTACGTCACTTGACATGCTCTTGGCTGCATAAAATTTCCATTCCCTTCTAGAAGTAATGGAGCGCGATATTCAAATATCTCAACTTTCAAAAGCGGCTGTAGCCTTTCCCTTGAAATCTAGGTGTCTGAATCTTGGAATACCCATTCCTAGATTTGGGCACAGTACTCCAATGCGAGCCGGCCGCTAGAGGGCAGGGCAGGGCAGCGCGGCGGCGGCAGTCATCTGGCGGGAGCGCTGCGTACTGCTAGCTGAGGAGTCTCTCAGCAGATGGCTCCGGTGTGGTCTCGCCAAGACTTTCTCTAGGGTTCAATCCTTTGCAAATGTAAAAATTGCTGTAGAAGAAACTCCCGAGCAAACAATAACCGATGAATTCGTTGTAACATCGAATATTGTCTACAAAGAGGTGCTGTGATAAGAATAAATATATTTCTTCAATATTTAAAACTTCGTTCTCCCACATTCTTCTCTACTACCCCATAAACCTACATCCACATTGCGAAAGCTCGCACGGGCCGACTAGTTTACAAATATATACAGTAATACATATGCTCAAGTTCGCAGTCTGAAAGGATCAATTTACAGCTGCAGGTCCAAATGGAGAAGCCAGTCAACATCCTCTTAAGGTAGCCTTTGTAGATCTTCCAGTGTACCACTGAAGGCTCTGAGGGGACAATCAAGCGTTATGCTTCTCTTCTCCAAAGTCGCATTTTGGAGAGGACTTCCAACCCCATTGATGTAGTATACCTCCACACCTGCCCTGGTCAGTTCTAATCCGGGCCAACAAGCATCAGTGAGGCCTAGATAAGTGAAATCCTGCAGGTCTTTCCCAGGGATTAATAATTAATCCATGATGTGCCCGGGAAGTTTGTTTCCGCCATTGATTAATCCAGGCAACTTTGATATTGAAGTTGTTGTTCAGCAAGCTATCTGCTGTTCGCCACGACGGTTGTCTGGACTATAATCGATGACCTGATAGAACTGGAAGTTCTGTATGGATTGGTAATAGTGGATTCGTATTGATTCTTTTGTACGTGTAAAGTAACGTTTGTCCGTCTGTCTGTTAGGTAGTCAGCCTGTAGGCTGGTTGGATCCTCAAAAAGCACCACCATAGGATATGTGGTAGAAACCCACAAAGCCGCGGCAACACTATAATGAGGCATACTAAGCAGGGTCAGAAATGAGGTAGTTTGCCATTGCTTTCCTCACTGAGTCAGTACACCATTACTAACCCTATACGCAGAACCTTTCACAACATCCACAGGCACTAGCTGTGCCCAGAATGCCATTACTCAGCACCACCCATACCTCAGTAGCTTCCATATGATTGCGGCCTTGAATGGGACTGAGATATCGGTGAAAAGACTGACATCTTCTTAAATGTGGTGGGGGAATGTTACTTAGAACCGGTAACTATTGAGTATTAGTAGAACGAATGCATCCTGTGATGAGGCGCATTGTTTGATTGAGCTGTGTGCCAACTATTTTGGTGTGAGCACTATTAACCCACTAAGAAGCAATTTATTTATTCCTTGGATTCATTCTCCGTAGATGGGTTATACAGGTGTATATAAATGTGTGTCGCAGTGTATTCGCGAGGCGTCTTCGTCCCCACTGAAGGAATCTGGTTACGTTACATGCAACAGCTGGCTCGTGGGTACGCACCTATACTCAGCTGAGGAGGACTGGCGCATGGGTATTTTTTTACTTAAATAATGCTCTGCATTTTCGGTTTGGTCAGCCCTTATTTCCTGTCGCTTACTGTACCTTCTCTCCTAGCCTTGAACTTCACCCTGGAAAAGAAAGATGTCTATAGCTTTTGGAACATTCAAGTTATTTCTATATTATTGTCGATCGGGTCAGATTCACCAATGGCGCCAGTCCTCGCGTGGCAAATTTTGGCCTACGTTAGTAGGGACAATCTGTAAAAAAAAAATAAGGGGGAAAATACACCTATTTTGGTGCAGCACAATAACATAGCTCACGTTTTTGTCGATTCATTTAGGGTCTAAGGACACCTTGGTCATCAGCTCCTGTGTTCAAAATATTAAGATGACTGCTTTGCCGCCACTATGAAGGCCAATGGTATTGTTAAGAAAATTATTGTCATTTATCTGCTTGTTAAATTTGAAAAATGTAAATAAACCTCATTTTGTATTGGGAATAGTTCATAGAAAGACACCAGGTGTAAAATTAATTCATTAAAATCCGTATGACTACGACAAAAAGGAAGTGACACACTATGGGTCAAAATGACCCGGCGCCTGTCCTCGTGTTATATTTTTCACGCCAGTTTGTTTGCTGATCTGCGCCGTCTACCGAACTACATTTGCTTAGGCTACGTGTTGTCCACTGTCGGGTGATATGACAGTCGTATTTTCATTTGTTCAGGTCGGCATGATCCTTGGAATGTTCGTAGCAAAGGGATCGATCCCGAGTCCCTCGAAAGGGAGGCTGAAGAAGCACAGTTGCTACAGTGGCTGCGAGCGCTAACGTTTAGTGGCTTCTATTCATAACACAGACCGCCAACTTGGAGCCAATTAATCTCTCCTAACCCATTATAAGGATAGAGGTCTCTATATTAACCAGCTGCTATAAAAAGAGTTGGTAGGCTAGGTGCTAATAGTAGAAACTTTCAGCCTAATTACAACAAAATTTCTTATAGATGTAATTTTTCTGATAAGCAAATATTATATATGTCTAGTTTTATGGTGCTGGATAAAATGTCAACTAGTAAATATAATCAAAAATATTAAAATTAAACAATAAAATAAAACATAAATATACAAATTAAAATAAAACACTCTAAAAATTAAAATTATAAAGGACGCCAAAAATTAAAATAAAACATAAAGGACGCCAAAAATTAAAATAAAATATAAAGGACGCCAAAAATTAAAATAAAACATAAAGGACGCCAAAAATTAAAATTAAATATAAAGGACGCCAAAAATTAAAATTAAACATAAAGGACGCCAAAAATTAAAATTAAATATAAAGGACGCTAAAAATTAAAATAAAACATAAAGGACGCCAAAAATTAAAATAAAACATAAAAGACGCCAAAAATTAAAATAAAACATAAAGGACGCCAAAAATTAAAATAAAATATAAAGGACGCCAAAAATTAAAATAAAACCTAAAGGACGCCAAAAATTAAAATAAAACATAAAGGACGCCAAAAATTAAAATAAAATATTGTACCCGATCGTCACCATGTGGACCATGTGTTCGTATCCCAACTAGCTCACGGTCTTTCGAGGTATGGGACGTTCATGCCCACAATACGACCACATGTTCAGGATTTGAGTCTATCAGGCGACTACTCTACAGGAAATACACAACATTCCTATGAATAAAATATTTACTGGTCTAAAATCATGGCTGTACAACAAATACAAAACAAAGGACAAATTACAATTTATTCCCACAAATAAATAGGGTTATTCTGTGAGCTTTCTCCTTAAAAATAGCGCTACAATGCACTCAAACCTACTTCTAATATCCTGTCAATAATAGTTCAGATTATAAGGTTTTCATAGTGTCCGTCATGTGACACAATTTTATTTAATGGAAGTATCTTAACACAAAAACCACATGTCACATAAACATGAATTTCTAAGACATTATTCCGTCTCCTACAGCATTTACTTTAATTATCATTACTTCAATGTTTTCTACATTTATTAGCAAATATTTTGTTGTGTCGTGCGAATCATCTTCCTTCTTTCCATCCCTATGAACGCTCTAGGAAAATGAGTCATGCTTCTTAATCATAAAATAAACATAAACATTGATAGAACATTTATAGTTTCACCATATAACGATTATCTGGGTCTTGTCGGACTTATTATATAGATACAACTGTGTCATGTTCTGGGAAAAACACATACCCGTTTTTCCTAAATTTGCATAAACTGGCAAAATGCACTTTAAAGAAGATGCCTACATTATTTTGGTTCAGCCTTCCCCCTCAGAGGATAACTTCGCCAAATATCATCAGATTTCTATGGTTCAACCACGTATGTGAGTTGCCATACACCAATTAATTCCATTTGCATCACTAAAATACTCATATTTTAATTGCATTATTGAATACCGAGACCTCTCAGTGTCCTATTGTGACCGTAATTGACAAGGGATCGGTCGAGCGACCTCTCTCCCCTCAGCAGGTCATAAAATTAGTTCCAGACAGCTCTCCAAGATGGCTGCCACGGAAATGGTCTATATTTCCTGTCTCTCTCTACCTTCAAGGCCATCCTTATTTACAATTATATAACAATAAAGATCCGCTAGGCATGGTCCTAAGTAATTGAGTCATTTAATTAATTAACACCTAACTTTACAGTGTATTTGGGCTCAAATGGCTCCTATTAAACATTCATGGCAGGGGTGGAATTCTAATGATAGCATTGCCGTTCTAAGGTGATTACTTGTGGCTTTAAAGACGCGCATCATAATGAAACCCCATGGTTATCATCAGCAGCTGTCATTTACATATATATTTTGGGAACCACGTTCCTCGTCGACGAATATGATTCTACCTCTCGGGCAGACCATAAGTAAAAATGCTCACCGCGCCTCGCTGGGCGTCCATAGTGGCTATAATTCAATGCAAGCGTTGGCAATAGACAGAATCTATCCAAATCGCTGCGTAACACATACAGTATGCACAAAGGCGATACTTCTCGAAGATTAAGCCCATTTTCACCTCACGCGCAAGCTATACTAGTCTTTCCCGTGCTTATCTTACGTAAATCACTGGATTCTACGTTAATCTGCACGCTATATGCGGCTAAACAATATTTCACATATATGACTCCATTATCAAGGTACCTGCGTTCTTCATGTTATATTATTTAAGCCAAAGCTTTACATAGCTCCTAACACAAATGTATAAATATACTGGCTTACTTTAATTTCACATATTCATTCAAAATTTCACTGACACTGAGAAAAGCTCTCGTAATCGCGATATTCCACACTACATTCTTTACTGTTTACCAAATGACAGTATCTTAAATTAGACATGACACTATTTGAACATTACTTAGGCCAACTCTGCCCTTACTTTAAGGTTGCCGACCCCAGTTATTATTATTATTATTATTTTAACGTTTAGATCCATCACTATTTTTGACCTACATGGTCCTAAGCAAATCACCTTCCAAGTCTTACTTTATTCAAGACGAGTGGTGAAAACTCGTTCAGTAAGTGACTATTACTTCTTTAATTTCAAAGTGATTAATCGTTACATGGTGAACTATGCCATTATAATGTTATTATTTGCATGTTTACTCAGGTTTCCTTCTGGCTGGAAAGTACCAGTATCTCCGCCTGAGCTCTACCATGATGATTGACTTAATCCATCATGATATCCAATACACAACACTGAGATTCACACTTTTTACACATGATGCACATATTACCACAAGTGGCCTTTACCACTGATAAACACTGAATATTAAACATTAAACACATTAACACTTTAAATTATTATTTCACAATTTATACACTTCATCTATCATTTCACATGTTGATCCTTAATCTGGATTTCAACTACGCTTGACCTCAGAGATGCGATGACTTATGATAACCGCTGGTCTCCGTGAAATCTAGTAGCGTTTTTATAGATGTTCGATCCTAGTTCCCTGCACTCCCGTTTACCTCACTGTCCTGGATAGGTGGCAATAACTTCCACTCTCCCATCACTGGAGTGCTCCTAATGCTGATGTCATATAATTGACAATACCTTCCGGTATACGAACTGTTCCAAACATTATCAGTTCCTATTCGCTGTAGCGAATTTATATCTGTGTCAGATAATAAAGCAATATCTGCACTTTGTTACCTTTTATGCACTTCATTATCACTGATGAAGCTTACAATTTGCCTCCATTGTCTTCAACGGCGGTACGCTGATATTTTAATAATTGGCGTGCTTACTGCAGAGCGCTTGTAGACAAAGAACTAACTTCCAACTCGAGCGACCGTCTGACGTCTTCAACTGCTTTCCACTGAACCATAACAGACGTGTAACTGACGTGTAGCTGACCTGTAACTGACTTCGACTGACCAACAAGTGACTTCAACTGACCATACAACTAACGTGTAACTGACTTCGACTGACCCTTGGCGTAGGGTGCTCTTCCCTTATATTGGTTTCTTGCACAAAATAGTTCACGGGACACGTGAGAGCGACTCCCTTCTTGAAATACTCCGTCTTCAGCCGAAATAACAACTGCATCTTGTTTATCTAGGCGTGGAGGTTTTAAAAACACTCGCGTGCCGGCGATCGCTTCGGCCAATTAATTACAATTAATTGCCTTAGTTCAGCGCGTGGGACGCTACGGTGGGGATTTCCCGCTGGTTGGTTAAAGTATTCATGCTCTCGAGCGTGAGTTAGGTTGCAATGCGGTCATTTTGAGAAATAGGCGTAATTTTAGGTGAAAAACCATTCCTAAATTACTCCTCCGTGAATACATTCATCTATGTGTATGTTCCATTGCATTACAATGCTCCATTTATTTGTGATTAATTAATTTCTTGTGGGCTTGGTCCCGCCAAAGCTTCGCTCGTTGTCGACCGGTGAACTCCCGGGTCATTAATTTTGAGCTGTCTGACCGCCCTAGACAGAAATAGTTCCGTAGGCGCCGAGGCTACTCCGCCTACTTTTAAAAGTCATTTGTCAGACTTCAATACTAGCCTCTCTCGACTTCGTATGCACTGAAAACGTACATTTCCTTGCATTTTGCTTACAATTTCTCCTTTCAATTTCTATGATTTGCACCTAAATAATCGTGAAATCACGCTAGACTTTTATGTGTCAGTAGACCTCTCATTGCTCTGTGGGTTCCATATATTGGCTCCCCCTTAGAGACCACTGGTTCGACCTTAGGCATAACCATTTGCCTGGTCTTCTCTGATAAGGCCCTGAGTTCGATACCAGACTGCCGTGACCAGTTGGGCACATCTTTCTCCTGCTAAGTTCGAAAAATTCATTTCATAAGTGAATTTTTCGGGCCTATCAGCTGGTATCAACTCCTTGCAGTGTTTGCTTTAAGCGGTCATTGCTCTTGGCAATGGGCTTTCACGTTTTCCCACTCCACTCTTGTCTGCTGTCTCGTAGACTTTCGTTTTCCTGTCTCAATTGTTCATTCATCTCCTCTAACTCCACCGCGGCTCCCTTTAACTGGTCGTAAAACTCCTGCAGTCGACAGCTGCATTCTCCCCTCGTGTCCGCTGGGCTGGCGAGCTGTTTTCTTTTCTTCGACCCTTCTCGAGCCTGCAAGCTTTTCTTCAGAACCTTTCCGTGCATACGTAATGATTCCTCGTTCACTTGGATGTGTGTAGCTTGCTCTTCTCTCGCTTCATAGTCTTCTGGTGGACTATATAACTTCAGATTTGCGGCATTTACCACAACTTCTCTACCTGTTGCCTCATCTTTAATCCGATATGCGTTATTCTGCAGATCCCTTATAATCAGGTAGGGTCCGAGATAAGCGTGCTGAAATTTCTTATATTTCCTGCTCTCTGGATCTGAACTGGCGGGTTTTTTCAATAAGACGTATTCTCCCACGAGTAGCGGTCTATGATAACGTTTCCTCCTGTTTCTCCGCTGTCGTTTATCTGCTTGTTTCTTGAGATACTCGAACGTCCTCTGGATTCTCAACTCACGTCCAAGTTGTGCATCGACGGGTGTCTGGATGACATTATTCCATGGCCTCTCGGGTCTTCTGTCGAGATGTAAGCTCACTGGCACCTCTCCTGTAGCTTCGTGCACAGTATTGTTGATACAATATTCAATAATCTCAAGCACGTCAATCCATTTCCAATTCTCAGTAGAGCAGTATATCTTCATGTATTTCTGCACCTCCCTCATAACTCTCTCAGCTGAGTTCGACTCCGGGTGCCTAACCGTGGACAAAATCTGTCTTATGCCCAGATTTTCCAACTCCCTGCGAAATTCTACGCTGGTAAAACAGTTTCCGTGATCCGATAAGATGTTTTCTGGCTGTCCTAATATAGGAATGATTCTTTCCTTCAGCCTCTTAAGTACTTGTTTTGTACTGGTTTTCTGAATTGGACACAGGACTACCATTTTGGAAAACACGTCTAGTGCAACTAGGATGTGTTTATTTCCTCTTCTAGCTCTAGGCAGGGGCCCAAAGTTGTCCAGCGCCAGGAGCTGACATGGCTTCTCTGGTAAGAGTGGTATAGGTTTCTGCCTCATTTAGTACGAGTTAGGCTTTACTCGTTGGCACATATCACATGTCCTGATAGTGTTTCTGACTGTTTCTCTAAGTTTAGGCCAAATAAACGCCTCCTTAAGCAGGGCAACAGTCTTATCAACACCTGAATGTCCAAAAGCTCGGTGTGCTAGCCAAACTAGCCTTCTCTGCAATGCTGGTGGTACAACAATCCTAGGTTTCGTGTGGTCAGAGTCGCTCCATTTATGTAGCATCTGGTTAAACCATAGATATTCCGTTGAAAGTGCTTCAGCTTCCATATACATCGGGGTTCCTCTATTCAGCTTTCCCTCGAAGTAATTTATCATCAACCGTATCCAGGGATCTTCACGTTGAAAAACGGTGATGTTCCTCAGATCATCTAAGGTCTTCTGATCTCTATCTTCTATTTCAATAGCTAGAGTTTCTTCTTCCTCTGCTGTAGGGTATCTGCTTAGCAAATCAGGTATGATATTGTCCTTCCCCGGGCAATATTCTATTTCCACTTGAAATTGTTGTATGTATAGGGACCACCTTGTCAGTCTTTGACTCGACAAGTCAGTTTTCAGCAGGAACGTTAGGGCTTTATGGTCTGTTCTCAAAATAATTCTAAAACCATAAATCAGCTTGTGCCAATACTGTAATGCATACAGTATCGCAAGTAACTCGATCTCCGTGACCGTATAATTCTTTTCATTAGGCCTCAACCTTCTACTGATGAATGCGATATAAGTTCTCTCCTCTGGCCTGTCCTTATTTTCCTGATACAACATAGCTCCAATGCCTACGAAGGATGCGTCAGTCTGGATGATAAATTTCTGAGTGTAGTCAGGATATCCCAATTTCACATAATCTAACAACATCTGTTTAGATTTCACGAAGGCTTCCTCGCATTGCTCCGTCCATCGCCATCTTCCTCCCTTTTTAAGTAAGTCTTGGAGTGGTGCTACAGTCTCGGTGTACTTCGGACAATGGTTCGAAAAGAATCCAATAACGCCCAGATATTGCCTGACGTTCTTCACCTTCGTTGGTCTCGGGAAACGTTTTATGACTTCCAGTTTTCCCGGATTAGGCCTAACTCCTTGTGCATCGATTACATGACCTAGAAATTTAACTTCTCTCTGAGCAAAGTTAGACTTCTTTATATTGACCTTGAAGTTAGCCTGACTTAGGTCATATGACAACTTGCGTAGATCTCTGACATGTTCTTCAACTGTTTCAGAGGTCAGTAGTATATCATCTACGTAGCATATGGTTGTAGCTTTTACTTCTTCGGATAGGTTCCTATCTAGCGCTCGTATCAACGCTGAACCTGCTGTTTTTAATCCAAATGGAAGACGGACGTAGGAGTACGTGTGCTGGTCAAATAAAAATCCGGTTAACAGACTTGTTTTCTCTTCCAGAGCAAGATGGTGAAAACTTGCCGTGAGATCAAGATTTGAGAATACAGTCTTTCCTTTGAACCTTCTGAGTACCTCCTTAATGGGTGGAACTGTATCAAATTCCGGTATAACCTTGGAATTCAAATTTCGTAGGTCCAGGCATATCCTCACACTTCCATCCTGTTTCGGTACAACTACCAGTGGGCTGACATAAGGTGTGGCTGTCTTTACAATGACGCCTGCTTCTAGCATTTCCTGTATCGCTTCTTTGACCTTTAAATAATGTTTCTCAGCTACAGGATACGGCTTCTGTTTAAATGGCGTCCAATCGCTGACTTGAAACGCATACTGGAAATTCTTGATCCGGCCAGGTCTCGAATCGAAGACTCCTTTATACTCGAATAGCAGTTCCCTTAGCATTTTCTTATATTCTGGACCAAATTTAGCTTCCTCAATCTTCTCTTCCAGGCATTCTTCAAATTTTGGTTCGAGATCTTTTTCAATGTCTGCGGCCAGTGTTGCCAACTCTTCCTCAATATCTTCTATTGTCGACACTGCCTCCCCAGTCATATCTCCGTATGTATGCCATACGTATTCTTCTTGTCTCGCTTCATTATGCCTTAATGAGAATTCTAAGTCTTCCTTTCCCTCACTTGCGCGAAACATTACAATGTCTTGCGAGAGATCTATAATAACTTTATACTCTCTTATGAAATCCATCCCAACAATAAGGTTATATGGCAGCTTATTTACAAGTAGGAAGCTCTGTGAGAATGTAGAGTTCCCTATCTGCAGATCTAAAAATACTTGGTATCTGCATATCATAACTTTGTCTGGTATGACACCTTTTATTTTCACGCTTGAAATGGGTATTTTCAATACGTGGATTTTACTCTGGATTTCATTGTATAATGCCTGGGTTATCAAACTCACTGTTGATCCTGTATCGATGAGGCTTCTTACTTTCGTTCCCGCAATGTTTACAATAATAATAGGTAGTTCCCTTCTTACATTGACCGTTCTTTCATCGAGGTCTTCGATAAGCTCCTCAGGTTTGGCAATCCAGTTAATGACATTTACTGTACTCCATCCTGAACCTCTGGTCTCTCTCTGGTCATTTAAAATTGGTGTTTTTTTTTTTCAATTGCTCCATTCTTTGTGGAGTTCTTCTGCCTGTCTTCATGCTGCTGAAGTTCCAGACTTTTGGCACCATCATCATTTTGATATATGTCGGGTGACCTTCTATTTCGAATCGCTTCCTCCCAGTGAACTCGCGATTGTCTTGGATCATCTCCGCGCTCTTCCATGTATCTTAAAGATGCATGATAGCGTTCTTCCGCCTCTTCATCGAACCCACGACTCTGCTCTTGGGATCTCCATCCTTGGTTATTCCCATTTCGGCCGTAATTTCTTCTGTTGTCCAGCTGCTGGTCTCTGGTACCACGCTGATTCCAGTTTTTCCTTCCTCGGTTACCACGGTTCGAACCTCCTCGATACGCTGGCCTCCAATTTTGGTTTTCGCGTCCTTCGCGCTGCCAGTCGGATTTTTCTGTTTCGGTGCTTGTAGACTTGCATTTCGTCTGCACCTTCGTTGGCTCGATCGGCGTATTCGTCATATTAACCTGTTCCACATGTCGGCTTTGTCTTGCGTGCTGCACTGTGGTTAAATCAAGTTGTCTCAGCACCTCCTCCATATCGATTGCAGTTTTGGCGTTTGCTGAGATTAGCAGGCGCTGCACTTCATACGGCAGCTGCTTAGCTATAGCTATGCATAAGTCTGACTCTCTGAGTCCTTCGTCGAGCTCGCGAAAACGGCATAATTGGTTCACAAAAAACTCTCCGTACTTGGTCGGGTTACTAGTACTGTAACGCCTGGAATACAAGTCCAGTCTGAGATTTTGTTGTACGCTCGCGTTCCAATACCTGCTTAAAAATGCTTGGCGAAATTCCTCAACGGTGTCGAACGTGTACCTAAAACTTCTAAACCATAGAGCACACTCTCCTTCGGTGAGTTTTTCAATCGCTCTCAACCTGCGCTCTGGCGGTACTTTCGCATCATTCAAGTACTCGGAAACTTCTTTAAGCCAGTACTTGGGTGTCATATTAGAATTACTCCCAGAGTATTTCTTTGGTTTTTCATCACTAGCCCTTATAACTGTGACTATTTGGTTCTGTACAGCATTTTCCTGCGGTGTTGACATAGCCATTGGCATACCAGGTGTGGCATACGGGCTGTCACTTGGCATTGCTGCATTCTTTGGAGTGGGCTGTATTTCTATCTCTGCCCATTTATTCCTCCTATTCTCGTCTATACTTCCTTCGCTAGACCTAGGATTCCGCAACATGGATTCTTCCTGCGCTATCATTCTCGTTTCTAATTGGCTGTGCCTGTTTTCAGTCCTTTCCAAACGAGCTAATACCTCTCGTTCTATTTTCTCTAGGCGATCTCGGTTTCTTTCTGCCATAGAAAATACCTTTTCTTTACTATCCTTAAGGTTTTCCTTCAGGTGGATAATTTCCCCTGCTAGACTTTCTCTTACTTCGGCAAGAGTCTTATCACTGGCTTCAGTCTTTAAGCCTTCTCGAAGCTCTAACTCTTCGCGTAAGCCTGTAACTTCCCGTTGAATGTGACCTTGTATATGAGATATTTCAGTCCTCATTTTCGTGATTTCTCCTTGGTCTTCGTCCTGTCTTTTATGGAGAACTGCTAAGTCATTCTGAGTGTTTTCCAACTCTTTCTGCACTTTTCCAACTTGTATCTTCATATTAGACATTATTTCCTTATTATCTCGATCAGACGTCTTTATTTCCTGCATTTCCTTGCATTGGTCAAGGATATTCTGGTCCTGCTTTTTTAAAGCTTCGTCCACAGCCTTGGCATAACCTGCCATTCGCGTATTCCATTTTAGTTCATTATCCTCGAACCTATGATCCACGGTCTGAGTAAACGTGTTAAATTGCTCTAACTGACGTTTCGTGTTAGCTTCATTCTGACTTTGAATGTCTTTAAGCTCCCGGGACATACTGTTTAAATTATCGTTAATTTCACGCTGTGACTCTCTGCACATTTGCAAATTGCTTTCTAATTTTAATTCAATAGACTCAAAGCGTTTTTCGTTATCATTTTGCATTTCTGAGATCACGCTAACAATATTCTTAGTTACCTGTCTCTGGACAGACTCTTTAACGTCGTCCATTTTCTTATTAACCTCTACTAGGTTTAATTCTAACTGCGTGTTTACATTAGTTTGACTAGCCTCTAGTCTAGTATTTATTTCGGCTTGATTAGCCTCTAGTCTAGTATTGACTGTAGCCAACATCTGGCTTACCTCAGTTTGACTAGCCTCTAGCCTATCCGCTATTTCATCTTTAAATGCTTTGGATTCTTCCTTACTTTTAGCATTTATAACATCGAAATGTTCCCTTAACTCGGCGATACACCTGAGTACTTCTTCCGTTCCGGCCATCCTGTACTACTTAATTTGAGATTCAGGTAGGCCCTAGCTGAAGACACTGGCGCGTTCTATTGGAAAGAAAAGATTCCGATCCCGCGACAACAACAACAACATATTATAAAATGTCAAAACTAACTATGGAATGGGTATAGACCCTCGTACCCGTCTGACAACATTTGTCTGACGTCTGAACATCATCTAGAAAGACTCACAATCGCTCAAACCAAGTTTGAGGAAAAAAAGTTATTTCTATGGTTTTCCCCATGAAAACCATGCTATTATTATGGGGTTTTTCTGAATCCCATAAGCCATCCACGTACGGGCGCCATGTTAACAATAGTAGCATATCACACGTGGGTGCCATGTTAATCTTTAAGAGCATACATGGTGGCACACTCATGGGTGACATGCTAAATTAGGGTAGTCAACATGCTTATTTATGCCATGCTCATGATGCTTAAGTGGAGGTTACCTGTATTTTGAACTGGCCCCACATATCAGCGTCATGTTATTTTATATGTGTATCTATGGCTATGGTTTATGAAAGTTACAATTATATAAGCATGTCTTATGGAGGATTAACAATTATTTTTAATGTGGTGGCTTATTAACAAATGGGATGCGGTCTTCCTATTCTGTCCTAAATTCTATGCTATATTTGCTTCTACCATTAATACCTTGACCGACTTAAGTAATTACCTGTGACTCAATCCAAGTACAGAGACAACTCCCCCATGTACCCGATCGTCACCATGTGGACCATGTGTTCGTATCCCAACTAGCTCACGGTCTTTCGAGGTATGGGACGTTCATGCCCACAATACGACCACATGTTCAGGATTTGAGTCTATCAGGCGACTACTCTACAGGAAATACACAACATTCCTATGAATAAAATATTTACTGGTCTAAAATCATGGCTGTACAACAAATACAAAACAAAGGACAAATTACAATTTATTCCCACAAATAAATAGGGTTATTCTGTGAGCTTTCTCCTTAAAAATAGCGCTACAATGCACTCAAACCTACTTCTAATATCCTGTCAATAATAGTTCAGATTATAAGGTTTTCATAGTGTCCGTCATGTGACACAATTTTATTTAATGGAAGTATCTTAACACAAAAACCACATGTCACATAAACATGAATTTCTAAGACATTATTCCGTCTCCTACAGCATTTACTTTAATTATCATTACTTCAATGTTTTCTACATTTATTAGCAAATATTTTGTTGTGTCGTGCGAATCATCTTCCTTCTTTCCATCCCTATGAACGCTCTAGGAAAATGAGTCATGCTTCTTAATCATAAAATAAACATAAACATGGATAGAACATTTATAGTTTCACCATATAACGATTATCTGGGTCTTGTCGGACTTATTATATAGATACAACTGTGTCATGTTCTGGGAAAAACACATACCCGTTTTTCCTAAATTTGCATAAACTGGCAAAATGCACTT
Source organism: Meconema thalassinum (assembly GCA_946902985.2). NCBI lineage: Eukaryota > Metazoa > Arthropoda > Insecta > Orthoptera > Tettigoniidae > Meconema > Meconema thalassinum. The sequence goes on along the minus strand of OX336392.1, from coordinate 133,551,323 downwards.
TAAAGAAGATGCCTACATTATTTTGGTTCAGCCTTCCCCCTCAGAGGATAACTTCGCCAAATATCATCAGATTTCTATGGTTCAACCACGTATGTGAGTTGCCATACACCAATTAATTCCATTTGCATCACTAAAATACTCATATTTTAATTGCATTATTGAATACCGAGACCTCTCAGTGTCCTATTGTGACCGTAATTGACAAGGGATCGGTCGAGCGACCTCTCTCCCCTCAGCAGGTCATAAAATTAGTTCCAGACAGCTCTCCAAGATGGCTGCCACGGAAATGGTCTATATTTCCTGTCTCTCTCTACCTTCAAGGCCATCCTTATTTACAATTATATAACAATAAAGATCCGCTAGGCATGGTCCTAAGTAATTGAGTCATTTAATTAATTAACACCTAACTTTACAGTGTATTTGGGCTCAAATGGCTCCTATTAAACATTCATGGCAGGGGTGGAATTCTAATGATAGCATTGCCGTTCTAAGGTGATTACTTGTGGCTTTAAAGACGCGCATCATAATGAAACCCCATGGTTATCATCAGCAGCTGTCATTTACATATATATTTTGGGAACCACGTTCCTCGTCGACGAATATGATTCTACCTCTCGGGCAGACCATAAGTAAAAATGCTCACCGCGCCTCGCTGGGCGTCCATAGTGGCTATAATTCAATGCAAGCGTTGGCAATAGACAGAATCTATCCAAATCGCTGCGTAACACATACAGTATGCACAAAGGCGATACTTCTCGAAGATTAAGCCCATTTTCACCTCACGCGCAAGCTATACTAGTCTTTCCCGTGCTTATCTTACGTAAATCACTGGATTCTACGTTAATCTGCACGCTATATGCGGCTAAACAATATTTCACATATATGACTCCATTATCAAGGTACCTGCGTTCTTCATGTTATATTATTTAAGCCAAAGCTTTACATAGCTCCTAACACAAATGTATAAATATACTGGCTTACTTTAATTTCACATATTCATTCAAAATTTCACTGACACTGAGAAAAGCTCTCGTAATCGCGATATTCCACACTACATTCTTTACTGTTTACCAAATGACAGTATCTTAAATTAGACATGACACTATTTGAACATTACTTAGGCCAACTCTGCCCTTACTTTAAGGTTGCCGACCCCAGTTATTATTATTATTATTATTTTAACGTTTAGATCCATCACTATTTTTGACCTACATGGTCCTAAGCAAATCACCTTCCAAGTCATACTTTATTCAAGACGAGTGGTGAAAACTCGTTCAGTAAGTGACTATTACTTCTTTAATTTCAAAGTGATTAATCGTTACATGGTGAACTATGCCATTATAATGTTATTATTTGCATGTTTACTCACGTTTCCTTCTGGCTGGAAAGTACCAGTATCTCCGCCTGAGCTCTACCATGATGATTGACTTAATCCATCATGATATCCAATACACAACACTGAGATTCACACTTTTTACACATGATGCACATATTACCACAAGTGGCCTTTACCACTGATAAACACTGAATATTAAACATTAAACACATTAACACTTTAAATTATTATTTCACAATTTATACACTTCATCTATCATTTCACATGTTGATCCTTAATCTGGATTTCAACTACGCTTGACCTCAGAGATGCGATGACTTATGATAACCGCTGGTCTCCGTGAAATCTAGTAGCGTTTTTATAGATGTTCGATCCTAGTTCCCTGCACTCCCGTTTACCTCACTGTCCTGGATAGGTGGCAATAACTTCCACTCTCCCATCACTGGAGTGCTCCTAATGCTGATGTCATATAATTGACAATACCTTCCGGTATACGAACTGTTCCAAACATTATCAGTTCCTATTCGCTGTAGCGAATTTATATCTGTGTCAGATAATAAAGCAATATCTGCACTTTGTTACCTTTTATGCACTTCATTATCACTGATGAAGCTTACAATTTGCCTCCATTGTCTTCAACGGCGGTACGCTGATATTTTAATAATTGGCGTGCTTACTGCAGAGCGCTTGTAGACAAAGAACTAACTTCCAACTCGAGCGACCGTCTGACGTCTTCAACTGCTTTCCACTGAACCATAACAGACGTGTAACTGACGTGTAGCTGACCTGTAACTGACTTCGACTGACCAACAAGTGACTTCAACTGACCATACAACTAACGTGTAACTGACTTCGACTGACCCTTGGCGTAGGGTGCTCTTCCCTTATATTGGTTTCTTGCACAAAATAGTTCACGGGACACGTGAGAGCGACTCCCTTCTTGAAATACTCCGTCTTCAGCCGAAATAACAACTGCATCTTGTTTATCTAGGCGTGGAGGTTTTAAAAACACTCGCGTGCCGGCGATCGCTTCGGCCAATTAATTACAATTAATTGCCTTAGTTCAGCGCGTGGGACGCTACGGTGGGGATTTCCCGCTGGTTGGTTAAAGTATTCATGCTCTCGAGCGTGAGTTAGGTTGCAATGCGGTCATTTTGAGAAATAGGCGTAATTTTAGGTGAAAAACCACTCCTAAATTACTCCTCCGTGAATACATTCATCTATGTGTATGTTCCATTGCATTACAATGCTCCATTTATTTGTAATTAATTAATTTCTTGTGGGCTTGGTCCCGCCAAAGCTTCGCTCGTTGTCGACCGATGAACTCCCGGGTCATTAATTTTGAGCTGTCTGACCGCCCTAGACAGAAATAGTTCCGTAGGCGCCGAGGCTACTCCGCCTACTTTTAAAAGTCATTTGTCAGACTTCAATACTAGCCTCTCTCGACTTCGTATGCACTGAAAACGTACATTTCCTTGCATTTTGCTTACAATTTCTCCTTTCAATTTCTATGATTTGCACCTAAATAATCGTGAAATCACGCTAGACTTTTATGTGTCAGTAGACCTCTCATTGCTCTGTGGGTTCCATATATTGGCTCCCCCTTAGAGACCACTGGTTCGACCTTAGGCATAACCATTTGCCTGGTCTTCTCTGATAAGGCCCTGAGTTCGATACCAGACTGCCGTGACCAGTTGGGCACAATATAAAGGACGCCAAAAATTAAAATAAAACATAAAGGACGCCAAAAATTAAAATTAAATATAAAGGACGCCAAAAATTAAAATAAAACATAAAGGACGCCAAAAATTAAAATTCAATGTAAAGGACGCCAAATCTAATATATAAAAGTGAAAGTCTGTATGTATGTATGTATGTATGTATGTATGTATGTATGTATATATGTTGGTTCCGTATACAAATCTACACCGTTCCACCAATCTCAACCATATTTTGCATACACATAGTTTAGGACCCAGAAGGAACCGCTGGCTACATGAATTTTCGATAGTCTTTCTCATTCTTCTGATTTTGGCCCTTTTTCACTCAAAAACAGGCTAATCAAATCATAAAATATACTCATGAAGGAATGGCAAGGCAGATAGTTTCCATGGCAACATAGCTCAAGTCGAGACACGGCCGACTTGATGCCAATTGCGCTCAGCACTACCGGTATAGAAAATGAGGATCTTTACTTGAAATCCCGTTAGTTACTCAACTGCTCACACAGCACTGTCAACCGAGTTTAGCATAACAAAGACATGACACTATCTTCTTTCTACTATATATTTTTCAAATACCACTCACTCACTCACTCATTCATTTATTCATCACGAAATCTCAGAAACCACCGAACGGATTGGAACGAAATCTGGTATGCAGCTTCCTCAAAGGCCGCCGCAAATGCCCACTAAGAGAGAAATTTTGGCTATTCAGGTTCTAAAGGGGTGTTAAGGGGGTAGACCTGCATTTAATTGAATAGCAATATCTCCTGATTGGTATCATGGGGGGATGTGATACTCGGCATATAAACTCACCATTAAAAATAAGAAGACATGTGTCTGAGGGTTTTTCGATGTGGTGTATATTATGAGGTGAAAGGGGTGAAAAGTGGGGATTAAAAGATTCTTAACGGAGCGTTTGTCTCTTAAACGACATAGGCGAGGAGTTTGAAACACAGCGAAAAAAAATCAACATAAAAAAGAAGTAAATATGTGTTTGACAGTTTTTTCATAAATCCAATTTAAGGGGCCCATGGGGAGAGATGAAATTCTGGGGGGGGGGGCAGGAAAGAAAGTGTCCTAACTGATTGACTGACTGGCTCACTCATCAAACTCAGGGGGAAAAAACTGCTTTAAAGTAAGTAAATAGCTGTTCGACAGTTTTTTTTTTCATAAATCAAATTTAAGGGGTTCATGGGGAGGGGTGAAATTCTGAAAAAAGAAAATTGAAAGAAAATGTCCAGACTCACTCACTTACTCACTCACTCATCATCGCCTAGCCAAAATTATTGAAGTTGGAAACATGACAATTTGGGGATATGTTCATTGTATGTCAAAACCGTCTACTAAGGGAGGATTTTCGGATATTCAGGATCTAAAGGGGTCTTAATGGGGTTAAACCTGCATTTCATTGAATAACTATATCTCCCGATTGGTTTCATTGGGGGATGTGATACACGGCATATAAACTTATCAATAAAAAGTAACAAGACACGTGTCTGAGGGTTTTTCGATGTGTTTATGAGGTTAAAGTGGTGAAAAGTGGGGATTGAAAGATTCCTAACGGAGCGTGTATCTCTTAAACGACACAGGCGAGGAGTTTGAAACTCAGCGGGAAAAAAATCAGCATAAAAATAAGTAAATATGTGTTTGACCGCTTTTCCATAAATCCAATTTAAGGGGCCCATGGGGAGGGGTGAAATTCGGGGGGAGGGACAGGAAAGAAAGTGTCCTAACTGATTGACTGACTGACTCACTCATCAAACTCACGGGAAAAAACTGCTTTAAAGTAAGTAAATAGCTTTTCGACAGTTTGTTTTTCAATCAAATTGAAGGGGTTCATCGGGAGGGGGGAAATTCTGAAGAAAAAAAAATTGAAAGGAAATGTCCTGACTCATTCACTCACTCATCATCGCCCAGCCAAAAATATTGAAGTTGGAAACATGACATTTCGGGGATATGTTCGTTGTATGTCAAAACCGTACACTAAGGGAGGTTTTTTGGATATTCGGGTTCTAAAGGGGTCTTAAGGGGGTTAAACCTGCATTCCATTGAATATCAATATCTCACGAGTGGTTTCATTTGTGGATGTGATACTCGGCATATAAACTAATCATTAAAAATACGCAGACATGTGTCTAAGCGTTTTTCGATGTGGTGTATTATTATGAGGTGAAAGGGCTGAAAATTGGGGGTTGAAGGATTCCTAATGGAGCGTGTAGGCCTCTCTCTTAAACGACATAGGCGAGAAATTTGAAACTCAGCGAAAAAAAATCAGCTTAAAAAGTAAGTAAATCGGTTTTCGACTGTTTTTTCATAAATTAATTTAAGGGGCCAATGGGGTGGGGTGAAATTCTGGGGGAAAAAAGGAGAGAAAGTGTCCTAACCGACTGACTCAGGGGAAAAAGACAGCTTAAGAAATAAGTTAATAGGTGTTCAAGCGTTTTTTAATCAATCCAATTTAAGGGGCCCATGGGGAGGGGTGAAATTCTGGTAAAATAAATGAAAGAAAATGTCCTGTCTGACTCACTCACTCATCACGCCCAGAGAAAACTATTAAAGTTGGAAACATGAAATTTTGGGAAGATGTTCGCTGTATGTCGAAAACGTTAACTAAGGAATGATTTTTGTTTATTCGGGTTTTAGAGACGTGTCAAGGGGGTAAACGTGTATTCCATTGAATAACGATATCTCATGAGTTGTTTGTTTGGGGTTGTGGTATTCGGTATATAAACTAATCATTAAAAATAATCAGACATATGTCTAAGGGTTTATCGATGTGGTGTATATTATGAGGTGAAAGGGGTGAAAATTGGGGGTTGAGGGATTCTTGACGGAGCGTGTATCTCTGAAACGACATAGGCGTGAAGTTTGAAATTCGGTGGGAAAAAACAGCTTAAAATACAGGTAAATAGGTGTTCGAACGTTTTTTCATAAATCCAATTTAAGGGGCCCTTGGAGAGGGGTGACATTCTGGGGGAAAAATACAGGAAAGAAAGTGTCCTAACTGATTGACTCACTTACTCACTCATCAAACTCAGGGGGAAAACAGCTTTAAATAAGTAAAAAAAAGGAAGCTTGTAGTTTAACGTGACCGTTAATCTCGCGATCATAAGCCACGGGACCTCCGTTTTACGTGGAATCCGAACCACAGGACATGGCATTTCACATCGAAAATCCCACATGCATTGACCGGGAATCGAACCCGGTCCGCCTTGGTGAGAGGAATGCAGCTAGACCGCTGAGCCACCACGCCCCTTAAATAAGTAAATAGGTGTTTGACCGTTTGTTTCATAAATCCAATTTAAGGGGTTCATGGGGAGGGGTGAAATTATCAAAAATAAATTAAAGAAAATGTCCTGACTGACTCACTCACTCATCATCGCCCAGCCAAAATTATTGAAGTTAGAAACATGAAATTTTGGGGATATGTTCGTTGTATGTCGAAAACGTCCACTAAGGAAAGAGTTTTGGATATTCAGGTTCAAAAGTGGTGTTAAGGGGGTAAACGTGCTTTCCATTGAATAACAATATCTCACGAGTGGTTTCATTTGGGGATGTGTTACTTGGCACATATACTAATCATTAAAAATAAGCTGACACATGTCTAATGTTTTTTCGATGTAGTGTATATTATGAGGTGAAAGGGATGAAAAGTGGGGGTTGAAAGATTCCTAACTGAGCGTGTATCTCTTAAACGACATAGGGAGGAGTCTGAAACTCGGAGGAAATCTATCAGCTTAAAAATAAATAAACAAATGAATAAATAAATAAAATAAATAGGTGTTCGACCGTGTTTTCATAAATGCGATTTAAGGGGCATATGGGGAGGGGTGAACTTCTGGAAGAAAAACGTCCACTAAGGAAGGATTTTTGGATGTTTGCTCTCATCGACCAACCAAAACTATTAAAGTTAGAAGAATGATATTTTGGGGATATGTTTGTTTGTTGTGTGTCGAAAACGTCTACTAAGGAGGGATTTTTGGGTATTCAGGTTCTAAAGTGGTGTTAACGGGGTTAAACCTGAATTTCATTGAAAAACAATATGATACGACTATGACGCGAGCGATGCGAGGCTAAAATTGAGATGGTGTGTGTCTGTGTATTACTCAATCTCGCAAGTACCACTGGTCCGATTTACGTGAATTTTACATGGAAGTAGCTGATTTACCTGGTTAACATATAGGTTACTTTTGATTTCAATACTTTGCACTATTTAAAATGGCGACCATTTTAGTGACGTCACTACACCCTTTGGTTTCAAACTTACATATTTCCATTTCAAATAAAAAGAGAACGCTAAGAAATAGCAAACTTTTGATGGCATATGCGAGGTTTAAAATTACATTTTCTATCCGAAAGGTATCTGCAACTGTTAGCGAGTAAAACCTAAATTTGTGCTATAAAACACGGCCAACGCCGAGCGGTGTAGTTGGACAAAATGTTCCATCCTTAATCTCCCTCTGCGCAGCACCTCGCCTATCCCCTGTTTTAACTGTCACCTTCACATTTTAATTTATTTATGACGCGTAGCGAAGCACGGGTACTTCAGCTAGTATTAAAATAAAACATAAAGGACGCCAAAAATTAAAATTAAATATAAAGGACGCTAAAAAATAAAATAAAATATAAAGGACGCCAAAAATTAAAATAAAACATAAAAGACGCCAAAAATTAAAATAAAATATAAAGGACGCCAAAAATTAAAATTAAACATAAAGGACGCCAAAAATTAAAATTAAATATAAAGGACGCTAAAAATTAAAATAAAATTTAAAGGACACTAAAAATTAAAATTAAACATAAAGGACACTAAAAATTAAAATAAAATATAAAGGACGCCAAAAATTAAAATAAAACATAAAGGACGCCAAAAATTACAATTAAATATAAAGGACGCTAAAAATTAAAATAAAATTTAAAGGACACTAAAAATTAAAATAAAACATAAAGGACACTAAAAATTAAAATAATATATAAAGGACACTAAAAATTAAAATAAAATATTAAGGACACTAAAAATTAAAATAAAATTAAGATTATGAAATTAGAAAGTTAAAATTATACAATTAAAAATAATAAATAAATAGATAATTATAAACTATTTTTTTAAACCTAAAGTCAATATATATTTCATTGAAAACCGTACCGGTTTTGGGTACATTGTGACCTTCTTCAGCTCGTATATGATTAGTAGTAAAAGTTCACATAGTAAAATTTCCCCCCCAAAAAAATCTGTTACAATAAATTTTGTAAATTAAGCATAAAAAATTTTGTCTTGAAAAATAGCGTAGAAATGAGGAATATGTGTGTGAAAATATGTAGCCTATTGTTTGTTGAAACAGTTAGGTTATAAAAATTCTTGATGAGTATTAGCTAGGTATAGTATAGAAAAGCGAAGTTATGTTGAAAATGTATCTATGAAATATATATTGACTTTAGGGGAAAATAAATAGTTTATAATTAACACGTCAATAAGGTATCGGGCTATCATGGTCATGTTTATGTCATTCTACAAATAGATAAATTTTGAAATTTATTTAAAATAATAATATTCAATATCAAAATTAGAACTGAAATGAAAATTTACAGTAAATTAAAAACAAAGTAAAATTAGAAAAAAAAACAGCTCTATAAATGGTTAAATACGACTAGCGAAAAATTTGCTCACAAATACTTTCACGATTTTGATGTTTGATGTCTGATTTCATTCCGTCCCTCATTTTCCATGGTTGTCCGTGGTTTACCACTACTTCTTCTTCTTCGTCTTCTTCTTCTTTGTGTGCCGGCTCCGCGTCGAAGATTGGCGATCATCATTGCAATCCTTTCTCTCGAGGTAGTCGTTCGAAACAGAGATGCTGAGTCAAGTTTAAACCATTCCCGCAAATTATTGAACCAGGAGATCCTCCTCCTCCTTGGTCTGCGCCGTCCTTCAATCTCGCCTTCCATGATTAGCTGCTGGAGTCGGTACTTGTTATTTCAAATCACTTGGCCAAAATATTGTAGCTTCTGTCGCTTGATGTTGTAGAACACCTCCATCTCCTTGCCCATCCGATCCAGCACCTCGGTGTTTCTCACCTTGTCAGTCCAAGATATACGAAGCATGCGACGATACAGGCACAGTTCAAATGCTTCCAACTTCTTCTCCAAGGTTAAAACCTCGTGTCCATACATTAGTATGGGAATTATGTAATACTTGAGAGAAATAGTCTCTTTCTCAGACTAAGATCTCGGTGACACAGCAGATCCTTCATTTTGATAAAGACAACCTTGGCTTCCTCAATGCCAGCTTTGATTTCATGGCTGCAGTCCCATTTGTCATTCAGGTACCACCCTAGATATTTATACGAATGAACTCGTTCGATGGCTTTATCAGTAAGTGATAATGTGGTATCAATTACTTCACTACTACCCCCAGGCAAATGTCGAGGAAGCATAAGCCCACGGCGATGGTTTTTAGTGTTCTGATCCATTAATTACTACTCCTTGATACGATCAGACCAAGTATGACCTGAACAGCGCACAGGGCGGAGTTCTGTGACAGCTACATTTAGCTCAAAATTATTGATCATTTAATTACCGTAAAAATAATAGCGTCTGCATCGATATTAACAACAACCTTGGCGAGAACAACGCCATTATGTAATCAATATAACATACTGTATGAGGGGCGAAGTGACGCTACAAGATTGGGTATGCCTGTCCACCATTTTAGTTCTTTCGCTAACATAGGATCTTAGATCATAAATACAATAGATGGCTGATGACGTCACATTTGTGAAACCAACATCTCAATCAGCTGACTAAAGGGAACTGCCGGGAACTGCGGATAGTTTGGTGCACTGAAATACCACACGTGATGATAGAATTGGGCTATTCTGTTCTATTCATTACCTTACTAAGCCAGAATGGTGTATTACTGTGCAGCGTATGGATGTAAGGAAACGTTTAGGAAAAGATCGGGCATTTCTTTCCATAGGTAGTCCTAAATTAATTCATTGTAAAATAACCCTAAAATTCTTGACTTCACTTTCTTTACGTTTCCTCTTAACTCCGAGACATGAAAGAAAAATAATTTAATCTGTAAATGTATTACAAATTATTAAAATTTACTCTATCCCTTACTCCACTGAACAGGCCTATGAAGCAAAATTAGGACCATTACAACATCAAATAGCCTTCCTTTTCAATCATGTTCAGTGTCAAATTGCGGGTTATGCTACTGATGTGACGATGTAGTCTTCGGTAATAAATACGCTGAGGTAATATTTGTCATCTTATTAAACGTATGGACAGTGCGTTTGGTTGAGGAAATTTTCAGATCCTTCTAGGATACATTGCAGCCCTAAATTAGTCAATTCGTAGGATTTCAAAGTTCTGGATTATTACTGCGAAGTTTTCTATGATTCGTGGAAAATGGAATTTAAAAGGAAACAGTTCATTGCTTGTAATGATTTCCGTTGTAGCAAATGTAATGCATAGTTGTTAAAAAGCAACGCTTACTAAATCAATATACTTCCTTATTTCCATTTGCCTATGTTTTGTTCACCTTCATAAAATACTGAAGTGGAAAGTAACGCTGAATAAGAGCTAATCCGTACGATAAAATTTTGTAAAGTAATGCACCGGTACTGAAATTAGCCAAAATACATTTTCTAATGATGACAAATAAATTAGGAAATGATGTAGTAATAGATTGAACTTGTTTGGAGCTCTCGGGCGTACAATTAAAAATGACCAGCTACACAAACACAATTCTCTTCAAAAATCAGTAGGCCTAATTCAGAATTGGATTTGTTATTAATTATTTACAAGAGGGGATCCTGGATGTATGAATATTATAGAACACGGCAGCCAATTTTTACACAAACACAATTCTGTTCAAAAAACAGTAGCTCTAATTCAGAGTTGGATTTGTTATTAATTATTTACAAGAGGGGATCCTGGATGTATGAATATTATGGAACACGGCAGCCACTTTTTACACTAACACAATTCTGTTCAAAAATCAGTAGGCCTAATTCAGAGTTGGATTTGTTATTAATTATTTACAAGAAGGGATCCTGGATGTATGAATATTATAGAACACGGCAGCCAATTTTTACACAAACACAATTCTGTTCAAAAAACAGTAGCTCTAATTCAGAGTTGGATTTGTTATTAATTATTTACAAGAGGGGATCCTGGATGTATGAATATTATGGAACACGGCAGCCACTTTTTACACTAACACAATTCTGTTCAAAAATCAGTAGGCCTAATTCAGAGTTGGATTTGTTATTAATGATTTACAAGAGGGGATCCTGGATGTATGAATATTATGGAACACGGCAGCCACTTTTTACACAAACACAATTCTGTTCAAAAATCAGTAGGTCTAATTCAGAGTTGGATTTGTTATTAATGATTTACAAGAGGGGATCCTGGATGTATGAATATTATGGAACACGGCAGCCACTTTTTACACTAACACAATTCTGTTCAAAAATCAGTAGGCCTAATTCAGAGTTGGATTTGTTATTAATTATTTACAAGAGGGGATCCTGGATGTATGAGTATTACGGAACACGGCAGCCACTTTTTACACAAACACAATTCTGTTCAGAAATCAGTAGGCCTAATTCAGAGTTGGATTTGTTATTAATGATTTACAAGAGGGGATCCTGGATGTATGAATATTATGGAACACGGCAGCCACTTTTTACACAAACACAATTCTGTTCAGAAATCAGTAGGCCTAATTCAGAGTTGGATTTGTTATTAATGATTTACAAGAGGGGATCCTGGATGTATGAGTATCACGGAACACGACAGCCACTTTTTGCACAAACACAATTCTCTTCAAAAATCAGTAGGTCTAATTCAGAGTTGGATTTGTTATTAATGATTTACAAGAGGCGATCCTGGATGTATGAATATTATAGAACACGGCAGCCAATTTTTACACAAACACAATTCTGTTCAAAAATCAGTAGGCCTAATTCAGAATTGGATTTGTTATTAATTATTTACAAGAGGGGATTCTGGATGTATGAGTATTACGGAACACGACAGCCACTTTTTACACTAACACAATTCTGTTCAAAAATCAGTAGGCCTTATTCAGAGTTGGATTTGTTATTAAGTATTTATAAGAGGGGATCCTGGATGTATGAATATTACGGAACACGACAGCCACTTTTTACACTAACACAATTCTGTTCAAAAATCAGTAGGCCTAATTCAGAGTTGGATTGGTTATTAAGTATTTATAAGAGGGGATCCTGGATGTATGAATATTACGGAACACGACAGCCACTTTTTACACTAACACAATTCTGTTCAAAAATCAGTAGGCCTAATTCAGAGTTGGATTGGTTATTAAGTATTTATAAGAGGGGATCCTGGATGTATGAATATTACGGAACACGACAGCCACTTTTTACACTAACACAATTCTGTTCAAAAATCAGTAGGCCTAATTCAGAATTGGATTTGTTATTAATTATTTACAAGAGGGGATTCTGGATGTATGAGTATTACGGAACACGACAGCCACTTTTTACACTAACACAATTCTGTTCAAAAATCAGTAGGCCTTATTCAGAGTTGGATTTGTTATTAAGTATTTATAAGAGGGGATCCTGGATGTATGAATATTACGGAACACGACAGCCACTTTTTACACTAACACAATTCTGTTCAAAAATCAGTAGGCCTAATTCAGAGTTGGATTGGTTATTAAGTATTTATAAGAGGGGATCCTGGATGTATGAATATTACGGAACACGACAGCCACTTTTTACACTAACACAATTCTGTTCAAAAATCAGTAGGCCTAATTCAGAATTGGATTTGTTATTAATTATTTACAAGAGGGGATTCTGGATGTATGAGTATTACGGAACACGACAGCCACTTTTAACACCAAATATGTTACATTCTTAACCTTTGCTACCTTCCGGTACGTAAAGAAACATGCGATGCTTTTCCCAATGTCGTATAAATTACGAAAATGTGTGTTTAAACCCTCATTAAAATCATTTCCCCACTAACTCCTATCACCTTCCATTACGAGTTCCTCAGTTTTCCCTTTAGTCAGCTGATCGAGATGTTGGTTTCACGTCACAGTACAGGCGCAGTGTGGCAATGCGCACTCTATTGTATTTATGCTCGAAGCATATGATAGTTGTTTCTCTCGACCATGGTTGGCTAAGTTACTTAAAAAAGTAACTGCGTCTACCCTTTATTAATCCCGTTTCCATCGGGGTCGGGGATAACTTTCTTGACTAATAATATGAGAAATTATACCAAAACCTGGTAAAATTAAAATATAAGCCAGAACGAGTAATGAAGAAACTCGTTTGATTTAATCGACGAGGAGTAGCATCTACCTTTACCCCTATAGCTGGGACTGTTCATGAATGGAAAACGTCTGCAGCTGTTACTAATATTTTAATTTGTGTATTTATGATCGACCATGTCGAAATGTAAATATTATATGTCAGAAAACTGTATCATAATGAGGGTCAATATAACATTATTTTTCATTATAAACAGTTTCTCCCACCAATCAGAGCTCAAGAAACAGTTGTGTGACCAATTAGGTAAGGATAGCATCGCACCTGCGCTGACTTCCACGGCCTCCTATTTTAAATTTCACTGCGTGGCTAGTGTCATAGTGGGGTATTTGAGGAGGCCATGGTCAAATACAAGGTATTCTCTGAGTCTCCTGCGCTCTGTTCAGTACATAAAACTGGCGAAATCTCGACAGATATTTATGAATATATATACTATGTTGGAACATAAAATAGTTATAATTATCGTCGAACATAAACAGTCGTATGCAACGAGCCTATAATGGCAATAATTACCATTATAGGCAACAACAACAGCTATCAATATTTCATATAAACTTTCAACCTTTATATGCAAGCTTTTGAGATCGGCAAGTGGAAAGTTCCAGCATGTGAAAGGGTTCAAGAGTTATGCTTTGGTCTTTCATCATTGGCAACATGGGTCCGGACGTGATGTGATTACACCGTTCGATACGTTAGCAAAGAGAAGAGTGATAGTGCAAGTGCTACTCTCGGATGAGATACTGTAAAACATCTGTTAAACGGACATCGATGGTTCCTCAGTCTCTAAGGTGAGACGTAGGCACAAAACACAAACAAATCCCACTCGTCACTTTTACAATTATGTTCATATGCGACTGAAACATGGAACACTTCTTTAATATGAATTGGATATTTATGGTGATGTTTTTAAGGATTCTTGGATTGTTATTTTGTATAAAGATGCTTCGGTGGCGTAGTCGGTAGCATGCTGAACTGATATACCCAAGACCACGGGTTCAAACCCGGCCGAAGTCGTCGGATTTTTAAGAGCGTTAAAATCCTTCAGTATGCCTTCCTTCGGAGAGGAAATAAAGCTGGAGGGACCAAGTTATAGATTTATGGCATGTAAAAGAACCTACCACTGCAATTGGTAGTGTGTAGCAAAATTTGTAGGTTATATTTGGCTATTTAGAAACACTCTATCAATTGCCTAATCTCGATCACTGCCCCGTCCGTCCGCACTGAACTTGCAAGGTTGCAATGTTGACACACAGAACTCTACAGCACTTCAGTCGCTAATATTAAGCCTATAGCATAAAACTCAGCAATTATTCTAGGTTTGTGCCGTGGGGGTCCGGGCGGGGACACCAAGAGCCCGCCGATGAGCCAGCTTGGTGTCCTAGGCGAAACCCCACACAAGACACGGCACAAACCTAGAAGAATTGCTGAGTTTTAATTCACTGGCCGTGAAAGCCAATATACCATCTTTTTGGAAGCCTTCATAGGGAGGTTGAGGCTACTTGGGCATTTAGTTCTCGCAGACAAGAGGTGCAGTTGCACCTTATATAAAGGGAGGTGGCGCGCAGTTCGCTACTCCAGTGGGGGTCCGGGCGGGGACACCAAGAGCCCGCCGATGAGCTAGCTTGGTGTCATAGGCGAAACTCCACACAAGACACGACACAAACCTAGAAGAATTGCTGAGTTTTAATTCACTGGCCGTGAAAGCCAATATACCATTTTTTGGAAGCCTTCATAGGGAGGTTGAGGCTGCTTGGGCTTTTAGTTCTCGCAGTCATGAGGTGCAGTTGCACCTTATGTAAAGGGAGGTGGCGCGCAGTTCGCAACTCCAGTGGGGGTCCGGGCGGGGACACCAAGAGCCCGCCGATGAGCCATCTTGGTGTCCTAGGTGAAACCCCACACAAGACACGGCACAAACCTAGAAGAATTGCTGAGTTTTAATTCACTGGCCGTGAAAGCCAATATACCATCTTTTTGGAAGCCTTCATAGGGAGGTTGAGGCTGCTTGGGCTTTTAGTTCTCGCAGTCAAGAGGTGCAGTTGCACCTTATATAAAGGGAGGTGGCACGCAGTTCGCTACTCCAGTGGGGGTCCGGGCGGAGACACCAAGAGCCCGCCGATGAGCCAGCTTGGTGTTCTATGCGAAACCCCACACAAGACACGGCACAAACCTAGAAGAATTGCTGAGTTTTAATTCACTGGCCGTGAAAGCCAATATACCATCTTTTTGGAAGCCTTCATAGGGAGGTTAAGGCTGCTTGGGCTTTTAGTTCTCGCAGTCAAGAGGTGCAGTTGCACCTTATATAAAGGGAGGTGGCGCGCAGTTCGCTACTCCAGTGGGGGTCCGGGCGGGGACACCAAGAGCCCGCCGATGAGCCAGCTTGGTGTCCTAGGCGAAACCCCACACAAGACACGGCACAAACCTAGAAGAATTGCTGAGTTTTAATTCACTGACCTTGAAAGCCAATATACCACCTATAGCATAAGTTCATTTCTTAAAACGTTGGTCGCCAAAAATGCTGGTCGGTGGTCAAGGAGAAGGGTGGTCTTTTAATAGAGGTACAGATTACATTGATGCTATGTGTGACAATGCCGGTTCCTACAAAAACCAGTCGTTAAGAGAGGGAGGGGGTAGGGTGGAGGGTGGGGAGTGCTTAAGAGAGGTTTTACTGTATAATAGCCTATACTCACACGGAGTATTGCGTTACAAGTAACAGATACTTTTGAACGATAACGCTGGGTCACCACATTATTAATTAAAATAAGTAACGGAAACCAAAATATCTAGTCTGTTAGGTTTAATATTCTAGAAAATCTAGAAAAAAGGCATAACCTCATAAAGCGAAAGTTTCAGGGATGGCGGCTATTTTTTAAGTAATTTGGTACAAACATTGCCCTTTTATGACTCCAGTCTTCTCGCTGCCAGGCGAAGTGTTTGGAATGGAATATTGTTCTTGGTGTGGTTGATAATCCCACTTCAACCTGCCAATCAGTCGCGAAGGTGGGTCGAACGACAACTATAAGAGTTTAGAACAGAAGGAAGGAAGCCTGTCGTTTTACGTGACAGGTAAGCTCATGATCAGAAGCCACAAGACCGCGTTTTACCTGGAATCCGGACCACAGGACGTGAGAATTCATTTTCGAAAATCACACATGCATTAACTGGGAATCAAACTCGATCCACCTTGGTGGGAGACAAGCCGCTTGATCACTGCACCATCACGCCCTTATTGTGCCTAACAGATATAAACACTTTGCGAGTGAAGATTTATACCTGTGCTAAGTTATCTTTCACATTATAAAGAATGGATAGGAAGGCATAGCCATTTATTTATTTATTTATTTATTTATTTATTTATTTATTTATTTATTTATTTATTTATTTATTTATTTAGCGTATGGCTTTTAGTACCGGGAGTGTCCGAGGACATGTTCGGCTCCCCAGAGGCTGTAGCTGCTTCAATGCGGACAACCATGGGGTGAGCTACAAGTTCCGTTCAATTTCAAGTAGTTCCAACTTTCGTTACCAGATGTCACTGACACATAGTGGTGAACGTTGGAATTTTGATAGATCGTTTCAACGAAATCCAACCTGCAAATTAAGCCTTACACGAGTTTAATTAGTGGAAGGTACTTTTACATGCCATAAATCTACGACATGGGACCGCCGGCTTTACTTCCCCTCCGAAGGAAGGCATACTGAGGGATTTTAACGCCATTAAAAATCGGACGACTTCGGCCGGGTTTGAACCCGCGATCTTGGGCATAGAAGCTCAGCGTTCTACCAACTACGCCACCGAAGCCATAAGTAATCGTTTTTAGGACTATTGGATGATTATCAATACAGTATCATGTTATACATTTGCCCTCCACAAATAATTCCAACCACAATAATGAAGCCTTTCATGGTTAATTTTCGAATATTATTGAGAAGAATTAGAGCCTCCGTGGCTTAGGCGGCAGCCCGCCGGCCTCTCACCGCTGGGTCCGTGGTTCAAATCCCGGTCCCTCCATGTGAGATCTGTGCTGGACAAAACGGAGGCAGACAGGTTTTTCTCCGGGTACTCCGGTTTTCCCTATCAAAATTTCATTCCAGCAACACTCTCCACTATCATTTCATTTCATCTGTCATTCATTTAATCATTGCCCCAGAGGAGTGCGTCAGGCCTCGGCAGCCGGCACAGTTCATATCCTCGCCGCTAGATGGGGGCTTCATTCATTCCATTCCTGACCCGGTCGGAGACTGGAAGCAGGCTGTGGATTTTCATTTTCATTGAGAAGAATTAAAACGATAACACATAATTTATTTCACGAAATGACGTGAAAAGTAGTTCCATTCTCACGAAACCATGCAGAAATTAATGAAAGAATATCATACATTCAGTTATGAATCACGTATGGCAGCTGACAGCACCGTCCCAACAGCCGGTGAAGTGTCAAATCAAAAGTAACGATGACGATCACGTTAGTTACTCTGCAATGAATGTACGAATTCTTCGTAAGAAACAATGTCCCTCCTAACTGGGAACGTGGTCAATTACATAGTTGAAAACACAATACTCTCACACGTACACGCACAGTGAGATGGCTCTGGCAGGAAGACAATGCTTCCCCGAGGTGGTGTAAGGTCACGGTGCACGTACTGAATACATCCCCCCAGGGTCCGGTAGAAACCTGCCCTACAAGCAGGAACCACACAATCCTCCAAGAAACACAGTGGGGATCAGCACTTTTCGAGAAACAGTTGGTGAGTTACAGGATTTTAGAACTAAACTTTGGAAAGCTTCACTCTATATCCAAACAATTACTGGTAAAAACACTACTACAGACACCACAATAGCGCAAGCCATTTATACAGGCAACAGAAACCCTATACTTCCCCACGAAAGGAGATGCGCAAAGTTGTGAAATACATTTGGTAAAATGTGTGTAGTTTATCAGGAAAAATGATTTCGTCACAGTATTTAATCATGTCTAGCAGGCTAATTGTTTGTTCTATAGACTTTGTATTCACGCCAGGTTGTGCAACATAACAAAACGAAGAAATGTGGCCCAAGGTGGATCTGCGTACGGCGAATGTTTTCCCAAATGCCATGCTACTGCAATCATTTTGTGAGAGACCGTTGAACGTATCCCAGGTGATGGCAGTAACATGGATATTTCGGAGAACCATTCGCCGTACACAGATCTACGCTGGGCCACATTTCTTCGTTTTGTTATGTTGCACAATCGGAGCAAATACAAAGTCTAGCCTATATGGTGATCAATTTAAACCTTTCGCCCCAAATATATCTGAAACAACAATGAATATTGATAAACTATTTTCACAGACATGTAAGGGAAGGGGTTGTTCATTAATAGTACATTATGCAACGAGCCTATAATGGCAATAATTAAGACATGAGTATGTTTATAAAACGAGCTTATGCGAGTTTTATAATTTCCATACGTTGTCTTAATTACCATTATAGGCGAGTTGCATACCACTGTTTATGTTCGACGATAATTTTATAACTATTTTATGTTCGAACATAAATATTCATAAATATCTGTCGAGATTTCGCCAGTTTTATGTACTGAACTGAGCACATGAGACGCAGAGAATGCCTTGTATTTGACCATGGCCTCCTCGATTACCCCACTATGACACTAGGCCAGGCTGTGAAATTTAAATTAGAAGGCCATGGAACTCAGCGCATCTAATTATCTAATTGGTCAAACAACTGATTCTTGAGCTCTGATTGGTGGGAGAAACTTTTTCATAATGAAAAAAAAAACAGTGTTATAATGAGCCTCATTATAGTACAGTTTTCTGACATATAATAGTCAGAGTCGAACATAAATTAAATAATATGGGTCATTCAAAAACGTAATCAACGAGTATATATTAAACATAATATTATGTGTGTTTAAATGGATACATTGTATTATTTATTGCACAAATAATAACATGGAAACTCGCATTAATAATGGCGTTTGTTCCATCGTAATAGGTCAGTTACATCCCGAGAAATTGTGACATGAAGTCAAGCCTTGAGATGAGGGAGGTGAGAGGTTGCTTGAGCTTTTAACTCTCGCAGTTAGAGGCGCACGAACACTTCATAAGAAGGGAGGTAGTGCACAGTTCACTACTCCTGTGGGGGTCTGGACGCGGAACACCAAGAGCCCGCTGATGAGCCAGCTTGGTGTTCCTGGGTGAAATCCCACACAAGACACGGCACAACCCTAGAAAAATTGCTGAGTTTTAATTCACTGGCCGTGAAGGCCAATATGCCATCTTTTTGTTGTTGTTGTTGTTGTTGTTTTATTGTTGTAAATTCATTTTATACCATAATAAACCAGCATTAATTTATTTCTAGCAATAGTTCGTGTATGACTACTCCATTGCGTCAGTGATTTCATGAAGAGTCGAATCAACAAACACCGGATCTTCATGAAGTGCCTCGGCAGATAATGTAAAATCATTTTTGACACCGTGTGCCTAAATCGATCCCTCACTTCAAGAAGAAACGCGTCAGATAGTGCAACTATACCTTTTTACATCATACGCCGGCTTTTCATGAAGTGCCTAGGATTTTCCTATCTGACTACGAAATGTCTTATTATATAATACGCTAAGGTGTATGTTTCACAAAACTCAAGCTCCTAAACCAGAGGGAGTTAGAAAGTGTGGTTTGTGCTAAAATCTTCCAAATCGTCTCAATAGTACAGGAAAAATCTTGCATTACCTGAAAAGTTGACGGGAATTTATGTATTTGTTTCAACAAATAAACAAGACCATAGCCCCTGTCTGAACTGAGCCCGCATAACAGTAAAGCCAGGAGGGTGGTTTGTACGTATGGGGCGCTCACAAGTAACCCTATAATAATGTTATTGGTTTTATGTCACGTTTAATTATTGTGGCTTTTAGAGACGTCGGGGTGCCTGACTTTTTCCCCGAAAGGGATCTTTAACGTGCCTGTAAATCTACTCAATCGGCTCCCTCGCATTTGCGCACCCTCAAAAACAAACTGACTGCGCCAGAATTTGATTCTGCAATTTTGGGAACAACAGGAAAGAACGTTACCACTGAGCCACGCAGCCAGTTTACAAGTAACCGATCGTAACACATGAGCATTCAAAAGAAAGCAAACGGATAATTCAGAACATCAATACAGATCTGTCTTTTGAGGCATTGGTTACAGATATCAAATTAAAGATAGCATGAGACGATCTGATTCCATGGAAAGGAAGTAGATTATATTATGATTGTAGACGTAGGCGGTCGACCACCCCTTCTTGTAATCTGTGCATATCGAGCATCACTCTTCAGGTCGAAGAAATTCTTAAGAAATACCGGCATAACTGAGAGGGAATATCTGACGAATTGCACTCTGATTTAATAACATCGATAATTTGTTTAAAAATTGCGATTAAACAAATATACAAAATGTTAGCCCCTGCCAGAACTGTGTCGCGTCGAGCCCGCATACAAATCAAGCCGGAAGGCTAGATTATGCACATGCGAGAATTGTCGAATGGGTCCTTTAGTATTACAGTCGATCAACTATATATCGAATTTTCGATTACTCCGAAAGCATTCAAGATATCAAAGTACGACTGTAGATTTATTTTAATGACCCCCTTACCTTCCTCTTAAAGTCACTTATCAATATCTATTGTTGTCTCAGATATATTTGCAGTGAAAGGTTGGCCTGCAAGACTTATTTAAATACTGTGACCAAAACATTATTTCCCGCTAAATAGCGCTCATTTTACCATAAGTTTGTCACGATTTTTGACACTTCTGGGAAATCGTAGGTTCCCGGCTGCTTATTTATTCCCCACCCCGTATACACAGCAGTAGAATAGACCCATTTTATAGACTTTAAGGAAGTTATTTGACCGTAAATATTTACAATCATTTGCAGGTTTAACAAGTTGCGATAATTCTGTGCTAATTAAGTTCCGGAACCAAATTCTCCCTGCTAACAGTATGTACTATGGGCTAGCACGGTTGTATACAAAGATAACTGCGCATAACGGGATTGTCGATAAGGTCCGAATCCATATTTCATGAACTTTGAACTCCGGTCCTGAATCACGCAATGTATGGCCTGTCACGAGATTTGACTATCTGTTGAGTGTACGCTTACATGGCCTCGAGCAACAGTTTGAATAGGCCAGCCTCCACTGCTGGCCCTGACGGTGTTTAGGTAAACATCTTATTTAATCCAATGAAATGGGCTGTAATAAAGTTTACTTCCATAGGAAATGTTCTTCCAGGGTCTTCTTTATTGTCATTACTTTGTTTAAGAATATTGGGAACCTCTGTCATTTTTATCAGATCAGAGTGGCATATCCACAAGGGAAGTAGGCGATCCGATTCGAGCTCCTGACTCTGTCAAGGGATTACTAACCTGGCATCCTGAGTTGGAGCTTACAAGCAGTAGAGTGGCCAGTTCCATTCATCCCCTCTTTCCTTTGTCACAGCATCGACCACCTCCTGGTATAGCGGCTAGCATGCTTGGCTCTCGCTCCGGAGGTTCGGTTTTGATTCCCGGCTCTACCAAGATATTTAATTCAGGTCTGAGGGAAAGAACGGGTTACACTCAGCCTCGTGAGGCAAAACTGAGAATAGGTGCGTTCGATTTCGAGCTGGTTACCCGTCCTTCTTGAGGCACTCGTGAAGCGTGGCCATTGGATGAGAATATGCAACTTACAATGGAAACCTGCTTGGCGAGTTGGTCGCAGGAGTGCCTACTATTGATAAGAAATATACCGTTTGCTATCATATTGAAACGGTGTAACATTTCGATACAGCAATAGTTGGGCGGCTTCGGTGGCTTAGTTGGTAGCATGCTGAGCTTTAATGCCAAAGATCGCGGGTTCAAACTCGGCCGAAGTCGTCGGATTTTTAAGAGCGTTAAAAATCTCTCAGTATGCCTTCCTTCTGAAGGGAAGTAAAGCCGGCGGACCCATGTCATAGATTTATGGCATGTAAAAGAACCTTCCACTAACTTCAATTGTGTGAAGCTAAATTTGTTCATTAGATTTGATAACGCTCTATAAGTTCCAACGTTGTCGCCAGGTGCCGGTTGCGGTGGCATCTAGTAACCAAATCCATAGCTAGGTGTCGTGGACGGTAGCATTTGGTAGCAAAAGCAGGAACTACTTGAAAAATTGATCGTCTGAAGTCCTTACCTGAATCACAGATAACACACACTAATACAGCCATCACAATTAACACCGGTTATCAGACAGATTCTACACACACCCAAAGTACACGGGGTTACATGACCGCGGTGTCACAGCTTCTAAACAGAGGAACCAACCAAAAATAGTTGTACGTTTTTCTTAAGTTATAAATAGGGCTCGGATTTTTAGGTGCTAAAAATCGGGAAAATATTTAATTTTATGTACCTAAAAATTCCTGAAATATGTGACAAAAAAGTAAAAATATTTACTTATAATTTAGTTTATTAATGTGAATATAAGCAATACGCAGTGCTCACGAATGCAATTTATGCTATGTCTCACTGAC
The DNA here is from genome assembly GCA_946902985.2 of Meconema thalassinum. Classification (NCBI taxonomy): domain Eukaryota; kingdom Metazoa; phylum Arthropoda; class Insecta; order Orthoptera; family Tettigoniidae; genus Meconema; species Meconema thalassinum. The sequence continues at coordinate 133,528,407 of OX336392.1, read as the reverse complement.
TGCTGAAGAATTACAACACACATCGAGACACATCTTCAGGTTGTCCATGACCGACGATTATCACGGAACACTTATTCTGAAGATGCGAAAATGCGGCAATATGTTCCTGGCCATTGAGGTGTGGTGTAACTTGAAATCGCTGTACGGCCATGATTGCTTTCCCACATGGTTGGCAGAACAGAACGCTCCCATCAGAAGTAAAATTATCTTTAAATCTGCAACAGACGATAACTTGTAGTTGTTTTTATTTTAGGCATCGTAGAACTGCCTTACACTTCACAATGCCAGAAATGAATTGCATGTGAGTGACACTGGTTCCAGGTAGCTGGGGTAGGGGGAGGTCTAGCACTTGTTGCAATATGGCTATGGACAAGGAAATTCCCGGCTTCACAGTGAGTGGCACGGGGTGACAAGTTAAGAATAACACAGTTGCAAGCTGACATACGCTCTGCATGAAGATTAGATAGCTCACAGGTTCTTCCCCGTTGAAGTAACACACAATAAAAATGCAATAAACTGAGTGATCTAGCATACTGGCCATAAAAATTCAAATATTATGTCTTTTTATGTGCTAATAAGTGAAAAGCAGGAATTTATGTATTTATAGAAAAAATGCTTAAAATATGTATTTACATTAAAAAAATATTTATTTACCTAAAAATCCGAACCCTAGTCATAAAAATGCAAAATTTCAGCTAAGTCAATTGCGTCGGTTTGCACGAAAGAGTAACAACTAGATGTTATAATAGATTATTAATACTATAGGTATGGACTTTATATTCACCCAGTTGGAGCTCTGTCTCGAAGTCTAGACCTTTATTTTATTAAGCCATACTCACTATAGCACTGACCCTGTTTCCTGGCGAGTTCATTTACCACCTTGCATACAACTATAGCAGTTTTGAAATTCGGTGGTTGGGCAGCGTTCAAAGATCCTCGGATGTTTCGATGCACATTAATGTTAGAATGGTTAAGACCCAAATATTTCTCACCACAAAGTAGAGGAACTGTGAAATATGGACCAAAAAACGAGCGAGGAAGCATATTGATCCACTCGACCTACTGTGTTAGCGAAGACCTTGGACAGTCAAGAAAACAAACAAATGCATAATTCAGAAAATCAATCCAGATCTGACTCTTGAGGCATTCATTACCAGATTACAAAATTACAGGTTCATTACAGATATCATGAGAAAATCTGATTCCTTGGAGAAAAAGTACTATGCTTGGAGATGCGGACGGCCGGACCAAGCAACCAGTGTATGACATTATGTGGATTTTTCAGGTAATTATCATATTTCTTGCCTAATATTGTGCATAAATACATGCTGGTCGACTAAAAATTATCAATGATTAACAACAGAAGTTCCATAAGTTTATCATTCGACGACGGGTATAAGCCTTTGCATGGCTTTAGAAGGGAAACAAAAAAGACGCCACTTCCCGGCAATTCAATTTGCTCACAGAACACTTTGATCCGGTAGTCTCTCGAGAAATCTAGAACGGAAGCTGTTGGAGACGTCAATGTGATCAAACAAAGAGAAACAATTTATTAACCTACACTGTTCTTACTTAGAAAGGCGAATTAAATGGCAAGGCACCGAAGATCCGAAGGAATATGAAGTTTCTGGGCTACTATTGTTGAGACCGTCTGGGAATTATAGTCCAAGTCATCTTACTTATCAATTCTTTGAAGAATAAGACAATGCTATATTTAAAACAGTAAGCTGATATTTGTTATCGCGAGATTGACAGAACGGCTGAACCGATTAACTTCGTAATGCACTCTGACGAAAGCCCTTGGTCTGTATATTTGCAGAGTGTCTTCAAAATAAACAAATATGTTACCATATATTTTTAAATGTATAAACAAAAATGACAGACATGGTGGATGTCCACCGCGTTTTAATTGTAATAGTTATTTATAAGAATTATAGAGGAGAAAGATTCATTATGAGAGTAGGTACTCCTCCCTTTTCATAACTTTCAGAAGGCAGATTATTGAAAATATATAATTTATGATTCACATACCTTTCTGGGAGTCATTAGAAGTTGATTTCAATATGAATTGTCACTGCTGCACCGGAAATATTTCTTTTATTGCGACAATATATCATTTTCATACCTTATTTTATCTCTTGGGGAAGCCTCCGTGATTTAGGTGGCAGCACGCCGCTCTCTCAGCGCTGGGTCCGTGGTTGAAATCCCGGTCATTCGATGTGAGATTTGTGCCAACAGTATGTTGCAATGTCGAGAGTGCAATCTTTTGACGCCCTTAAAGTTGCAATAGTGCCAAAAATAATCGTTCAAAGAATGTAACTTATATAGGAAACTTCTTCAGTAAATATTTTGTTAATTGTCCGTCATCTTTTGACGGGTTTCAACAAGTCAATATTTATTTTCTTAAATGTCGTAACAATGAAGGACATTAGAGGAAAATTTACTTATATATGAATTGCAGCCAATGGCCATAGCAGGGTATTTTAATTGAACGCCCGAAGGCTCCCCTTGAAATTCAATTTCAAGTATTTCAACATTGGCTACCAGATGGCACTGTCACTAACACCTAGAGGCGAATGTTGAACTTGATAGAGCGTTTCTAACCAGCCAAATATAACCTACCAATTTTGCTACACACTAACAATTGCAGTAGTAAGTTCTTTTACATGCCATGCATCTATGACATGGGCCTGCTGGCTTTACTTCCCCTCCCAAGGAAGGGATACTGAGGATTTTAACGCTCTTAAACATCCGACGACTTCGGCTGGGTTTTAACCCGCGATCTTGGGCATAGCAGCTCAGCATGCTACCGATGCCACCGAAGAGGTTTTAGAAAAATTTAAAGAATGAGTTAAGATTCAATGAGAAATAATTTCAACATTGACATTTGCTGATGACATCGTCATCTTCGTCAATTCATCTGAGGATTTGAATGAGTTCTTAAATGGTATGGACTCCGTCTTGAGTTTTTTTTTTTTTTTTCGTGTGGCCTCCTTAGAGGCCGAGTGCAGGTCTTTCTATTCGACGCCCGTGGGCGACCTGCGCGTCGGAATGGAATGGATGAAGATGAATAAAACTGGGCAAGGATGTGGAAGGAATCGGCCGTGGCCTATCAGAAGGTACCGTCCCAGCATTTGCCTGGTGTTGAAAATGGGAAACCACGGAAAACCATTTCAAGGACGGCTGACGGTGGGGCTCGAACCCACGCGTCTACCGAGTCAGCAGAGAGCTTGTTCCCATGACCTAACGCTGCACTTTAGCCAGCTGAGCCACGGCTGTCGGTTCCGTCTTGAGTAAAGAATTCATGATGAAAAATCAATAAATGTAAAACAAATATAATGGAATGCAGTCGTAAGAAATCAGAAAATCCTATTGACGTAAAATTGGAAGGTGAAAAGCTTAAAGAAGTAGGAGAATTTTGTTACTTAGGAACCAAAATAACCAGTGATGGACGAAGCAAAGAGGATATAAAAGGTAGGTTGGCGCAGGAAAGGAAAGCATTTCTACAGAAGAGAACTCTGTTGACATCAAATATAGAATTATGTATTAGAAAGTCATTTTTGAAAGCCTTTGTTTAGAGCGAGGTGCTCTATGGAAATAAAACTAAGACGTTTTGCGCAGCAGAAAAGAGGAGAATTGAAAAGTTTGAAATGTGGTGTTACAGGAGAATGATGAAGGTCAGATTGGTAGATAGGGTTACGGTTGTGTCCTGGTTTCGGTCATTCCAGATTGCGGTCACTTTCATTTTAGGGAAGAACTATAAACATCTCAGCGTCCAATTTTGTTGGTAGACCGGTTCTTGGTTCTTCCCGACTGACTCATACCTTCCCTAAGTATTGTGGATAACAAGGGGAAACTGATATTTCACTACCTAACCAAAGAATACAGTTCAATGATCTGCTGAGCACACCCCATAAAACTACGCGGGGACAAAAAATTATTACAAAGGGGATTTATAATCAAACGCAGAACAAATTACTTTAACGAGACGAATTTTTCGAGGTAATAAAAAGAATGGTTTTCACAATATACAGTAACGTACCTCTTATAAAAATAGATATCTCGCGCCTCAAATGGGAGAGGAGGGGCAGAAATTAAAAATTATACCCAGTAAGTATAAAATTTCCCGTTACAACAATTTTGATGAAAGTGAAGGTCGTTGATTCCGATCCTGAAACGTTTCTATTCTTAAGACTGAAAATGTTATAATCATTGCTTTACGAGGTGCTGTCAGATTGGGAGGGGACTTGATTTTTTAAGCGAATTTTTATGGGTTGTGCTCAGCAGAACAGTTTCACCTTGCTATCCAAAAAAAATAACGGAAGGTATGAGTCAGTCGGGAAGAACCAAGAACCAAGGACCGGTCTCCCAAGAAAAGTGATCGCAATCTAGACGCTGGAATGTTTACAGCTCTTCCCTAAAATGAAGGCAACCGCAATCTGGACTACAAATGAGGTGATCGCAATCTGGACGCTGGAATGTTTACAGCTCTTCCCTAAAATGAAGGCAACCGCAATCTGGACTACAAATGAGGTGAACGCAATCTGGACGCTGGAATGTTTACAGCTCTTCCCTAAAATGAAGGCAACCGCAATCTGGACTACAAATGAGGTGAACGAAATCTGGACGCTGGAATGTTTACAGCTCTTCCCTAAAATGAAGGTGACCGCAATCTGGACTACAAATGAGGTGATCGCAATCTGGACGCTGGAATGTTTACAGCTCTTCCCTAAAATGAAGGCAACCGCAATCTGGACTATTAATGAGGTGATCGCAATCTGGACGCTGGAATGTTTACAGCTCTTCCCTAAAATGAAGGTGACCGCAATCTGGACTACAAATGAGGTGATCGCAATCTGGACGCTGGAATGTTTACAGCTCTTCCCTAAAATGAAGGTGACCGCAATCTGGACTACAAATGAGGTGAACGCAATCTGGACGCTGGAATGTTTACAGCTCTTCCCTAAAATGAAGGCAACCGCAATCTGGACTATTAATGAGGTGAACGCAATCTGGACGCTGGAATGTTTACAGCTCTTCCCTAAAATGAAGGCAACCGCAATCTGGACTATTAATGAGGTGAACGCAATCTGGACGCTGGAATGTTTACAGTTCTTCCCTAAAATGAAGGCAACCGCAATCTGGACTACAAATGAGGTGAACGCAATCTAGGCGCTGGAATGTTTACAGCTCTTCCCTAAAATGAAGGTGACCGCAATCTGGACTACAAATGAGGTGAACGCAATCTGGACGCTGGAATGTTTACAGCTCTTCCCTAAAATGAAGGTGACCGCAATCTGGACTACAAATGAGGTGAACGCAATCTGGACGCTGGAATGTTTACAGCTCTTCCCTAAAATGAAGGCAACCACAATCTGGACTACAAATGAGGTGATCGCAATCTGGACGCTGGAATGTTTACAGCTCTTCCCTAAAATGAAGGTGACCGCAATCTGGACTACAAATGAGGCGAACGCAATCTGGACGCTGGAATGTTTACAGCTCTTCCCTAAAATGAAGGCAACCGCAATCTGGACTATTAATGAGGTGATCGCAATCTGGACGCTGGAATGTTTACAGCTCTTCCCTAAAATGAAGGCAACCGCAATCTGGACTACAAATGAGGTGAACGCAATCTGGACGCTGGAATGTTTACAGATCTTCCCTAAAATGAAGGCAACCGCAATCTGGACTGCTAATGAGGTGAACGCAATCTGGACGCTGGAAAATTTACAGCTCTTCCCTAAAATGAAGGTGACCGCAATCTGGACTACAAATGAGGTGAACGCAATCTGGACGCTGGAATGTTTACAGCTCTTCCCTAAAATGAAGGCAACCGCAATCTGGACTGCTAATGAGGTGAACGCAATCTGGACGCTGGAATGTTTACAGCTCTTCCCTAAAATGAAGGCAACCGCAATCTGGACTATTATTGAGGTGATCGCAATCTGGACGCTGGAATGTTTACAGCTCTTCCCTAAAATGAAGGCAACCGCAATCTGGACTACAAATGAGGTGAACGCAATCTGGACGCTGGAATGTTTACAGCTCTTCCCTAAAATGAAGGCAACCGCAATCTGGACTGCTAATGAGGTGAACGCAATCTGGACGCTGGAATGTTTACAGCTCTTCCCTAAAATGAAGGCAACCGCAATCTGGACTATTAATGAGGTGATCGCAATCTGGACGCTGGAATGTTTACAGCTCTTCCCTAAAATGAAGGTGACCGCAATCTGGACTACAAATGAGGTGATCGCAATCTGGACGCTGGAATGTTTACAGCTCTTCCCTAAAATGAAGGTGACCGCAATCTGGACTACAAATGAGGTGAACGCAATCTGGACGCTGGAATGTTTACAGCTCTTCCCTAAAATGAAGGCAACCGCAATCTGGACTATTAATGAGGTGAACGCAATCTGGACGCTGGAATGTTTACAGCTCTTCCCTAAAATGAAGGCAACCGCAATCTGGACTATTAATGAGGTGAACGCAATCTGGACGCTGGAATGTTTACAGCTCTTCCCTAAAATGAAGGCAACCGCAATCTGGACTACAAATGAGGTGATCGCAATCTGGACGCTGGAATGTTTACAGCTCTTCCCTAAAATGAAGGTGACCGCAATCTGGACTACAAATGAGGTGAACGCAATCTGGACGCTGGAATGTTTACAGCTCTTCCCTAAAATGAAGGCAACCGCAATCTGGACTGCTAATGAGGTGAACGCAATCTGGACGCTGGAATGTTTACAGCTCTTCCCTAAATTGAAGGTGACCGCAATCTGGACTATTAATGAGGTGATCGCAATCTGGACGCTGGAATGTTTACAGCTCTTCCCTAAAATGAAGGCAACCGCAATCTGGACTGCTAATGAGGTGACCGCAATCTGGACTATTAATGAGGTGAACGCAATCTGGACGCTGGAATGTTTACAGCTCTTCCCTAAAATGAAGGCAACCGCAATCTGGACTATTAATGAGGTGAACGCAATCTGGACGCTGGAATGTTTACAGCTCTTCCCTAAAATGAAGGTGACCGCAATCTGGACTATTAATGAGGTGAACGCAATCTGGACGCTGGAATGTTTACAGCTCTTCCCTAAAATGAAGGTGACCGCAATCTGGACTATTAATGAGGTGAACGCAATCTGGACGCTGGAATGTTTACAGCTCTTCCCTAAAATGAAGGCAACCGCAATCTGGACTATTAATGAGGTGAACGCAATCTGGACGCTGGAATGTTTACAGCTCTTCCCTAAAATGAAGGCAACCGCAATCTGGACTACAAATGAGGTGAACGCAATCTGGACGCTGGAATGTTTACAGCTCTTCCCTAAAATGAAGGCAACCGCAATCTGGACTACAAATGTGGTGAACGCAATCTGGACGCTGGAATGTTTACAGCTCTTCCCTAAAATGAAGGCAACCGCAATCTGGACTACAAATGAGGTGAACGCAATCTGGACGCTGGAATGTTTACAGCTCTTCCCTAAAATGAAGGCAACCGCAATCTGGATTACAAATGAGGTGAACGCAATCTGGACGCTGGAATGTTTACAGCTCTTCCCTAAAATGAAGGCAACCGCAATCTGGACTACAAATGAGGTGAACGCAATCTGGACGCTGGAATGTTTACAGCTCTTCCCTAAAATGAAGGCAACCGCAATCTGGACTACAAATGAGGTGAACGCAATCTGGACGCTGGAATGTTTACAGCTCTTCCCTAAAATGAAGGTGACCGCAATCTGGACTATTAATGAGGTGAACGCAATCTGGACTATTAATGAGGTGATCGCAATCTGGACGCTGGAATGTTTACAGCTCTTCCCTAAAATGAAGGCAACCGCAATCTGGACTACAAATGAGGTGAACGCAATCTGGACGCTGGAATGTTTACAGCTCTTCCCTAAAATGAAGGTGACCGCAATCTGGACTATTAATGAGGTGAACGCAATCTGGACGCTGGAATGTTTACAGCTCTTCCCTAAAATGAAGACAACCGCAATCTGGACTACAAATGAGGTGAACGCAATCTGGACGCAGGAATGTTTACAGCTCTTCCCTAAAATGAAGGCAACCGCAATCTGGACTACAAATGAGGTGAACGCAATCTGGACGCTGGAATGTTTACAGCTCTTCCCTAAAATGAAGGCAACCGCAATCTGGACTACAAATGAGGTGAACGCAATCTGGACGCTGGAATGTTTACAGCTCTTCCCTAAAATGAAGGCAACCGCAATCTGGACTACAAATGAGGTGAACGCAATCTGGACGCTGTAATGTTTACAGCTCTTCCCTAAAATGAAGGTGACCGCAATCTGGACTACAAATGAGGTGAACGCAATCTGGACGCTGGAATGTTTACAGCTCTTCCCTAAAATGAAGGTGACCGCAATCTGGACTACTAATGAGGTGAACGCAATCTGGACGCTGGAATGTTTACAGCTCTTCCCTAAAATGAAGGCAACCGCAATCTGGACTACAAATGAGGTGATCGCAATCTGGACGCTGGAATGTTTACAGCTCTTCCCTAAAATGAAGGTGACCGCAATCTGGACTATTAATGAGGTGAACGCAATCTGGACGCTGGAATGTTTACAGCTCTTCCCTAAAATGAAGGCAACCGCAATCTGGACTACAAATGAGGTGAACGCAATCTGGACGCTGGAATGTTTACAGCTCTTCCCTAAAATGAAGGCAACCGCAATCTGGACTACAAATGAGGTGATCGCAATCTGGACGCTGGAATGTTTACAGCTCTTCCCTAAAATGAAGGTGACAGCAATCTGGACTATTAATGAGGTGATCGCAATCTGGACGCTGGAATGTTTACAGCTCTTCCCTAAAATGAAGGCAACCGCAATCTGGACTGCTAATGAGGTGACCGCAATCTGGACTATTAATGAGGTGAACCCAATCTGGACGCTGGAATGTTTACAGCTCTTCCCTAAAATGAAGGTGACCGCAATCTGGACTATTAATGAGGTGAACGCAATCTGGACGCTGGAATGTTTACAGCTCTTCCCTAAAATGAAGGTGACCCCAATCTGGACTATTAATGAGGTGAACGCAATCTGGACGCTGGAATGTTTACAGCTCTTCCCTAAAATGAAGGCAACCGCAATCTGGACTATTAATGAGGTGAACGCAATCTGGACGCTGGAATGTTTACAGCTCTTCCCTAAAATGAAGGCAACCGCAATCTGGACTATTAATGAGGTGATCGCAATCTGGACGCTGGAATGTTTACAGCTCTTCCCTAAAATGAAGGCAACCGCAATCTGGACTACTAATGAGGTGAACGCAATCTGGACGCTGGAATGTTTACAGCTCTTCCCTAAAATGAAGGCAACCGCAATCTGGACTACAAATGAGGTGAACGCAATCTGGACGCTAGAATGTTTACAGCTCTTCCCTAAAATGAAGGCAACCGCAATCTGGACTACAAATGAGGTGAACGCAATCTGGACGCTGGAATGTTTACAGCTCTTCCCTAAAATGAAGGCAACCGCAATCTGGACTACAAATGAGGTGAACGCAATCTGGACGCTGGAATGTTTACAGCTCTTCCCTAAAATGAAGGCAACCGCAATCTGGACTACAAATGAGGTGAACGCAATCTGGACGCTGGAATGTTTACAGCTCTTCCCTAAAATGAAGGTGACCGCAATCTGGACTATTAATGAGGTGAACTCAATCTGGACGCTGGAATGTTTACAGCTCTTCCCTAAAATGAAGGCAACCGCAATCTGGACTATTAATGAGGTGATCGCAATCTGGACGCTGGAATGTTTACAGCTCTTCCCTAAAATGAAGGCAACCGCAATCTGGACTACAAATGAGGTGAACGCAATCTGGACGCTGGAATGTTTACAGCTCTTCCCTAAAATGAAGGTGACCGCAATCTGGACTATTAATGAGGTGAACGCAATCTGGACGCTGGAATGTTTACAGCTCTTCCCTAAAATGAAGGCAACCGCAATCTGGACTATTAATGAGGTGATCGCAATCTGGACGCTGGAATGTTTACAGCTCTTCCCTAAAATGAAGGCAACCGCAATCTGGACTACAAATGAGGTGATCGCAATCTGGACTATTAATGAGGTGATCGCAATCTGGACACTGGAATGTTTACAGCTCTTCCCTAAAATGAAGGCAACCGCAATCTGGACTACAAATGAGGTGAACGCAATCTGGACTATTAATGAGGTGATCGCAATCTGGACTATTAATGAGGTGATCGCAATTTGGACGCTGGAATGTTTACAGCTCTTCCCTAAAATGAAGGCAACCGCAATCTGGACTATTAATGAGGTGAACGCAATCTGGACGCTGGAATGTTTACAGCTCTTCCCTAAAATGAAGGTGACCGCAATCTGGACTATTAATGAGGTGAACGCAATCTGGACGCTGGAATGTTTACAGCTCTTCCCTAAAATGAAGGCAACCGCAATCTGGACTATTAATGAGGTGATCGCAATCTGGACGCTGGAATGTTTACAGCTCTTCCCTAAAAAGAAGGCAACCGCAATCTGGACTACAAATGAGGTGAACGCAATCTGGACGCTGGAATGTTTACAGCTCTTCCCTAAAATGAAGGTGACCGCAATCTGGACTATTAATGAGGTGAACGCAATCTGGACGCTGGAATGTTTACAGCTCTTCCCTAAAATGAAGGTGACCGCAATCTGGACTACAAATGAGGTGAACGCAATCTGGACGCTGGAATGTTTACAGCTCTTCCCTAAAATGAAGGTGACCGCAATCTGGACTACTAATGAGGTGAACGCAATCTGGACGCTGGAATGTTTACAGCTCTTCCCTAAAATGAAGGTGACCGCAATCTGGACTATTAATGAGGTGAACGCAATCTGGACGCTGGAATGTTTACAGCTCTTCCCTAAAATGAAGGTGACCGCAATCTGGACTGCTAATGAGGTGAACGCAATCTGGAATGACCTCAATCAGGAAGACACCAGGATTACAAATGAAGAGGTATTAAGACGAGTGGGCGGGGAGAGATGTTTCTGGTGACTGCTAATGAAGAGAAGAGATAGGTTGGTAGGGCACAACTATGACACCCAGGAATAGCAGACTTAGTTATGGAAGGAAGGGTTGAGGACAAAACTGTAGGGAAAGACCAAGGTTAGAATATGTTAAACAGATTGCTTCGGTGTAGGGTGTGGTAACTATGTAGAGATTAGATGATTGGCTCAGGACAGGGAGACATGGAGGGCCGCATCAAACCAGTGAAAATACTGAAGCCTCAAACAAAAATAACAACTACAGTCATGCAATCACGCTGCAATAACATCTGTCTGGCTGACACTCTTTCACGCAAAAACTACTCCTCAACAACAACAACAACAACAACAACAACAACAACAACAACAACAACAACAACAACAACAAAGGATGACGGAGTAATGGAGGAAGAAGAAGGAACAACAGAGTATGAAGGAGTAATGGACAAGGAAGAAGAAACACTCCTTCATCAATTGTTGTACCTTCTTCTTTCTCCATTACTGCTTCATCTTTCGTTGTGTCTCCATTACTCCTTCTTCCTGTGTTGTTCCTTCTTCTTCCTCCATTACTCCTTCATTTTCTGGTGTTCCCCCTTCTTGTTCTATTATTGCTTCATTCTCTGTTGTTCCACCTTCATCCTGCATTACTCCTTTATCCTATGGTGTTCCTTCTTCTCCCTCCATTACTCCTGCATTCTCTGCTGTTCACCAATTACTCCTTCATCCTACTCAACCGATTTAGTTGAAATTTTGCATTGACATAGTTTATATACCAGGGAGAAATATTGTACTATATGGTGGCAAAAGTCACGTTTCATTTCATTAGCAGGTGCAGCAGCATGACGCCCGGTGAACAGGTAACCATGGCAGGTTGCTATATTCACCTTTGTCCACGCTTATCGCTTGGTTCCTCAGTTTAAGGGCTGCGACAACGCGGTCATGTAGACCCCCGAGTACTTTGGGTGTGTGTCGAATCTGTCTGATAACCGGTGTTAATTTGATTGCTGTATTAGTGTGTGTATCTGTTTTTAATTCAAATAAGGACTGCAGACATTGAATTTTTTCAAGTAGTTCCTACTTTTGCCTCCAAACGCCACCGTCAACGACCAACTAGTTCAGAACTTAGTTACCAGATGCCACCGCAGTCGACTCTTGACGACGAACGTAGGAACCTAAGAACGTTAGTCAAATGTTTAACCTTTATATAATTTAGCTTCACACATGTTGGTAGTTACTCAGTGCTCCGCTGCGTTGGTCTCGGCAGCACTTCCTTGACGCCCTGTCTCGGGGTTAGTCGGCCGGCCACGTGATCATGTGACCTGGGGCGACTCGAGGCTTCTCGATGCTTGCAGCACATGGCTGACTTACATCAGGACAAGCATGGCGCGGCTTGAAAGGGACCGAATTAAATCGTGGCCATCACGGCTACAGCCAGTGTATTTAGTTGTGATATATGTGTAAATATATAGTTTAAATATTAATGTGTGTGTGTAACGTATTATATTTGAATTCTGCTAACCTGATCATATATAACCAGCGAGCATCTCCTGGCCACCGCATGGTACCAGGAATCGTTCCGGGTGAGAAAGGAACATGGTCATACCGGGCCGGATTTGTGAATGTGTCGTAATGCTAAAATATTACGTGGTCCTCCGGTGCATTTGAGTATACTTTCCGAGTGCGGACAACCTGTGGCGAGAATATTGGAGCACGTGCAACATCATCCCGGCGGCATGCTGAACACGATGGGGAGGACACAAAGGATTATAGGATAAGTGCACATCATAGCAGTATACCGAGGTCAGTCAATCCTTGTATTTCTTTCCTTTTCCTAACTTATCATGGAGTCTAGTGAGAAAAACCTGTTGGTGAAACAACGAGCGGTCATTAAAGGGTCACTGACACGTATCAGTAAATATGCAGACAAGTTTGTGGCAGGCTCCGATATTAATACATTACGTAGCAGGCTGAAGCAATTGCCTTCACTCTGGGAAGAATATAAGCATGTCCAATGTAAGCTTGAAATTAATGACGACGAAAATAGTGAAACCCATGAACAGGATAGGGAACAGTTCGAAGAAAACTATTATGATTTAGAAGCCAAAATGACTACACTCATATAACGGAGCATAACTTCAGAGCAGAATAACGATCAATTATCTCAGCATTCTTGAGGTAATTCACAACAGGCTTCCTTGGAGGTACGATTGCCCGTCATTAACCTCCCTACATTTCATGGACAATATGAGACGTGGACACATTTCCAGGACACCTTTCAGGCATTAATTGTTGATAATTTAAAACTATCAAACATCCAACGTTTCCACTATCTACTGTCCGCACTTAAGGGTGAACCTCACCAATTGATTCAAAATATCCCTATTTCTAACCCTAACTTTACAGTAGCTTGGGAAATCGTGTGCAAGAGGTACAACAACAGAAAATTGATAGCAACACAACACATCAAGGCTCTGTTGTCGTTACCTACTTGTCACAAAGACACAGCATCTGATCTTAGGAAATTGAACAACCACTTAGTAAGCAATTTTAATGCTATTCAAAATCCCAACCTTTCAGTGCCGCTATATGAAGTCTTACTTCAGCAGCTGATGTTAGATAAGTTAGATCCCGCTACCCGAAAAGAGTATGAAATGAAGGCTCCCAGCGATAATTTTCCAAGACTCACTGAGGTATCCACGTTTTTGGAAGAGAGGGCACAAGTGTTGGAGCTAATGATGGCAACACGGGAACAAAGGGGGAACACAGCAAATCCACCCGAGAATCAACATGTGAGGAACAATGACAATCCAGGTCGAGTTAGCTCATACGTATCTACAAGGGGGAAGTGTGATTTTTGTGATGCAGATCACCCGGTACATCGGTGTGAGGGTTATCTGAAGGCTAGCGTAAGACAACGGTATGATTTTGTCAAAAGGAAGGGTCTGTGCTTTAACTGTTTTAGACATCATATTGTCAGCATATGCAAATCTGATAGGTGTAAGAGATGCCAAGGCAGACATCATACCCTAATTCATTTCGACAGTCCCACAAGCAGTCAAACGACTACAGACAGGGATGCCCCAGCTGGTAGAGGTATTCGAGAAGACGAAGGAGGGCATAGTAAGGCAAGTTACTGCACACTTAAATTCAAGCCACAGTCACAAATAATGCTGTCTACTGCAGTAATAGGAGTGGCAGACAACAATGGTAGAGTTCACCAGTGCCGAGCGCTACTCGACAATGGACCACAGTCCCATTTTATAACTGAGTCACTTGCAAGTAAGCTTAAGTTGCAACGACACAAAAGCTGTATTCCAATTAGTGGTATAAATAACACTGCGACTGCATCTCAAAGTGTTGATGTTGGTATCAGTTCTAATGTGTCCAATTTTGAAACTGTTATCACATGTTCTATACTCCCTCACATAACAGGCAATATTCCGGCAAACTATGTTGATTGTAAATCGTGGAACCTACCTAAAGATATCACATTAGCGGATCCTCACCTCAACGAGCCAGGACCAGTAGATATGCTCATCGGTGCAGAGATTTTCATGCAGCTGTTGCGAGAAGGGTGACGGAAAAATTGCGATGAATTACCCATTTTGAAGAATACCGCCCTGGGATGGATACTGTCAGGTCCCATAAAATCCCAGCATCGGACCAGTAAGAAGGCGGAAGCACCACCCACTTCATCATTTTCCCTCAGACAGGACGATGACCTCGACAGGAAGATGGAAAAATTCTGGTCGATAGAAGAAGTGACAACTAGAAGAACCAACTTAACCAAGGAAGAGCAGTATTGTGAGGAGCATTTCACAACTCACACCAGGCGGGACGACAGCGGACGTTTCAGTGTAAGATTACCTACAAGGGAAGAAAGTCCACAACTTGGAAAATCTTACAAAATAGCGGAGAAACGATTCAGACTACTGGAACAGAGATTCGAGAAGAGACCTGAGCTGCGTGCAGATTACGTGAGATTCATGGAGGAGTATGAGAACCTGGGCCATATGAAGTTGGCTCCAGATATAAGCAAGGACGAAGAAGCATGCAGCTATCTCCCTCATCATGCCGTATTGAAGGCTGAGAGTACCACTACTAAAACACGAGTTGTATTCGATGCTTCCTGCAAAACTGACAACGGCGTTTCACTTAATGACACTCTCGCAGTGGGACCTACCGTTCAACAAGATCTGCTATCAAATGTGACAAGGTTTCGTACTCATCAGATTGCGATGACGGCAGACATTACAAAAATGTACCGTCAGATCAGAGTAGACGACGAAGATGTTAACTTACAGCGCATGCTGTGGCGAAAACATCCATCTGAGCTTCTACGCACATACCAACTAAAGACTGTAACATACGGTACTTCCTCAGCGTCCTTCCAAGCCACAAGATGTCTAACCCAGCTGGCTGAAGAAGAAGCATATGCGTTTCCTACAGCATCTCGCGTATTGAAACGGGATTTTTACATGGACGATGCATTGTGTGGTAGCGACACTGTGGAAAATGCTATACAGCTACGAGGAGAACTACAAGAGTTGCTGCAACGAGGAGGGTTCCCGCTCCGCAAGTGGACGTCGAATCGCGCGGCTGTACTTGAGACTGTACCTAAAGAACTCAGAGAATCACAGTTACCACTACGATTTGATAAGGAAGACAACATCAGAACGTTAGGATTACTATGGCATCCCTTTCTTGACAAGTTCCAGTTTGAGGTCCACATCAAGGAGAACAGTGGAAGCCCCACAAAACGGAAGGTACTTTCAATTATAGCTTCTATATTTGATCCCCTCGGGCTGATAGGACCAGTAATTGTGAGGTGTAAAATTTTCATGCAACAATTATGGCAAGAAAAATTAGGATGGGATGAACCACTACCATCTCCGTTACTTGAAGGCTGGATCAAAATCTTCACTGATCTTCCAGCTCTAAATAACATTCATGTCGACAGGTTGATTCTCTCTACGGGAAGGGTGATCCTCATACAAGTTCATGGCTTCTCAGACGCTTCTGAACGGGCCTATGGAGCGTGTGTTTACATTCGAAGCACCAACCAACGCGGGGAAGTTTCAGTAAAGTTGGTATGTTCAAAATCCAGAGTGGCTCCTCTGAAACAACAGTCCTTACCTAGGTTAGAACTGTGTGGAGCTCATTTGTTGGCACGTCTGGTTGATAAGACTACCAACACCTTAAACCTGAAAATTGACCACATGTTCTTGTGGACTGACTCGACAATTGTACTATCGTGGCTTGCTGCTGAACCATCAAAATGGAAAACGTTCGTCGCCAACCGTGTCTCCGAGATACAGCAATTGACTGGAAGAGCCAAGTGGGGTCATGTGATGTCAGAGGTTAACCCTTCCGATATTCTTTCAAGAGGAGAAGGACTTCTCAGCCTGCAGTGCAATCAACAATGGTGGCATGGTCCAGCATGGTTACTACAAGATTTAAGTAGCTGACCCACTAGAGACTCGAACGACTCTGCAGGCGAACTTCCAGAAAGAAGGGATACGGTGCAATTTCTAGTTAGTGCTACTCCATCAGACGAAATCACGACGAGGTTCTCATCCCTCCGTCGCCTACAGAGAGTAATGGCTTATTGCAACAGATTTATGTTCAATTCCAGAAGACACAACGTAAGAAAAACGGGACCACTATCTACAGAAGAACTTGAGACTAGACTTCAGACGTGTATCAAGCTTGCTCAACGTGTGACATTCGCACGGGAAATAGGCGAGTTGAAGTCAAACTCATCAGTTTCACAGCAAAGTGCAATAAGAAATCTGAACCCATTCTTAGACGGGAACGACTTATTACGAGTAGGTGGTCGCCTACAAAACTCGTTGAAACAATTTTCAGAAAGGCACCAGATCATATTACCTCAGCGTCACAATGTAGCCCAGTTGATTATGGCTGATGAGCATGTTCGTCTGCTACATGCTGGTGCTAATCATGTAACGGCTTCACTTAGGTCCAGATATTGGATAGTAAGCATAAAGAAATTGATACGGACTGTCATTCACAAGTGTTTGAAGTGTTTTAGACTACGAGCCACTACAGCCACTCAACTCATGGGACAGCTACCATCTCCTCGAGTGACTCCATCACGGCCATTCTTGAACACGGGAGTTGACTACGCTGGCCCGCCGTACATTAAACAGGGGGCAACCAGGAGCAAGGTCAAGGTAAAATGCTATGTTGCGTTGTTCGTTTGCCTTGCACCAAGGCGATACACTTGGAATTGGTTCGTGACTTGACTACACAGGCTTTCATCGCCGCCTTACGGAGATTTGCAGCCAGGAGGGGAAGGTGTACAAATCTATACAGTGATAATGCTGCTAACTTTATAGGGGCTAGAAATGAATTGTTGAGAGTGCACCAGTCCGAGCAGTGGAAGATAGAAATGCTGAACAAAGCAGCCCAAGAAGGATTCACTTGGCATTTCATTCCTCCTGATTCGCCACACTCCGGTGGTTTGTGGGAAGCTGGAGTTAAATCCATGAAACACCATTTCAGAAGAACAGCTGGCAATGCCTGCTTGACGTATGACGAGATGTACACCCTACTTTGCCAAATAGAAGCATGCCTGAACTCACGACCGCTCGTTAGTCTATCGGACGACCCTGATTAACCATCATACTTAACTCGTGGCCACTTTCTAATAGGTGCTCCCTGTTGTCTTTCCCTGAACCTGACCTTAGAGATGGTGTGCACTGTTATACTTCCAGATGGCGCTACATTCAAGCGCTACAGCAGAAGTTTTGGAGACAATGGTCTAATGACTATCTTAATAGCTTGCAACAGCGGCAGAAATGGTTAACGAGTCAGCCTAACCTACAGCCTGGAACTGTCGTGTTGGTTAAGGACGACAACACTCCTCCTCTTTCTTGGAGGCTTGCAACGGTCGAGGAAACATATCCTGGGAAGGATGGACGAGTGCGTGCAGTCACCATTCGTACCAGCAGTGGAATTTTGAAGCGTTCTGTACATAAACTATGTCCATTGCCAATTCAATTCATTGCAATTACTTTCAGTGTCATCTTGTGGTTTAGTTAATTACTTTATTCTTGTGTCGCAAGAGTTCAATTTTGACCAGTGTCCTTTATTGTTTGTGTATAGTGTTGAACCTTCTTATTGTATGATTTAACATGTTCATTTCATTGTCATTACTTTAGGCTGTGAATTTTTGTTCCTAAGTAGTTTTGGTTGGGGTTTGGGTGTGTTTTGTATTCGGCGATCCATACGGACTGGTGGTGAAAGAACTTTAAATTATTACTGTCGATTCCTGTAAATCAATCATTTTCTTGCAGTCGTTAAATGTGATACATTTAGGTGTGGCGGTATGTTGATATTTACTCAGAGTAGGGGGGTAAGGCGGTTTCTAACTCCCCCCACCACCTCTCCCTCTGACGTCACATACTAACCCGCAATACATTCAGGGGCAAAGCCAATATCTCGTCAACCCATGGTCCGATGTTGACAAATGAGGTGTCGTTGGACTCGGGCTAACGCCCTCTTTACAACGGACTACTCATTTCAACCCCTAAATAAAACCTACCCCTACTAGGGGGTGAAATTGTAATTTTTTAGTGAAAGTCTCTTTCCAAATGTGACATGTATAAGCTGCGCTGCTAAAATGAACTTAAACGTGGTTGCTCATATAGTGCATGCGTTTTTCTGGCTGCCGCTATGGATGAACATTTTTGTTTTTGTTTTTTACGCATGCGCACTGGGGATTTTTGTAAGAGGGCGAGCTCTTTGAAAAAAATGATTGATAAGAAGAGGTTTTGGTGGTGAGGAGAGAATCAGATAGTCGCCTACTTTCCTACGAAGTTTGCCGATATGTCTCAAACGCAAGGTCGGATTTGGACGTGTGACGTGTCAAATCGCTTGTCTCGAAGCCCTATACATGTTATTAATAGGTTAGAGTTTTGAGAATGAGGGAAACAGGCTTTTTTGGGGTAAAACCATGATTTTAGACTTTTTCTGATATTTCACGAATGCATGGTCGGATTTGGTCCTATGACGTGTCAAATGGCTTGTCTCGAAACCCTGTGTATTTTGGTAATAGGTTAAAGTTTTTGAGAATGAGGGAAACAGAATTTTTTGTTGTAAAACCGTGATTTTGAACTTTTTGCTATATCTCGCGAACCAATCATGCTAGAGGCATGAACGAGGGGTCCAAGGACTCGGGCTGACGTCCTCTTTGCTATGGACTACACGTTATATTTTTAAAAAAATTGGAAACGCGATTTTGGGGTAAACACGTGTTTTTTGTGATTTTTGCCGATATCTCACGAACCAATAACGCTAGAGACGTGTACGAGGTGTCCTAGGACTCGGGCTAACGCCCCCTTTCAAATGTGGTAGATATTTTTTCCAAAAAAAAAATTCACAAAGGGCCTAACGCCATACATGTTGAGAAAAAAATTCTTTACTGTTACCTGTTTATAATGTTTATGAAGCGTGGTGGTTGAGAGAGACGATACGGCTGGGTGTGTGTGTGTTTCAACGAACCTGTCGCTGACCACGGTGGCTGTGTTCAATGGATCAATCGCTATTTCGACGGGTCGGTTTATGACAGAGCGAGGGTGCGGTTTTTTTTCCACACTTTTTACCTTTAACGTGTAAACGGTGATGAGAACTGGGTTCTATGTTGGTCGAAGCGAGTACAGAAAAACAAACTTACAGGAGGTGAAGGTCATTTGAGATTATTGGAAGGCGTTGATCTGATTTGACAACAGGTGCAATGGAAAAATGATCATCGTGGTGGCAGGGAAGTGCGAAAGGCGTGCACACATGTGTGAAACCAGATGTAGGCTAAACCAGTGACATCCTGTCTTGCTTCGTACGTGACAAAATGCAAGTTGACGTGAAATTTGATCTACCGCAGGTGTTCGCTTGGGACGTTATCTATCTACATGCGCGATAACTGTTAACAAGTTACATCCTGTTTTGCTGCGTACGTGACAAAATGCAAGTTCAGGTGAAATTTGATCCGGCACAGGTGTTCGCTTGGGTGTTATCTGTCCACGTGCACGATAAGAGAATGTTCAAAGCATGGGAAAAAAAAGATTATACATGCAACGTAGCATATATAAAGACATGTCGTTATCATTTCCACGCTCACTTAGGTGACTACCTTTGAACACACTGCGTTTATTAGTTTTGGTGTTGGTGGAAAATACTTAACCTTGTTGTGGGGTAGGTATTTATTTATTTATTTATATATTTATTGATTTTTATATAAATACATGCAATTATTTATTGATTAGGTAATTAATGATTTTATTTATTTATTTGTTTGCAGATAACGTGTATAGCCTACCTGTCGTGTGTCTGTGGGAAATATATATTAAAGAAAGAGAGAAAGACAGAAAAGAAAACCATTTCCACACTAGCCCACGAGACGGGAATATAGCAAAGCATTACACGTGAAGGTGAGATTTGTTTTATTATATAATATAACCTGTTTGATTTTGTTTTTGTTTATGAAAGGCATAAACTATATGGAATGGATATACTTATGGTGGTTTATTTTATTTCTTTTTAGATATTTGGAAAAAAAAGGGTTCACTGCTATAGCAAATACAGTTGAATACCAAGTGGCTTTAGAGTGGAACCCTTGTCAAGCAGTCTACAGCTGAAAACTCAGGTGAGAGTGTTCTTTCAAAATAATGTCTTTTGCCACTGCTACCGATAGCCTAACTTGGGAACCCTTAAACAGTTGTTTTAAATCGCGTGTGTGCTCTGGCCGCGTGGTCAATGTTAGAAAAAGTTTGATTCCCAAAGAATTTTTAGAATCTTGTTTTGAAATTTTTAAAATTGAAATTTGTACAGCGCAAAGGTTGCATATGGCTTTAAAGGTGAATACAGAACTGGTGTGCGATTTCATATATAAAAAGAAGAACGTAGAGCATAAAGAGACATTTTATATTTGCAGTAAAATGCAAGAGCTGTTCATAGCCCATAATTTGGAACAGTGGTATGAAACCCACGTGGTGAATGTCTTGCTATCAAAATTTGATAAACTGCAACAAGGACCGAGTGGTCTAGCCTTAGACAAAATTCATCATCTACAAATCAACATTTGCCAATTCAACCCGTTGAATGCTGGGTCTAGCTATATTAAAACACCACCAGCCATAGCTTCGAAAAAGGCTGTGGTGAATATTGAAAATTTTGATGATGAATGTTTTCTGTGGGCTGTGGCTGCGTATTTGCAGCCAGCACAACATAATGCTTGTCGACCAGGAATGTACAAGACCAAGTTTGATGAATTGAAACAAACGTTAAATTTAACTCGAGTATCGTTCCCTATGGACTTAACCGAGATCCATAGGTTTGAACAAGACAACCAGGACTTTTCGTTCATGGTGTATGGTCTTGACGGTGATGAGATTGTGGGTCCTCTTTATGCCACAAAAGAACCGAAACGACACCACATTCATCTTTTATATTTATCTGTAGGAGAAGTGAATCACTATTGCCTCATTAAAAGCCTGAGTAGATTGCTAAGCAGTCAAATGTCAAAGGACAAGCGTCCAAAACATATTTGTGACCGTTGCTTGCAATATTTTAAAACCCCTACGCTTTTGGAACGTCATAGGGTAGATTGTGTTACTCAGGAAGCGGTGAGATTGATATTGCCACAAGGGGACAAGGCTGTGTTAAAGTTTAAAGACATTCACAAACGTGACACTGTTCCCTATGTGGTATATGCAGATTTCGAAGCTCTCACTACACCCATGGCGGGATGTGAACCAGATCCCTCCATGAGCTCAACCACACCCATTCAAAAACATGAACCCTTTGCCATAGGATTTAATGTGGTGTGTGCCCATGACCCCACACAATCCGTTTACAAATACCGCGAAGGGCCAGATTGTGCCAAATGGTTCTTGGATGAACTTGTCAAGTTGGCCGACCATGTACAGGAATTACTGGACCACCCAGTACCCATGAGCCTATCTCCAGAACAACAGCAGCAGTATGAGCATGCCATGACATGCCATATCTGCGAAAAGCCTATTTTAAGTGGAGAGGAAAAAGTCAGAGACCACTCGCATTTTACAGGGGAGTTTCGTGGAGCTGCGCATAGTAAATGTAACTTGAACTTTCCAGCTCCTCGTTTCATCGGTGTCTTTTTCCACAATCTGGCAAATTATGACATTCAGTTTTTGATTCGTGAATTGGGTCATGTCAACAAGGGCTCGTTTACCATTATCCCCCAAAACCATGAGCGTTTTACAGCCCTGACATGGAGGTTGAGCAACTTTAGCATTCGATTTTTGGATTCCTTTAAGTTTATGACATCCTCGCTAGACAGCCTTGTGAATGGCTTGAATGAGGAGGAATTAAAAAATACTAGAATGCATTTTAATGATCCTGAGCAATTTCAATTGTGCATTCGGAAAGGTATATTCCCGTATGATTTCTGCAATAGCTGGGACGTGTTAAAGCAAAGAAAACTCCCACCACAAGAGAAATTTTACTCGAAACTAACACGCAGTACCGTTTCCGATGAAGACTATGCACATGCATGTCAAGTTTGGCGAGTGTTTGGCATGAAGACGCTAAGTGAATATGCTTTGCATTACCTAAAACTGGATGTATTGCTGCTCACTGATGTGTTTGAAAAATTCCGTGAGTTGTGTCAACACATTTACGGTCTTGACCCGGCTCACTATTATACGAGTCCTGGACTCTCGTTTGATGCTGCTTTGAAATACATTCAAGTGGAATTGGATTTACTCACTGATGTAGACATGGTTCTATTTTTTGAAAAGGGCATTCGTGGCGGCTTTGTGTCGCTTAACCAACGCCATGCTGAAGCGAACAATGTCTACATGCCTGATTATTCACCGGAAAAACAAGAATCGTACTTAATGTACTATGACGTGAATAATTTGTACGGTTACGCCATGAGTCAGCCTTTGCCCTATGGGAAGTTTGCTTGGCTGACAGACAAACAAGTGTCAGAATTTGATGTGATCAAGGCTAGCCAAGAAACAGGCCGTGGATATGTGCTAGAAGTGGATATTGAATATCCCTCATCCCTGTATGATGAACATGCCGATTTCCCATTCTGTCTTGAGCAAATGGTTCCCCCTGACAGTAAAGTGAAAATTGAAAAACTCATGGGCACACTTTACAACAAAAATCGGTATGTGCTACATATCCAAATGTTGGTGCAATGCCTCGCCCAAGGCTTGGTGTTGAAGAAAATCCACAGGGGTATTTCTTTTGCTCAAAAAGCATGGCTTGAGCCATACATGCGACTCAACACAGAGCACCGACAAATGGCAACACAGCAGTTTGAAATTAATTTTTTTAAATTAATGAACAACTGCATCTATGGCAAGTCCATGGAGAATGTCCGCAAATACCGTGACATTAAATTGGTGAATGTCTGGGAGGGGCGGTGGGGTGCCCGGCGGTACATTGCCAAGCCAAATTTCAAATCGATCAAAATTATCGATGAGGATTTGGCTACTATTGAAATGAGTAAGACCAGCGTGACCATGGATAAACCCATTTACTTGGGTCAAGTCATTTTAGACTTTTCTAAATCGGTCATGTATCGATTCCACTATGAGTTTGCGAAACGCCATTTTGAGGACGTCTCTCTTTTGTATATGGACACGGACTCATTCATTTACCACATTCGCCACTGCAACCCCTATGACGTCATGAGGCAACATAGTGACTGGTTCGACACCTCTTGCTATAGCGCTGACAACGTGTTTCAGCTGCCCATAAAGAACAAAAAGGAAATGGGCGTTTTAAAAGATGAATGCGGTGATTCCATTATGACGGAATTCGTAGGTTTGGCTTCAAAAATGTATGCTTATCGCACACTCGACTGTAAGGAAGCCAAAAGAGCAAAAGGTGTAGGTAGGGCAGTGGTAAAATCGCTACGTGTTGGTGACTATCTAGCGGTTTTACGCACGGGCAAAGCTATGTCTCATACACAGTGCAGGATACAATCCAGCAACCATCATCTGTATCTTGTGGAACAGAGAAAACGCACCCTCGCCTCCATGGATAACAAGCGTGTGTGGGCTGATGACCTGCTCACTAGCCTGCCCTGGGGTTATGATCGCAACGAGGAGGAGGTGTGATTTCACTGTTTAATCGTTTATGGGACATGGCTTTACGTAACTTGTAGATTTAGAATTTTGTAAATATTGGTTTCTTGTCATTGTAAATAATAGATTTTGTAAATAGTGGCAATCCACTTGGACCTTTTGCTCTTTAAAAAAGTTGTGTGCAACCTTATTTTTTTAAAATTGTTTGATTGGTAAATAGTGTGATTCTTGTAATGCTGTACAAAATTGATTTTTTTGTAAATATGAAATAAGTAAGATTTTTAGTAACTTTAATAACTAGTATTTAATTATTTTTCCTAATGTAAATGATAAACTAAAAAGTTCTTTTGGGATGAGTGTGCATGTCGAGAATGTGCTTTTGGGAATAAATAAAGTGGTTGTGTTTGTTCCCAAAGACAGGTGTGAATGTATGAGTGGAG
Source organism: Meconema thalassinum (assembly GCA_946902985.2). Lineage (NCBI taxonomy): Eukaryota > Metazoa > Arthropoda > Insecta > Orthoptera > Tettigoniidae > Meconema > Meconema thalassinum. The sequence goes on along the minus strand of OX336392.1, from coordinate 133,503,846 downwards.
AGAGAAAACTGGTGTGTATGATTGACCAGAGCAAACACGATGAGGTAGGGTGAGTGGGTGGGGAGGGGGTAAATGGTCACTTATATACTCATTTTGTTTTCAATAGTTTTGTTTTTTCATTGAAATGTGGCAGACAATAGACATTATTTTTGTAAAAACAGTCTTACCTGCAGTAGTCGTAGACCTCGACGTTTCTCCAAACACACATCAACACATTGCAGTATTATCAAGGTCAAGCACTCGCATCAACATCATTGTCAAATCTCAACTTTCGACATACACCAAATGGAAAAAATATGAAAACAGCAAAATGGAAATTCCATGTTTCCATATCACCAAAACAGCAAAACTTAAAACGGACATTTTTAAAAACTGGAAATGCCCATGTGTGAAATTTGAAAATTCAAAAACTTCAAACGGACATTGTTTAAAATGTGTCATCAGCAAAATGGAAAAATCTATATCATCAAAACGAACGTTTTCAAAAACTGTAAATTGCAAATTAGCAAAATGGCAATGTGTGAAATGTGAAAATGAGAAATCAGCCATCAACATCACGATTTCTTAAAAATAAAATAACAAAACATCGTGCTCTGGTAAACCTTTGTTTTTTATTTCATAGTCATAGTGAATTGACAAAAGAAAAATAGAACACAAACAAATCCCAATTCCTCACTCCTCAATGTTTATGTCCATGCATCATCAACTTTCCTTTCATAGCACTCATGACAATTAGGGCTGCCATCCTTTCACCCACTGAGGCATCACTGGATGTGAAACGTTGTTTAGCTTTCTTCAATAACAATTTATCTGCCACATGTCTTAAACCAGGATGACTATGTCGATAAGAAAGGTCATGTTCCTTGCATGCTTGATCCAAAAGATTAATGGGTACATCACCACGTTGTAAACGTTTTTCGAGACGAGTTCCAGGGCCGCAAAAACGATAACCTGGAAGATGGATTTCGAAAGGTAAGTATTGAATCACTTTGTCAATGACGCCATTGCCAGTACAGGTCTGGCATATCCTTTTCCATCGATGGTAAAAAGGTTTGGTCTTCCTCCTCCTCTGTGGACGATGTTTGTGTTTGTTGTTGTTGCTTTTTCTCGCCATGACACTCGTGGAATGATTCAACAAAGTCTTTACATGGACTTTTATGACCGTGATACAGTTTCACTAGCTGGCAAGTCGCACACTGACGCATAGACGGTATTTTTGCCATGGCCACTTGCTTATGGTGATCGTAATCCGTACAAGGTTGCAATTCACTCAACACAGGGTCTTGAGTCCATGATTTTGGTACATGTTGCCAGATTTCTTTCACTGCGTTGGCGGCCACATAATAAATGAACGACTTGGGCAGCGCCAAGAGTTCCTCTTTGGTAAAACTGTCTAGTTTCTTTTTGCACACAAAGAACTTGCCGATGGCTTTGTCCGTAGCATTGCCTTTCTCCATGGTATCACGTGCTGTAGATGTTTACACGTCGCTTGTAGAAATCTCACTGGCGTCATTCACAGGTAAATCTTGAGTTATAATTTTGTTCAACAACTCCCAGCAGGCATGAGTGGTTAACCAATGAAAGAGATGCCACGCATGCGATAGGGCTGTATGGGTAATGTTGCCACAGGAACAAGTATCCATGAGCGTTTTCAGGGAGGGGCAGCCCAACTCCATGAGGTCGATACATTGGCAGTAAGACGCCAAAAATGGTTGCAACCATTGACGTTTTTCATTACCTTTCACAAATACCACATTGGCCGAGGACAAGTGTGCTTTCATGACCACGTCCAAATATTTATAGGAAATGGTTCCCTGATTCCAGTCTAGTTGCCTATGATTTTCAATCCACTGGGTTTGTTTACGGTCTTTTTCACACAACAAATCAAAAGCATGGGGTGGTTTAAATAGCAAATGCGTAGCTTGCGATATCCAAAACGTGGTACAATCGATCATGGCCACTTGTTTAAATATAAATTTGTTGTCACCAATTTTAAACCCTTGGCAATCCACAATGAGTGTGCGCAACATGTTGACGCTTGCCTGGACCAAGTTCAACTGACGACTGACTGACGATCACGTGTGATCATGGCATGGGCTTACCTGCCATGCTAGTTTCAAAAAAGAAGGTTAGGGTAGGACAGAGGGACATGCAAAAATAAGAATTACATCATTTTATTATCATAACACGTCTTACAGGCTTTTCTCATTTTGGGATAAGGACGATAGCAACTGATACAACAATATAGTCTCTTGTGTTTGTAACGTCCATAACACCGATGATGTCCCAATGTCTCTAAACTAGACGTTTTTGATGGTGAGCTGCTCACCGAAGCACCATGGATACCATACGGCCCACATGTATCATAACTTGTATTTTTTTCATCACCCAGAGACACAAGTGAGGGATAGCTTGAATGACAGGGTATATTTCCCACTTTCATTCTGCACAGGTAGGGGCAGGTGGGTGACCAGCGCTGATGTTCCTGCATGGGTTCATCGCCCTCCTGCCATTGGTCTATAATGATGGGACAAAAGGCACATTTCACTTCATCTCTTGTTTTTAAATAGTAGAATCCAGCGGCCGCCAAGTCTTGAGGGTTTATGAAAGGCACTGGCCATGTGGCAAAAGTCTTGAAACGTTGTTCCTCAGAGTTTAAATTCATGGATGTAACGTCTCTTGAGGCTTTAAAGCAAGACATGACTGAGCGGCTTGACGTGGGATGACCTGTTATTTATACACTCGTCACTTGGTTGGACAGTGGATAATAGTTGACTTGTTTGTGGTGAATAATCAAACAGTAGGCCGTCGTATTGGCTGGTACATTGTCATGCGTTTCAAAATCTAGTCGAATGTCGATATTGGATGGCTTGACAGACTCTTCCAGGTATGAACAGTCAAAAACAATCAGTGGTGCTCTTGCCTTAAACGCTTGGGGTAGTAGCATGGGGCCGTTCTCTTTTTGATAATACGACCATCGAAATTTAGAAAACAAGTCGTACAGGGGGCCAAACTTATTTTTTGAAAAATCCAAATCCAGTCCTTCATAGGGAAACACAGCTCCGTTGAGGAAAAGACGTGCATTTCTCAATTGCAGGTGATCAAATTGCGTGGCATCTTTGGTTTGTTGATACTTGCGATTCGTTTGAAAACCCACAATCAGGTAGAGAGGTCTCTCTGTATAGCGAGCTGTTTTTACAGACCAACTGTGTGTGTTGGTGGTGGGCAATAGCGGATACTCATGGAGTGCCCAGCTTCTAAATTCCATGGGTAGAGGCATATCTCTCTTTACCATTTTGAGTATGTCCAGTTTTTTGCTATCTTCGAGGGTCACATGGGGGACTTTCCATAGCAAGCGTTGTAGTTGAATTTTTGAATCGATGGGGGCATTGTCGGCTCCCTTGAGTGCATTATTATCACTCCTGTCTCTCACTAGGTAAAGCACTTGCCTTGCGTTAACCACAATGCGTTGGTGATCTTCGGCAAAGCCTAGAACCAGTTTAAGAGGTAAATATCCAGTAAAGGTCCCATCGGTGTGTACCATCCAGTCATTGGTCGAGTCAGGACACCAACCTGCCATGCAAAGTGTTTTACCTTCTTCCTCACTATAAGAGGGGTATAGTTTCATGACACTGGAAATGCCCACATTTCGAGTGCTATCCACCACGATATCGTTAATGACATACCGCACTTCAGAAAACAGAAAGGCCAAACCATGGTTGGCCAACTTGGATGTAGTGGGTGTAGAGCCATCGGCTTTGGTGAGCCGACCTTCAATCTGAATAACACTTTCATGCGGTAGGGTGTAAATATCTTGGTTGTTGATAACAAATTGAATTTCATCATTGTTATTGAGTCCAGGTGTTTGAGCTTGATAGGAATGGAGATCAATTCTTACCACTCCTGGTTGCTCCTCGATGTGGTTTGCTATCTCTAGGATAGAATTCATTATGAGGGTTGACGTGGTAACCCAAATGCTGTAAAATCTGCTTGCCTTGAGATGTTAACGTGTATTCACGTGGCAAACAACTAACACTATTCCTAGACGGTGTTGTTGCTTTATACACAAATTTCATAGTGGCTTTAGCACCAACTTGTAAGTCACTGGTGTGGTGGAATCTAGATCAATGAGTTGTTGATCTCTATTGATCAGTCTTAATGTTATATTACTAATACTATCAACAGCCACAGCATGAAAAAGCACCACTGGAGGGTTTTCACGAATAATATAGCCATTGGGCGATGTCACAATAAAGTCATAAAGTGAATGCGATGGTTCTTGATTGGTGTACACTTGGCTAATAATATTACACGTCACCGACACATGATGGTCCTCAATGAATTTCACTTCATGGTCTGATTCATGTTTTTTGTTGGGCTCCAACACACGTGGTTTAAATCCTAGTAATGGACCAATGGAATCGGGGTGTGTTTTAAAGTCAATGTTGAATGAAGAGAAAATACTGCAGCGATGAGTGTTGGTATTGCCTACAAGTTCAAACTTGTGCGTTCCGTCGAGAAATGACTTTAAACCATATTGATTGATCAACACCACATAAATGTGTTCATAAATATCATCGATCGTGTATCCACCAGAGTTCAAGGTGAGCACAGAATCATCATAGTAAAACTTGTTGTTCACATTTTCACGTATGTTGTATATTCGATTGTATGTTTCAAGAGAAACAAGTCCTAAACCATAGGGTTTTTCACTCAATTCGATAGGCGGGTAGAAGTCTAGGCTGACTTCAGGTCCACGTCCATGCACTGTAAACGTTTTACTTTCTGCTGACATACTGGTGGCGTTTTTGCTTATGCTGCGTCTTATATAAAAAAATTAAACACAAACGTCCACACTGTTGGCTGTTAAACGTTTGCTCTCGTTTCACATTATAATATATCTTGATCCTGTTTCCAAAATAGGTCACTAGTTCCATGGGCGGGGGCAAATTCCCAAAACTGTCAAAGTACCATACCGTGGATCCCTCTTTGACATAAGCTACATAATGCGTTCCTGGTCCTCGGTGATCATCCAAATTGACAACAGCACATTCCTGTTTCCAGGGTCGTGGGGGTAATTGGTTGCGCATAAACACACCTCGAAAATGAGAAAGCTTTAGTTGTTTAGCATAGCTTTCCACTTGTTGATGCGTCAGGGCATGTCTCGCTATGGCTGAGGTTAAATTTTTTTTTTTTTTAATATTTCGAAATGGTGAAATCCCAAATCCTTGTTGATAAAAGGCTGGCTTTAAATTGGCATTTCTAGCCCCCATGGCAATCGCTTCCATCGTTTCATTGTGTCGCTGACTTTCTTTGAGTTGTTGCTTGCCCTGCTGCGCGGCTTTAATGGTTTTCGCCACTGCACTGGCACCGCCCAAAAGTGAGCCCAGAGCAGCCAAACCAGCAAATAATGCAGGTAAAAATCCCGCTCGTTTGGGAACGGGAATCACTCGCCCTTGGTTTGAAACCTGTCGCCGACGTTTTGGAATAACCTGTCTCTGTGCTGCTCGAAGGGCTTTCCTTATGGTCAATACATTATTTTTTCTTTTTTTCTTTCGCAAGGGCTTGTCCTCGAATGTTGTAAGCCCTGGCTTTGCCAAGGACAAAGTCCTTTTTTTAGTCTTTCTCACTGCATACCTTTGTTTCACCATGATGATAATGACCAACAACCTTTCACACGAAAGTTTAAATCACAACTAACGTCAGATGGTTATTTCATGGCTGTATATTCCAATTCCACATAAAGTGGGAAATCGTTTATGGTTTTCCCCGCTTGCTTTTCATCCCATGTCAACATGAGATAAAAGGATAATTCGTCACCTGCATTGACCATTTCATGGTCATGGACCAACATCCTATGACCATTTATCTTTATTTGTAAATGGTTCTCATCAGGTATGGCATATTTGATGTGAATGGTTCCATCATAGTGTAATCGATAGTGGCTTAAACCCGAAGCAAGCACATAGGTCAAGTGCTGATCATGGACTAGCGGTAAATGGTTTCTGTCATTCACAGGTTTTTCATTTGTCAGATACACTAAAAACACAGATGGGATAAATTTATAAAGCCTTTTCATTTCATGGGTCACGTAACGCTTGGTACAAACATCGTCTTCGTCTTGTGGGTCTTCCACGTGAATAATCCGATGGTGATTAGCGCTATAGCCATTCACCATAAGCTGGGGCACTTTGTCATAAAACTCATACACTTTGTTATCCACATACTTTTTCGTAGTAACGTCTGTAGACACTTGAGGATGTTTTACATGGGTTAACCGCTTTCCCTTAAAGTCATAATCTCCCTGTTTTGTGCGTGGCACTACTGACCTATCCACATAGTGTTTATTAGCAGGATCTGTTTCCTGTTTAGGATCATGTATGAGGACAGGCCTATCTTTGGCCATCAACGCACGTCCAAAGACATCCATCGTCAACCTGTAGTAGCAGTCTACTGTTTCTATGACAAGGTTCGGTGTCCTGTATATAGACAGCCGGCTAGCCTGTCTAAGCCTTAGTTGACATGAAGATTATTAAGCAGCAAGAGTCATTCCCCGTGGGGGACATGGTTTCCCATCTCTGTCCCACATCACGTGAACAACGCCATGGTTCACTGTTTCCATCTTTCATTCGCTGCATCATTGTGGGGCCTTCCGGCTGTGGAAAGACTAATCTTTTGCTAACGCTCATTACAGCGCCCAATGGTCTGCGTTTTCAAAATATTTATATTTTTGCAAAATCTCTCTACCAACCCCTCTACGTGTTTCTGGATCAAGTCATGTCTGGATTACAAAAAGAGAATATGGGTTATTTTACATTTTCCATGCAAGAAAATGTGATTTCACCGGATGAGGTAAAGCCTGATTCACTCATGATTTTCGATGATGTATCCACTGAACGTCAAGGCATCATTCAAAGCTATTTCAGCATGGGTCGACACAAACATATCGATTGCTTCTATCTTGGGCAAACGTATTCTAAAATGTCCAAACAGTTGATTCGTGACAATGCCAATGTCATTGTTTTATTTCGTCAGGACGAGAGGAACAGTCGTCACATTTATAATGAACATGTGAATCCGGATATGACCTTTCAAATGTTTACAGAATTGTGTGCCAAGTGCTGGAACACTCAACGTCATGCCTGTTTAGTGATTGACAAACAAAGTGAACTCAACCAAGGACGGTATCGCTTAGGGTTTGATCATTTTATTGCTATTTAAGGCCTTGTCTCATTCCCCGGCAAGTCATTTGCCAAGACACCATGGCGTTAGCAGAGAGTCAATTAAAAAAGCATATTATTAGAGCAAAAAATACTATTCGCCAAAAGTTTCGTCAATTGAAACAATCACGTGCCAATCATGCTTTGTTTATTCAACAACATTTAGCACCTCCGCTAAAAGCCATGTTGAAACCCTCTTTCAAGCCATCTGAAACGCTACCCACCGTTTCACAAGCCACGCAGACGCTGCACGAGGACCCTGCGGAAGAGGAAGAGGAACAGGAAGATTTGACTAGTGTTAGTGAAGTTGAGGATGAGGAGGAACAAGTGTTTACGCCTCAAAAAAAGGCCGCACCCCTTGCAGAGTTTTTGAGAAAAAAGAAATCCTTGGCCATGGTCGAAACACCTTGCCCTTCCAGGGCGTCTCCGTTTTCACAACTCTTGGCCACCCCTCAACATAAAGCTCAACTGAAAACCATTTTAATAAAATATTATGGATCAACATTGGAACCCTATTTCACCGATCTATTTATTGGAAACACAGATACCACGTATGGTGTTCGCTATGAGGATGATAGTTTTAAAATTGGCGATTCATCCATTAAATTTGCTCGTACTAAAGCTGTCATTAAAAACATCAACTATAAATTAACGCCAGGACTGTTAAAGCTGCTCTTTTCTCGGACCCCCTCTTCCCATGATTATACGTCAGAGGATCTTGACAAATATAAATCCATTTTATTGGATACCCATGCCCACAAAAGACAGTATGATCCCACGCAACAAGTGAATGCCAATATATCTCAAAAATATAAAACCATCATTGCAAAAATGTTTCCCACCAGTCAAAGTACTCGTCGTAAAGCATCCGCTTCGGGAGTGACATTTAAACCATTAAAACCCCTTGTGGATGTTACCTACTGGCATAATCCCAATAAGCTCGTCCAGCGGCTACAGTTGTTGCATGCCTCACGTCAAGCTGGCCATACCGGTCACGATTGGGAAATTCAAGAAATTGAACAAGAACTTCGAAATGCCAAAATTATTGTTTAAGCCCTCACCCATTAAAATGGGTATTGCTCACGAGTTGCATCGCCCAGCTAGGCGTCACTATCCGCGACTCAAGGTGATTTCACGAGGTGTGGATGAACTTTGGCAGGCTGACTTGGTTGAAATGATACCCTATGCTGGCGTTAACGATGGTGTACGCTATATGTTGACCGTCATTGATGTCTATTCCAAAATGGCCTTTGTTGAACCTGTGCGTCGCAAGTCTGGTCTACTAGTTACCAAGGCCTTTCAACATATTATTCAACACTCCCAACGTCAACCTCAGTTGCTACAAACTGACCAGGGGAAAGAATTTTTCAACAAGGATTTCTCCAGTTTTCTCAAATCTAAGGATATTCACCATTACACCACGTACAGCAATCTCAAAGCCAGTGTGGTCGAGCGGTTCAATCGAACATTGAAAACCCATATGTGGAAAGCGTTTACCGCTCAGGGCAGTTATCGCTGGTTGGACATGTTACCTGAGCTAGTGTCACGTTACAATGACACCAACCATAGAACGATTGGGACCAAGCCACGTCTCGTAACTAAAAATATTCAGCGATTGGATAAACTGTTTAACCCCATAAAAACAGCCGATCCTAAACGTCACCGACTGAACATTGGGGATTTTGTTCGTGTGAGCAAATTTAAGTCTGCGTTCAATAAGGGCTACACGCCTCAGTGGGGGACTGAACTATTTCGAATTCGTCGAGTCAACTTGGACACTCCAGTCACCTATTTACTCGAGGACCTCAACCATCAACCCATAAAAGGTAGATTTTATCTCCATGAACTTCAGAAAACAGCATTTCCTCAGCATTACCTTGTGGAAAAAGTGTTGAAACAAAAAGGAAATAAACTCTACGTCAAATGGTTAGGGTTTAACTCTACGTTTAATTCCTGGATCAATAAATGACATGTTGTGTGAACCTGTGTACTTTTTATTTATTCACCCATGTTGTACACCACCTATAGCTCTATGTGTACAGCGCTCCGCGCTTCATGCATGTTCATACATGTTTGTCTTTCCCTTTCCTCCTGTGTTCTCTCATACATCACCCCCTCCCCTCTCCCTCCCTTCACCTCCCACCACTGCTGTTTGCAGCTCTTGCCTATCTATTGGTTGTGACATCATTCCCACAAGTTGCATCATACTTTTTACTGATTCAGCGATTCCCACGCTTTGAACATTCTCTTATCGTGCACGTGGACAGATAACACCCAAGCGAACACCTGTGCCGGATCAAATTTCACCTGAACTTGCATTTTGTCACGTACGCAGCAAAACAGAATGTAACTTGTTAACAGTTATCGCGCATGTAGATAGATAACGTCCCAAGCGAACACCTGCGGTAGATCAAATTTCACGTCAACTTGCATTTTGTCACGTACGAAGCAAGACAGGATGTCACTGGTTTAGCCTACATCTGGTTTCACACATGTGTGCACGCCTTTCGCACTTCCCTGCCACCACGATGATCATTTTTCCATTGCACCTGTTGTCAAATCAGATCAACGCCTTCCAATAATCTCAAATGACCTTCACCTCCTGTAAGTTTGTTTTTCTGTACTCGCTTCGACCAACATAGAACCCAGTTCTCATCACCGTTTACACGTTAAAGGTAAAAAGTGTGAAAAAAAACCGCACCCTCGCTCTGTCATAAACCGACCCGTCGAAATAGCGATTGATCTATTGAACACAGCCACCGTGGTCAGCGACAGGTTCGTTGAAACACACACACCCAGCCGTATCGTCTCTCTCAACCACCACGCTTCATAAACATTATAAACAGGTAACAGTAAAGAATTTTTTTCTCAACATGTATGGCGTTAGGCCCTTTGTGAATTTTTTTTTTGGAAAAAATATCTACCACATTTGAAAGGGGGCGTTAGCCCGAGTCCTAGGACACCTCGTACACGTCTCTAGCGTTATTGGTTCGTGAGATATCGGCAAAAATCACAAAAAACACGTGTTTACCCCAAAATCGCGTTTCCAATTTTTTTAAAAATATAACGTGTAGTCCATAGCAAAGAGGACGTCAGCCCGAGTCCTTGGACCCCTCGTTCATGCCTCTAGCATGATTGGTTCGCGAGATATAGCAAAAAGTTCAAAATCACGGTTTTACAACAAAAAATTCTGTTTCCCTCATTCTCAAAAACTTTAACCTATTACCAAAATACACAGGGTTTCGAGACAAGCCATTTGACACGTCATAGGACCAAATCCGACCATGCATTCGTGAAATATCAGAAAAAGTCTAAAATCATGGTTTTACCCCAAAAAAGCCTGTTTCCCTCATTCTCAAAACTCTAACCTATTAATAACATGTATAGGGCTTCGAGACAAGCGATTTGACACGTCACACGTCCAAATCCGACCTTGCGTTTGAGACATATCGGCAAACTTCGTAGGAAAGTAGGCGACTATCTGATTCTCTCCTCACCACCAAAACCTCTTCTTATCAATCATTTTTTTCAAAGAGCTCGCCCTCTTACAAAAATCCCCAGTGCGCATGCGTAAAAAACAAAAACAAAAATGTTCATCCATAGCGGCAGCCAGAAAAACGCATGCACTATATGAGCAACCACGTTTAAGTTCATTTTAGCAGCGCAGCTTATACATGTCACATTTGGAAAGAGACTTTCACTAAAAAATTACAATTTCACCCCCTAGTAGGGGTAGGTTTTATTTAGGGGTTGAAATGAGTAGTCCGTTGTAAAGAGGGCGTTAGCCCGAGTCCAACGACACCTCATTTGTCAACATCGGACCATGGGTTGACGAGATATTGGCTTTGCCCCTGAATGTATTGCGGGTTAGTATGTGACGTCAGAGGGAGAGGTGGTGGGGGGAGTTAGAAACCGCCTTACCCCCCTACTACTCAGTGCTCCGCTGCGTTGGTCTCGGCAGCACCTCCTTGACGCCCTGTCTCGGGGTTAGTCGGCCGGCCACGTGATCATGTGACCTGGGGCGACTCGAGGCTTCTCGATGCATGCAGCACATGGCTGACTTACATCAGGACAAGCATGGCGCGGCTTGAAAGGGACCGAATTAAATCGTGGCCATCACGGCTACAGCCAGTGTATTTAGTTGTGATATATGTGTAAATATATAGTTTAAATATTAATGTGTGTGTGTAACGTATTATTTTTGAATTCTGCTAACCTGAAGATATATAATCATCAGCGAGCATCTCCTGACCACCGCATGGTACCAGGAATCGTTCCGGGAGAGAAAGGAACAACGACCAACTAGTTCAGAACTTAGTTATCAGATGGCACCGCAGTCGGCTCTTGACGACGAACGTAGGAACCTAAGAACGTTAGTCAAATGTTTAACCTTTATATAATTTAGTTTCACACAGGTGTAATTAGTGAAAGGTTCTTTAAGAAGACATAAATCTATGACATGGGACCGCCGGCTTTACTTCCCCTCCGAAGGAAGGCATAATGAGGGATTTTTAACGTTCTTAAAAAATCCGACGACTTCGGCCGGGTTTGAACCCGTGATCTTGGGCTAGTCTAAGTTTAAGTCCTGCGCAACACGAAATTAATTGGCACAACGTGTGTATCGGGAAGGCAGTAGCAACGTAGTTATAAACTGGGTACATTTTATGTAGCAAACAATTTATATCAGTGTTGTACAGGACTTATACTTCTACGCTCATCTAAACTGCTCAGTTTATAAGCTCGGAATTGTACCATGTCGCCTTTTGCCCTGCGCGGACAAACAAAACGTTATCCGTATCCGCCCTACATCGCACGTTTGTACTGATCTTACAATACTATTTTAAATTAGATCAAGCATAAATTACTAAAGCGACTAAAAGTCGTTCCCCTATGCCATGACTGCCCAATCTACAGCCCGCGGGCCAGATACGGCCCGCGAGAATATTTTGTCCGACCCAACTATTTACAATATGCCCTTAGTTAAAAAAAAGGTTGGGCGCCCCTGCCCAAGGCTATTTATGTCATGTGCTGTGTTTAAAATGAATGTTACACCGCCAGAATTGAAACCCTTTCCTGTTCGGAGTGTTAATTATGCGTAATGACATAATTTGAATGAGATTAGCTTAAATCATCATCTTACATTTGTCATGAAAAAAACATAACGGAAAAATATGATACCGGTATGTCATAAACATCCGGGTTCTAATAATGCTATTAAACAAGTTCGGATTGTATTCTAAAAACTATCCGCAATTTTCTCCAAACATTATCAGCAGCTTATCCGCTTTCCGCACAGCAATGCAAACTATATCCGCAGGTGAAATATTTTGCGTATATCCGCCGAGAGCTTTACTATGATGACTGTATAGAACTCACCTCGCCACATGAGGCCGAGTGGATCCCATACTAGCCAACAGCAGAGAATTAAAATTCATGATGGCTCGCTGTTTCCTTTGTGACCGGAATCTCAATACGTATCCCCGATACCATATCTGGGATTACTGAGGTGTACTTCTAACCCATTTCCTCTCAATCGTCCTTATGAGACATAGTGCATCACGTTCCAATGCTCAGACCAAAATTCAAATCCATGCCAGTAAGTAATATAAGCCGATTCTGGCACAGGGGCTAATGGGCAAGATGGCCGCCGCGCGCAACCAGCCCTATGTTATTTTTATGGAGGAGACATTCAGAGCTGGCACAGGGGCTAATGGGCAAGATGGCCGCCACGCTCTGAGACCGTCAATGACGTCACAGGGACAGGTCGGCCGTGTAGTTGCCAAATGGAATATTTATTATTATTATTATTATTATTATTATTATTATTATTATTATTATTATTATTATTATTATTATTATTAGGTAATTATTAATTGATCATGTATAATCAAGACCAGCCTTATATTGTCCACCTCGTGGTAAAGCAGCTAGTAATCTTAAAAGTCACCGCGGAGGCCCGGGTTCGATTCCTGGCTCTGCCAAGAAATGTAATTTCTGGTCTCACGAGTGGAACGGGGTACACTTAGTCTTGTGAGGAAAATGAGAGAAAAGGCGGGTTTAATTCATACCTCTGCCATTCAGCCTAACCCAACTTCATTTAACCTAACTTCAAAGTCAGAGCAAATATGAGAGCAAATGTGAGAGCACACATAATAAACTAAGTTATAACCTAACCTAACCTAACCTAACTTAACCTAACTTAAAAGTGCGAGCAAAAAAAAAGTGAGAGCAAAAAGTGTAAGCAATAAAGTGAGAGCAAATGTGAGAGCACAAATAATAAACTTAGTTATAACCTAACCACACCTAACCTAACCTAACCTAACTTCACCTAACCTAACCTAACCTAACCTAACATAACCTAACTTCAAAGTGGGAGCAAAAAGTGGGAACAAAAAAGTGGGAGCAAAAAGTGGGAGCAAAAAGGTGGGAGCAAAAAAGAGGGAGCAAAAAATGGGAGCAAAAAAGTGGGAGCAAAAAGTGGGAGCAAAAAAGTGTTAGCTAAAAGTGGGAGAAAAAAGGTGGGGAGCCAAAATGTGGGAGCAAAAAAGTAAGAGCAAATGGGAGAGCACAAATAATAAACTTAGTTATAACCTAACCTATCCTAACCTAACACCATTTTGAAAATATTTTTTGGAAAAATTTGAAAAATACTCTATTTTTAGACTGAGAGTGGGATAGAGACATGTTTAAGAGTTAACATATGACTTTTTAGTATGTTTAGTTAAAACATATAGCCTACTTTCCCAATATTTTTAGGAAAAATTTGAAAAATACACTATTTTTTGACCAGGCATGGGATAGAGGTAAGAGTAAGAGTTGAGAGTCATCCTAAATCTTAGAGTACTTTGGAGATTTTGGAATTTTGTGTGTTGTTGTTGTTGCTTAAAAACATTGCGATAAGCATTATACTGCCATAAAAAAGGGCTGAGATACTTTCCAAAACCAAAAGATAAAATCCACTAAATACATTGACAATAGTAACTCATTAAATAAGCCAATACAAAAAGCCAACAAAAGTCAACAAATATCCAACAAAAAGCCGACAAAAAGCCAACAAAACCAACAAAAGACAACAAAAAGCCAACAAGAAAGCCAACAAAAAAGTCAACAAAACCCGACAAAATAAAGCCATGTAGCATGCTGGTAGTTGAGTGAGTTGTCATCTTCACCGATAGGTAGCATGCTGGTAGTTGAGTGAGTATTGATATCGACCGCTAGATAGCATGCTGGTCGTTCAGTGAGTGAGTGTTGATATAGAGCGCTTGGTAGCATGCTGGTAGTTCAGGTAGTTCTCATAGTCACCGCTATATAGCGGAAACATATTTTGCGTGTCCCATGCGGCTATTTAACAAAGATTTACCTCATGAAAAACGTGCTTGTATAAGCTTTGTATATAAATTGAATATGCAATTAACTACTAAGTGTTCAGAACTAATATGTATAGCCTTGTGTAGGGAATATTGGGGTCCTTAGCAAGAAAGAGTGCCTAACACACATGAGTGTACAGCCTCTTGATATGCAGTAAGTACCTGATAACCTTGAGTAGGGTATAAGAATATTTTCAGTTGACTACTTACCTGTCACAGTGTTTACATTGTTAAAGACCGTTGAAACAACCAGTCTTTAGCCTTGTCATAAGCAGTAAGCAGCTGTTACCCTTACCTAGGGGGTATATTAGAGGACCCTTAGCAAGAATATCATCAGTTGACGACCACCACTCACAGTGACCACATCGTGAAAGACTGTCAAAACAACCATTGTACAGCCTTGTACTACACAGTAAGTAGCTGTTGGTCTCGACTATGATATGATATAGAACCCTTAGCAAGAATACAATCAGTTTACTACTACTTGTTACAGTGTTCACATCGTGAAAGACCGTCTCACTGTCATACGCTGTAAAAGGCTGTTGGTATTGACTAGGGTATATTAGAGGACCTTTTACAAGAATATCACCAGTTGACTACTACCACTCATGGTGCTCACATCGTGAAAGACTGTTGATACAACAATTGTTCAGCCTTGTACTACACAGTAAGCAGCTGTTTTGCAGAAAACAACATCCATGATGGAAGAACCCATTCCTAGCTATATGTGCAAAAAGTGTGGAAAAACTTTTCTTCGAGACTATCATAGGAAGCGACACGAAGTATCGTGTGGTGAATTCCATGATTGCAAGGCCTGTGGTAGTGCATTCAACAATGTGTACAACGGACGTCGTCATGAAGAATGTTGTTATGTTGTGTCGAAAGCCAAAAGACAAAAAGAGGAGCCAACAAAACATTACCCACTGTCATTGGTCCCTGACAAAAATGAACTTATGGAATATGAGACATCTTTTGAAGGTCGACTTAAATCCTATTTCATACGGTGTAATACGTGTAAGGATTTAAATTCATACCTTAAAGAGTCCAAACAGTAAATAATACAAGCTATGCAGAAAGAACTAGCAATGCACAAGTCAATAAAAGTTAATCTTGTGGCTGAATGTAGATTCATTCATACATCTACCAATGAAATTACAGATCGTGCTTTTAAAACACGAAATCAGGCAATATTCTTGGAAACGGGCTTAAGTAGTTTCTTGGAAACAGAATTTACAAAGTTAACTACGGAAATGGAGGAATCTGAGCTAAAAGGCAGTAATTGGGCTTTTTGTTAGCAGTGGAAGGAGTACGATTGAAAATAAATAAGTACAATCCCTTGCGTGGTAGCACATATATTACATTACCAGCAGCTATACAAGCAAGAAAGGCCTGCATTAATCCTGAAAACTTGAAAGATGAAATGTGTTTTATGTATGCCATTTTAGCAAAACTGGTTAAAAAGAATGCTCAACGCATTAGTAAATACAAGGACCTGGACAAAAAGTATGATTTTTCTGTAATATCGTTTCCTACATCGCTAGCTGACATTCCCAAATTTGAAAAAGCCAACGATATATCCTTTAATGTATTTGGATTGGAACAAGACAACAAATAGTTCCCTCGAAAGGTTGTGGATCAAGAGCTGCAAGACTATCGTGACCTCCTTTTGCTAAGTTCTTCATCTGGCCAGAACCACTACGTCTTTATCAATGATTTTGATAAACTAGTAGGACATCAGATTACCCACCATGGCCATAATATATGTACGTGTAAACGATGTTTTACTCACTTTGATTATCAATATGGCCAACAAGGAATGGAAAAATTGAAAGAACATAGAGCTTTGTGTGTCCAGCATGACATTGCTAGGGTTGAAATGCCTATTAAAAACCCCATTGTCAAATTCTTAAATGTGGAAATAATGCTGAGAATACCTTACGTTATCTATGCAGATTTCGAAAGTATACTGTTACCCTATCAAACATGTCTACTTAATCCTGAGGCAAGTTATACAGTGCCATACCAGAGTCATGTTCCTATGAACTTTGGTATATACGTTAAACCCTCACCGGCTGTGGAACACATAAAGACAAACCTTCCAAGCCAACCTGTTATTTATCGTGGACCTGATGCTGCAGAAAAGTTTATGGACTGTTTGATCTCAATAGCTAATGAAATCGATCGCCTTTACAGCTTAAATGTTCCAAAGGCCTTAACTCAGGATCAAGAAGCAGAGTTCCAATGTTCTGAAACCTGTTATTTGTGTCAAAAACCATTTACCAAAGAGGACTGGAAAGTTCGAGACCACTGCCATATTACAGGGGAATACCGTGGAAGTGCTCACAATAACTGTAATTTGAGGTGTAAAACACGTAACCCCGATCCTGTGTTTCTACATAATATGAGTGGCTACGATGCAAATTTCATTGTAAAGCAATTGGGATGTACTACTGAGAGAGTGGATGTTATCACTAACTCCAAAGAAAAGTAAATTTCCTTTACCAAATATGTAGGAAATGTTAAGCTTAGATTTGTGGACACGTTTCAACTAATGCCGAGTAGTTTGAAAAACTTAGTTTCCAACTTAACATCATACCCTGAAACAGACAAGTACTTTGGAAAAGAAAATGCAATGCTCATGACTCGTAAAGGGGTATTTTGTTATGACTACATTGACACATGGGAAAAATTAAGTGAAACGTGTTTACCTCCAAAAGAGGCATTCTTTAACAAATTAAGTCAAGAAAATGTTAGTCAAGAAGACTATGAACATGCTAAAAATGTCTGGAAACAGTTCATCATTAAAACTCTAGGGGAATATAGTGACCTCTACCTAACTTCAGACGTACTCCTTCTTGCAGACAGCTTTGAAACGTTTAGAACCAAACACTAGAAACACACCGAGTGGATGCTGCACGCTTTTTTACTTCGCCTGGTTTAAGTTTCGAGGCAATGCTCCTTTACACAGGAATTGAACTGGAATTGCTACAGGATTACGATCAGATTCTCATATGCCAGGTGTCTCATCGGTATGATGAAGCTAACAATAAATACATGGAAACCTATGATTCTGAGAAACCATCGCAGTTTATTACCTATGATGATGCCAACAAACAATACGGGTGGGCTATGTGCCACTCCCTTCCTTATGGTGGATTTCAGTGGGTTTCTCCAGATACTGTTGATATAGAAAAACTAAAGGAAGGCCATCCTGTGGGATACATTCTAGTCGTTGATGTTGATTACCCATCTGACCTTCATGATCTACACAACGATTTGCCTTTCCTACCAGAGTGTACACAACCTAAGGATTCGTCTCTGAAAAAACTAATTCCTCATCTTGGAAATCGAAGGCGATATGTTGTTCACTACATGGCATTAAAACAGGCTTTATATCATGGAATAAAATTGATAAAAAATCATCGTCTGTTAAAGTTTAAACAAAGACCTTGGCTAAAGGCATACGTTGATTTTAATAACAACCTTCGAAAACAAAACAAAAATGATTTTGAGAAATATTATTCAACAATGCCATTTTTGGAAAAACAATGGAAAATATCTGTAAAAGAATAGACATACGTCTTGTGACTGACAGCAAAAAGGCAGAGAAGCTAATAGCAAAGCCGAAATTTATTGACAGAACAATTAATGGTCCTAACCTACCTGCTTTCCACATGGCTAAACGTAACATTGTATTCAATAAGCCTATATATACTGGAATGTGTATACTGGATATTTCAAAAACTCTAATGTATTCCCACCACTATGATGTCCTGCTACCCTATTATGGAATGAACAATCTTAAACTCATGTATATGGATACCGACTCGTTCATTTATTTGGTTAACACCCCAGATGTATATCAAGACAAGTTGGATTTCCTAGAACACCTGGACACATCAGATTATCCTACTAATCACATATGTTACTCTACATCAAACAAGAAAACGTTGGGAAAATTTAAAGACGAGGCGTGTGGACAAATTATAAAAGCATTTGTTGGACTTAGAGCTAAAATGTACGCTTTAGACATAAATGGTAAAGAAATCAAAAAGATTAAAGGTATTAACAGAGGTGTTGTCAAAAATTGTATAAGCTTTCAAGATTATAAGGATTGTGTCATGAAAAACAATGTAAAAAGAATACCAACGGACATTATCGCTTCTAAACAACATGACATATCATCTAGAAGACTAAACAAAATTGCTTTGTGTCCTGGTGATGATAAAAGATTGATTATTGCTGATGGTATAGGTACACAAGCCTATGGTCATTACTCAATCATTAACCATGCTTAAAGAGTTAAGTTATGAATATCAAAATCTTCTGCCTGCAACTAGAAAACACATAAAACAAAACAATTTAGGAAATAAAACAGTAGCACTACAAAAATAAAAAACAAAAATAATAAAATGGTATTTATAATCAAAAATAAATAAATAGAAAACAAAATAAAAATAACTGTGCAATTTATAACAAAAAAGAATATATATAAAATGTATTGTGTAAATAGTGTACATGTATTTAATATAAAAAATATTGTATGGACACTGCTTGTACATTTTTAATTACTACCCACCTCTCTCCACTCCTAATGCAAAATGAACATGTAAAACACAAATTGGAAAAATCCATGTTTCCATATTGACAAAATAGAAAAAAAAACATTAAACTGAAATTTTAGAAACTGTAAATGGGAATTTGGTAAATTGACAAATGTGTAAACAACAAATTGGAAAATCCATGTTTCTATATCATGAAATTGAAAAACTTGAAACTGACATTTTAAAAACTGTAAATGGGAAATTGTGAAATTGATAAATATGTAAACAACAAAATGCAAAATCCATCTTTACATACTATGAAATTGAAAAACTTAAAACTGACATAAAAAACTGAAAATGAGAAATTGGAAAATTGACAAATGTGTAAACATCAAAATGCAAAATCCATGTTTCCATATTATGAAATTGAAAAACAAAAAACTGGCATTTAAAAAAACTGAAAATGGGAAATTGGAAAATTGACAAATGTGTAAAAAACAAAATGAAAAAAATACCCGGTTGGGGTAGTGATCATGTTGTACAGTAGCCCATAAGACTAGCATAAGGATGGTTGCATGTACCCTTATATACTTTGTGTATGAGAATCAGCTTTTGGATTAGCTTAAGTTATGTTTGGTAAAGTTAGGTTTGATGAGGTTAGGTATGTGACCTTGTAGTTTACTCTTTTCGGAAAATGTAAAATCCAAAATCCAAAAATCTTAAATTTAAAATGTAAAATAAAAAAAACTAAAATCTAAAATACAAAAATATCAAAAATGAAAAACGTAGTTCTAAAAAATGTAAAATGAAAAAATCAAAAAACTAAAATCTTAAAAATGTAAAATGTTAAAATGTAAAATCTAAAATCTTTAAATGAGGTTTCTGTGGGTTGGGATAGTTTAGGTTAGGTTAGGTTATAACTAAGTTTATTATTTGTGCTTTCCCATTTCCTCTTACTTTTTTGCTCCCACTTTTTTGCTCCCCACCTTTTGTGCTCCCACTTTTTGTTCCCTTTTTTTTCTTCCACATTTTGCTACCACTTTTTTGTTCCAACTTTTTTGCTCCCACTTTTTGCTCCCACCATTTTGCTCCCACTTTTTGCTCCCTCTTTTTTGCTCCCACTTTTTGCTCCCACTTTGAAGTTAGGTTATGTTAGGTTAGGTTAGGTGAAGTTAGGTTAGGTTAGGTTAGGTGTGGTTAGGTTATAACTAAGTTTATTATTTGCGCTCTCACATTTGCTCTCACTTTTTTGCCCACACTTTTTGCTCTCATTTTTTTTTTTTGCTCGCACTTTTAAGTTAGGTTAGGTTAGGTTAAGTTAGGTTAGGTTAGGTTCGGTTAGGTTAGGTTATAACTTAGTTTATTATGTGTGCTCTCACATTTGCTCTGACTTTGAAGTTAGGTTAGGTTAGGTTAGGTTAGGTTAGGTGAGGTGAGGTTAAATGTAGTTGGGTTAGGCTGAATGGCAGAGGTATGAATTAAACCCGCCTTTTCTCACTTTTGCCTCACAAGACTAAGTGTACCCCGTTCCACTCGTAAGACCAGAAATTAAATTTCTTGGCAGAGCCAGGAATCGAACCCGGGCCTCCGCGGTGACATTTAAGATTACTAGCCGCTTTACCACGAGGTGGACAATATAAGGCTGGTCTTGATTATACATGATCAATTAATAATTACCTAATAGTAATAATAATAATAATAAATATTCCATTTGGCAACTACACGGCCGACCTGTCCCTGTGACGTCATTGACGGTCTCAGGGCGTGGCGGCCATCTTGCCCATCGGCCCCTGTGCCAGCTCTGACTGTCTCCTCCATAAAAATAACATATGGCTGGTTGCGCGCGGCGGCCATCTTGCCCATTAGCCCCTGTGCCAGAATCGGCTTATATTACCTACTCATGCCACTGTTTGAATCTTCAGTCTTTTGATTGGTTTGATGCAGCCCTCCATGTCTCCCTGTCCTGAGCTAATCGTTTCATCTCTGCTTAGCCACAACACCTTACATCCGAGGCAATCTGTTTAACATATTCTAACCTTGGTCTACCCCTACAATTCTTGTCCTCGACCCTTCCTTCCTTAAGTAAGCTTGATTTTCCTGGGTGTCTTAGTATGTGTCCTACCAACCGATCTCTTCTCTTCATTAGCACTAGCGAGAATCGAAACCCGGGCTCTTATGACGGAAGTCTAACTCATGCCCTCCTTAACTCTTGATTTTATAATGAGACTTAAGTATTTCCCTGCTTATAACTGATAGTTGATGGAATAAGAATATTTTTTGTCACGATTTGACGAAAGAGAGCAGACAGAATGAACACTCTAAGAGGATGTGACAGGGATTTGCTCGCGAAGAAAGCTATTTCCTCGCTGGCTCCTAATGACGTCTGCCTTGCGGTCGATTGAACCTCCTAAGCTTATCGCTGAGATGCTCTGCTCCACGAAATATAAACCCCCAGATATTATCTTTCTAACTGCAAATACAGTAAATACGCTTTAAGAAATAATTCAAAAGGGTATTTCACGTTCTGACTAAATCTCTCACCTTTATTTATCCCCTTCACTTCTTCTCGTAAACTACTCCTGACTTCATATTCTTAAGTACTGTATTACCATGCATTTATTGAAAATTATAGTAGACTAGATTCGACACGACCTTATCCCCTATGACTTCTAACATAGGCAACCTGTATTACCTTATCAGTTCTGCGGGTGGCCTCCTCACGGCGCGATTTATTTATTTATTTATGTGTTTATTCATTCATTTATTTGTTTATTCTCTCACTTATTTATTCATTTATTTATTTATATATTTGTTTATTTATTTCTTTGTTTGTTTATTTTCTTATTTTTATTTATTTGTTAATTTGTTTATTTATTTTCCTGTTTTCTAGTTTACTTGTAATTATAAATAAATATTTATTATTATTTTTTTATTTTTATTTAGTCAATTTACCCTCTAGGTTAGTGGTTCCCACGGACTCAGCGAGGGAACTCACCACTACCGCCTCTATGGGCAGTGTCCTGGAGCCTGGAACATCTCGTCGGAGGGATACAACTGGGGAGGTGTGATCAGCACTTCGCCCAGGCGGCCTCACCCGCAAAGCGAACAGGGGCATCATGAGGGATGGGAAGGGATGGAAGATTGGGATGGATAGGCGAGGAAGAGGGAAGGAGGCGGCCGTGGCCTTACAGTAGGTACTGTACCCGTAATCCACGTGGTCTTACCTGTTGAAATCCGATGGAAAAGCTGGATCGTAGATTCTGGAAGTTCCCGGCTGAAATAACCCCTAAAAGTCTACCAACTAAGATCAACCAGGGATTAGGATACGTCGATATTAAAGAATGCGATACGAAGATGCCAGTGGTATATATATTACAATGAAACGAAGCTCTTAAAAGAACTCGAACAAGAGACTCTAAAAGAAAACGAAAGTATCTCGGGCGTTAATTTTAAGCAAACTCAAGAAAAAAAACACCCACTGGTCCTCCTAACGCACTCCCTTTTCTAATAGAAAACACCAGTCGTTCGAAGAATGTTTTTTAAATTAAATTCAGTTTATTAACTGGCAAGTGGTGTATGTCTGTCAATTAGACGAAAATGAAGAAAGCTTCTCTAAATCAAATGACGAAAATAGTTTCAATAAACGCCTATAATAAGGCCCCATCTTACTGCTCTAAATCGCAGTATTTAAATATCTCATTCATTGAACACATTACATGAAAAATACAATATTAAATCATGCACTGATGCTATACCCTTATTAAAAATTTAT
The DNA here is from genome assembly GCA_946902985.2 of Meconema thalassinum. Classification (NCBI taxonomy): domain Eukaryota; kingdom Metazoa; phylum Arthropoda; class Insecta; order Orthoptera; family Tettigoniidae; genus Meconema; species Meconema thalassinum. Next base: position 133,480,943 of record OX336392.1, on the reverse strand, counting down.
ACATATCTTACATTTTATATACAGATTATATCCTTAGTTAAGATTTTGTTATTATCGCTGCCCATTTCCATTTAATTCGACAAGTATATCTCAAGGTTATAATCCTCTTAATTTGTTGCATTCAACAATCAATTAAGATAATCGAATAGTGTTACGAGTTAGAAAATAGTTTATTAACTATCCAGATGCTTCAATGAATGCAGTATATTTTTGTTAAAATCACTGAAATATCAAATGTATTATATTGCATGAATTAATTAAAGCTATTCGAAAAGTGGCTGTGTCTCTTAAATATGTGTGTCACGATATAAGCAATCCATCTCCGGCAAATCTTAATAGGCAAGAATAAAAACGTAGGGTTACTTGAATTAATACTGGCATTTAAGAGAAACATTCGTGATTCCAATTCACGTTCACAACAACTTCCTATTCAAATTAGTGATAGCTCAAAAGCTAATTTCACTCTTACAAAACGAAATGACTACGTTAATGTCTTCACATAAGACTTCGAGTACATTATACAATATTAATGTTGACCATCCAATGATGTCAAATATTCGCTTCATTAGCACAATAAATTCGTATTCATTAAATTTCAATACATTAATTCAGCTTTCCAAAGCTGTCAAGAATTGTTCCCAAACGTAATTAAACTCAAAACCTTTCAATAATTACTCTGAAGATATCACGCCTTATCGTAGACGAATATAGAAGTGTCACAGAGTACCTCTTTCCCAACTTCACTCAACAAGTTGCAACAATTTATTAGATAAGTTGTATTATCTACTTCCATAAATTATCGTCATTTAAGTCTATGATAAATTCTGTTATACTTGTTTGAACAGTTAATTTAGTTCACTATTCCTATATATGTATTATATACAATATGTATAATTATTTCCATAATAACTTATATATTAAAAAATTGTAGATAGACACTAGTAAAATAGTCGGTTCAGTTTCGCCTATCCAAACTCGAAAAACGGCTTAACTACTCAGAAGAAAACACGTGAGATTTACACCATGGAAAGGAGTCTATTATCGTATCAATAGATACACGCAAACCATTAAATCAAACGATGATCTAGCCAAGAGCCTACCAAAAACGAATTAAAATAACACAAGCTGAAGACTGAACGAACTAAAGTTTCAGTTTAAAAAAAAAACTCTAATCTAAAAGAAATATGAAAGTAGGCTACAAATGCCTCGACAATCAATTCACAATTGTTCTCGCTGGACGATTTCTACGATTCCATACCCATGGAAAATAATGATGAAAATGAACTATCATTTCTAAAAGAAAGAAATGTCTACTAGAATGTCATAAGTCCAAACGAAGAGTATCACTGAAATATTTTTGTAATAGTTCATGTGCACGTGTGTGTGGCCATCTTCTTCCTAATCGCTATTCTTATACAAAAATATCGTCGTCTTGGTCCTAATTATGCTGCAGATGTCTTCCCAACAAAATTCAATGCTCGGTTTTATTTCCAAAAATTTCACAAAAAAAAAACACAAGTAGGCCTAATGCTCTAAATAGCATTACGTTTACTGTTAACTACAAAATAAATTACACTCTCCGACATAAATGATACAAGGAACCAAATCTAGTCTTCGAATGAATTTCATACCATTTAATAAAATATTGGTGAAAAGGGACGAACTAAAAGTGACAAAGTCTACTGTCTACAAGAAAGAAAAGTTTTCCAGCTATCTTGGGCGATGTTCTGGATGAGATTGAAGAAAGTAAAGGAATATACATTCCTTTCAGGAACTGGACCCTCATCCCTGAATAGTCCATGGCTGGAGCTGTAAGTCGTCGAACCAACTTCCTCCTAACTCGAAAACCACTGTCTACGAAACGGAGTTCCTACATATTACTTGTACAAGGCTCCCTCGACGTTATCAGTAAAGTAGTTTCGTTCATTTGGAGTTGTTTCTTCATTCTCATGTACTTCAAAACCACTGGATCAGAACGAACGCCTACAATCGTTTCTTTTTCTTCATTGTAGTATTTATAAGGTTGTCATTCCAAATGATCAATCCTGCCTCTGCATTGCATTCCTGTACTATCTGCTTAGCCCAACATTGCTACAGCAGCTAGATTCTCACAATAAAGTCCAGTCGTATTGTTCTTGATAGTACTAATGCTTTCCTGCATTTCAACCATATATGTAGTAGATTTCCTCATCGTGGAGTTTGTACTGACAAGTCCATGCAATAACTAAGCTCACTCGCATATATCTATTTTCTGGGTTATGCCAAACACGCCAGAAATACGAACAACCGCATGTTGCTATGAAGCAATCCGCCTGTTCGCTCCGCGCCGTGATTAGAGTACACTCGTACGACTGCATGTTTAACGAAACTTTTCTTACAGAGACGATAGCACGTTCACTCCGTGTGTCACAAAACTCAAGTGTCTGTGATTTCAGAACTGCTCGTAGACACGCCACAGCTGGCAGTCTACCCATGATACATCTCTCCTTGTATCGAGGTTGACAATCGAACTCTGTCGATTATCATCTTATATATGCATCAGACAGTTGCAGAAATAAGTTAGTGAGCATGTCCTGTCCACGTGATCAAGAGCATGGCGGGATTGCCTAACTATCTCCTAAGTGAATGACGAGTGTATTGCTCCTCAAGCCTGCAGCCAAATTAATGCCAAAAAATAATTTCAAAATACGTCTCGCTGTCGTATCAGGGTTCAAGTATACAGCAAAATACTGGCTCAGTACCATCCCGGCATTTGCCCGAAGACGAAGTGGGAAACCACGGGAAACCACTTCGAGGATGGCTGAGGTGGGAATCGAAGCCCCTCTACTCATTTGGACCACCCGAGGCTGAGCAGACCCCGTTCCAGTCCTCATACCACTTTTCAAATTTCGTGGCAGAGCCGGGAATTGAACCCAGGACCTCCCGGGGTGGCAGCTAACCATGCTGAACGCTACGTTACGGAGGCGACATTATTATTATTATTATTATTTTCATTTCGGTCGTCTAGGAACCACGAGCCAATTTCAATGCTTCTTTTTATCTACAAGGGTTGGAACTTAAGTAGCGGCAACTATTTATTATCAAGAGGTACAAAAGTGGTACATGTTAGCAACATTTATTACGGTCATTCAAAGTAGTCACCAGCGTGGTGTAGAACCCGTTGCCAGCGATGTGGAAGTCGTCAGGTCCTCTATCAAATCCCCGGAGCATTCCCACATATTTAGTTACATCCTGTATAGAAATATAAAGAGCAATAAAACATTTGATGGGTAAATTCTCATTAAAATCCTCAGGTTCACTTGTGGGGCCCTCAGATGTCTTATTGCTCTCCTCTGATCTTACTTACTCCATATTTCTCTTATTACATTGCTTCCTTTCTTCGTCAGTAAAATAATTATTTTATTAATGCAGCCAACGGTCATTTGTTTTCTTTTCAGGGCGGGTCAGGGAAGGGATTCTAGAAGGAAATCAGCCGTGGACCTATTGAAAGGAAACGTTCCGGCATTTGCCTGGTGGTGAAAATGGGAAATTACGAAAACCATTTGCAGGATGGCCGAGGTAGGATTCGACACCACGTTAGCGTTCTCGGCCAGCGTGACCAGTTCAAAAACGCTATTATGTAAAATCTTTCTGTAGCCATGAAAAATCCAGGGTTTTTACCAGAACAAACGAACGTATTTCCCTAAGAATTCCCTGCGGAATACCGAGAGAAATCAGAAAATTCTCCGAGGAATAGTAGTGGACATAATAAATATATACACTAGTGTCCAAACGTAAAGCATAAGTTACGAATAAGCAGCGCAACAAGAAATAGACCGCAAATCGTAAGACATATGCACCTACCTAACCTTACATGTTCGCTCTGTATAGGAAAGGAGTATTCCCTGCTTGGACTAGCGGCGTAACCACAAGGTTCACACAGCCAGTGCCTGCGCCCCACATTACCTCAGACGTGTTTGCCCTGTTATAGAGTGCGGAGTGTAGTCTCGTGGTGAACGTGACAACATAATGGCACAACGACGCCATTTGGACCCCATTTTGCAGGGTAGAATACTCGCCGCCTGGAAGCACGCCAGACACAGACCGAAGTCGCCGTATCCTTGAATGTGGCACAAAGTGTCATTTCCAGGCTTTCTAGACGATTTCGACACACAGAAGATGTTAGTCGTAGGCCAGTACCAGGTCGACCAAGAGTAACCACCTCACAGCAGGACCGATATCTGGCCTTAATCGCCCGACGAAATCGGAGTGCACCTGCAAGACAATTGTCGGCGGAGCTTGCAGCCGTCTCAGGGGTCACCGTATCTCGGCAAACTGTGTACCGGAGGCTCAGAACAGCAGGGATGTTTTCCAGACGTCCAGCGGTGTGCGTCCCGCTCACTCCAGCGCAAAGACTGGCCCGTTTGCTGTGGAGCCGTCAACGTCGAAACTGTGCATGTGCTCTTCACAGATGAATCCCGCTTCAGTTTGCAGAGCGATTTCCGTCGCACATTAATCTGGAAAGAACCGGGTAGCCGATACAACCACAGGAACATCGTGGAACGGGACCAGTATGGTGGTAGTGGCGTCATGAGGTGGATCAGCATCATGTTGAATGGCCGTACGGACCTGCACATCTTCATGGGTCCGAAGAACACTGTGCACGCTCGGAGATGCATGGATGAGGTACTGAGACCACATGTTCGACTCTTCAGAAGTGCGGTTGATCCATACTTCCTCTTAATGAACTATAATGCCCGTACACACCACGCTGCTCTGGCTGGAGAAGACATTCATCGCATGGGCTGGCCAGCGAGGTCTGCGGATCTTAATCCTATAGAACATGCCTAGGATGCATTGGAGAAGCGAATTACAGCCCGTCAGCCTCCACTAACGACCACCTTCGCATTTCCCTTTCGGATGGGATGGGATCGAGCTCTTGGACCATGTGATAGACAGCATTCCGCGTCGCTGCGAAGCATGGCCGTTAGAGGTAACCATACACCCTATTAAAAGCATATTTTGTTGTGGAAGTTTTATTAGTTGTTGTCAAAGGTGTGACTTAGAACCTTTCTGACACCGATATTTTGGCCAAGTTGTGTGACATATGGTGATTCAGCTTAAGTTTTGGACACTAGTGTAAAATAGAGACTGTACTGAAAGAACATTTCAAAATGTACCTGAACTTGTAGAAAGATAAAGTTGAAAAAAATATTTGTTCTACATTTTGCCAATTTCTATTTATTTATTTATTTTTAATCCAGAAATTATAAACTATTGCGTTTGCGTGTTTTATAAGTTACTCGTCAATAGTGAAGCTCTCAAAATTAATACAGTTGCACATTCATATACAAACACAGAGTCTGCACATGTAATCTGTGCCATCAATCTTTCAAGAAAGAAAAGGGCTTCTGGTTCAATGCCAGTAAGAACGTACATCTACAACAATTTAATTTTCCCCATCAAAATTTGGTTGCACAATTTGCAATTATTCATGTTTGGACCTTGTAAAAGTAAAGATCCCTGAGTGTATTGAAAATTCCCTGAGAATTCCTTGTTTTTCCATGTTTTCCAAAGTAGTAGACACCCTGAAAGCAGCGCACATGGACTTTCTAGATCTGAGGAATATTTAAACACAACAGGAAGCAGATGATGGACACTTTAAACACAAAAAGTCTGGGGTGTTTTACCCTATAAAACAATGTGATTTATTCCAACCTATTTTTTCAAAAATTCAGTCATCGGTGTTCTTAATGTTAAGCATTCAATATACAGTTTCTATTGCATATTTCTCTTTCATTTCAATTCCTCGAAATTTTCCAGTTGTGACTCCTCCCTTGTGTCTACGCTCGAGGTGACAACCGTGTTAAAAGAAATATTGAGTTAATATTTGCAGTTTAGCTTTGAGTACGAACAACTAGAGCAGCACTTCCCTAAGGGAAGGCATGTCAAGACATCAAAGGAAGTACATCTTCTGGGGTGAAGGAATGCGCAAGGAATCTGAAGATCAGTGGAAGGAATATGTTAGCAATTGAGGTTAATTTGCGAGCTCACAATCTCAACTGGTACTTCCGTCAGTCAATATAGTATATAATCCAACGCGGTTACTGTCTTCCACCGCGATCCATTAACTCCCTTTCACCTTTAAATTATATAGGTTGAAAAGCAATTCGTCATAATCCCCTGGAGATATAGAGGTGGCAGTAAGTCACAAGAAGATGAAGATCATTGTTGTTTTCAATGGTGTAACAACATTATTTCCGGTCACTGTTGCGAAAACGATATTGGAAACAAAGATGACGTAGAAATGTCCGTCTCCCACGAACTGTAAAGCCCTCGGGACTTTGAAGACAAAATATCCGGGAAGCCAAACGAGAAGCAGGTCCCCCTAAAGGTTTGCTTGGGCACAGTAGCCTTCTCAATGTCAAATATCCAAATGAGAATATGCATACTCAATACTAATGTTCATGTTTCATTCATTCATACATTCATTTATTTATTTAATTGTTTGTTTATTGAATGTTCAATTATTTATTTAATTGATGAATTGTTTATTGTTGTTTGTTTATTTAATTGTTTGGTTGTTTATTTAACATTTTGTTTCTTTATTTCATTGTTTAACTGTTTATTTAATTGTTTATTAAATTGTTTGTTTATTTAATTACCGGTAATTGTTTAAATAACTGATTAATCGTTCATTTTATTGTTTGTTTATTTAATTGTTTGTTTAGTTAATTATTTAATTGTTTATTGTTGTTTGTTTATTTAATTATTTATATAATTGATTATTTTTTATTAATTGTTTGTATATTTAATTGTTTATTTGTTGAAAATGAAAATCCACAGCCTGCTTCCAGTCGACTGACCAGGTCAGGGAATGGAATGAATGAAGCCCCCATCTAGCGGTGAGGATATGAACTGTGCCGGCTGCCGAAGCCTGTCGCACTCCTCTGAGGCAATGATTAAATGAATGGCAGATGAAATGAAATGATAGTGGAGAGTGTTTCTGGAATGAAATTTTGACAGGGAAAACCGGAGTACCCGGAGAAAAACCTGTCTGCCTCCGTTTTGTGCAGCACAGATCTCACATGGAGTGCCCGAGATTTGAACCACTGCCGCCTAAGCCACGGAGGCAACTGATTATTTGTTAAAAGGTTTAATTAATTGTTTTATTTATTTATTTATTTATTTAATTAATAACATGCCAGAACCGTTTCCGTTCTATATCCGTTTCAAATCAGGTGCTTACCCAGTCCACTTCTCCTTAAGGACTTCTCCTTGACTCAGTATAACGTATCAGAATATCGAAAACCTTAATTGTGACTGTATCAGCAATCACAGCCCTCACAATAGGAGACTGATTTGTAACATTATTGGGTATTACCAACTTTCAAAGTTCATTAGAGGACGGCGTTGAACAGCGGGATTGACGAAAGGTTTTTCCACCAAATATATCGTTCGCACCGACCTTGTTGAAAGGCAATTCACAGCTGTTTTCTCAAACAATTGTGTGTTTTCATTCTTCCTTTGCCCGTTTCATGAATCCAGAATAATCCCAAAATTCAAATGTGAATACCAGTCACAGTGATTGCTCCATCTTTAAATAAGAACGATCATTTCTGTTAAAAGTAGTGACGAAGTAGCCTAGTTCCAGTTACTTAATTATTAATGTAGTTGACCCCTTCGTTACCGTAAGCGTAACGGCTTTATAAGGAACGTGTTAGCAGGACCCTGGGGAGCTGCGGATAAAACTACCAGGCCGCATTATGAACATGTTTTTGTTTTGTTTTCAGTGACATCCTCACGTTTGTATCGTTCCTCTTTTATAGTAATAGCGCTGACTGCGTGGCTCAGCGGTAGCGCTCTCGCCTGCTGTTTCCAAGTTTTCAGGATCGAATCCTGGCGCAGTCAGCTGACATTTCTTCTTCCTCTTCTTCTCCTTCTCCTTCTTGGTCGTAGTTCGATTTCGAACGTCGTGACAACGCAATTCTGTTAGCAATACCCCACCATACATCGCGGTCTTCAGCTGTTTGCAATCATTTCTGAAGTGGCAGAATAGTCAGATTCTTTATCTGGTCCCCCAGGGGCTCACTTCTAGTGGGCGTGGGTTGGCGACCACGGGGCCCCAGCTGAGTCCGGCATTGCTTCCACTTACTTGTGCCGGGCTCCTCTCTGTCTTCTTTCCTGTCGACCTCACTTGGTCAATTCTTGTTCTCTTCCGACCCCGACGGTATTAGGGTATCCGAGGCCTAGGGAGTCACTTCCTTTCCCGCCTTAATTGGCCCTTGTCTCATCTTTTCTGATTCCCTCCTTCTGCGAGGGGTCAGCCTTCTTTTTCTTTTCATGTTATCTCCTGCCTTCTGCTTAAGGCCCTCAAGGAAGCCGGGTGTATGTAGCCCCACGACTTTTGGTGCACCCTAGATAATGCTACACCCTCAGGGGCTCACGGCTGGTGAGTTCGGGAGTTGGCGACCCCGAGGGACTCCTGACCTGGGTCCGTTTTCCCTTTTTGTCCCTTACCTTTGGGGCGGACCCTCTCCTCTTTCACTTTCCTATCTGCCTTTCATGGCTCTCCTTCCTTCCAAGTCCCTCAATCCGCCATCTTCGAGGGTTAAGGGCATTTCTTTTCCTCCTGTCCTTTATTTGCCTTATTCTCCTTTAGTTTTCCATTTCTTCTTCTAGTATGTAGGTTAGTAGTTAGTTTTAGTTTTAAGTTCGCTTTTCATTTTCATCTTCACGATCACCCAAACCATCAGGGGCCGATAACCTAGATGTTAGGCCCCTTAAAACAACAATTATCATCATCATCATCATCTTTATCTGGTCAAGGTACCGGTTCGGGGCACGTCTCCTCAGCCGTTTTCCGTCAACTTTACCCTGGATGATACACTGCTCAATGCCGTCTCGACGGATGACATGGCAGAAAAATTGCAACATTTGCCTTGGGATGGTTAGGAGAAAGCGTGCTTTAGGAGCAATCCTTAGCTCCTTCAGAATAGACTCATTTTAGGGTGCGCAAATGCGAGAAAACCGTGTCAGTAGATTGGTTGGCACGTTAAAGATCCCCTTCGGGGCAAAATTCCGGCACCTCGGCGTCTCTAATAGTCATAGTAGTTAAAATGGACGTAAAACCAATAATATTATTCTTCTTCTTTAATCGTATCGGCCAACTAAGAACCACGTTATTTCAACTGGCTTCTCTGGGCTTTGATCTTTGCCCAGTGTTCCTTCATACGTTGCCGGTGCTGCTCTTTTCTTTCTTCCGTCCACATCTTTCCCGTCTTCAACTTCGGTTTTTCTTGAAAACCCTGGTGGTCGTATAGTTTCTTCCTGAGGGGATTGCGTTCTTGAATATCCCCACAGGTAATTTCCATCTCTTGCAGGACACTTTCCACCTCTTCGAACCAGGCTGGCTTGGTCTTCTAATTTTTAAAATAGTTAAAGATCCGGTTCGTCAATCGTGTGGGTTTCATTCTAAGCAAGTGGCCATAAAATGCAATCCTCCTTTTCCTCATTACATCAGAGATCTTCTGGACATGAATATACAGCTCATAGTTATGCCGTTGTCTATATTCACCGTTGTCTTTAATCGGGCCAAGAATTTTCCTCAAGATCTTTCTTTCCTTGATCTCCAATTTTTCTACGAGGCCTTTCTTGTTCATGGTGAGGCATTCCTCTGCGTACAGAGCCTCTGGTCGTATAACAGTGCAATAATGCCTAAAGTTTTGCGTTCAGGGATATTGACTATTTGTTGTAAACATTATTATTGTTATTATTATTATTATTATTATTATTATTATTATTTAAAAAAATAGCTTAGTGAAATAATAGTCTAAAAAATCTTCTTGAGTTTCAGTTATTCACCATTTCTCACACTGCCTGCCCTTTGTTTCATTATTGCTGGTTTGCTCACTTTCTTAAAATTATTTTGGTCTGCCTCCATGTAAGATTTTTTTTTACATCTTAGTGGTTTAAATTTAACGTCCCAATGGACTTGGAAAGGGAAGTTTATTCAATAATTTAAATAAGAGAGAATGATTTTGAAAAAAAAAAGAATTATGGGAAGGATAACATTTGATTTGCTCGTGTCAACTAGTCAGAAATCTCCAATAATTTGCCTGCTTAATATTTTGTATAACAACGTTCAAGTGTAATGTTTATTTCCAAAATTCACAAGATTTTCATGTTTTAGTATTTTAAACTGTATTTTCAGAATTTGTAAAATTGTGATGACTGAATTCAACCTGCAAAATATTTAAAAAAAAGATTTTGTACATTTCAGGCCCTTCAACACGCCCGGGCCCCAGGGCCCCTCCTGCTCGTCGGGCCTGCTTGTTACTCGCCCGACCCCGGAAGTAATAATCCCGCCTGATATGTCTAATAGAGCATCACTTTTATTCGTTCGTTCTCTTGCCATGTGACGCGCCACCATCGCGCCTTCTCATGTATGTACTACCAGTTTCCGGTTTAGTAGTCAGGCAATGGAAGCTATGAGAACTGTCTACTACAATATTATCCTTGTATGTAAGTTAATTGAGCAAATTATTGTTGTTGTTGTTGTTGTTGTCAGGACATATTTTATATATATGTAATGTAAAATGCACCAAGAAAGCACATAAAGCCAACATAAAAGCCAATATACAGTATAAGTCAATACAAAGAGCCAACATAAAAGCCAACACATAAACCAATACATAAGTTGACTGTAAAATGTTAAGCACTTGCATAGTATTACATTTTAGGTAATGCAACATTCCCATAAAATTGCGCCATTTAACTTTTTGTTATGTCATCCAAACAAGATATACCGTATTTGTATTAAAAGATAAGCAAACCCACTCTGTGTATTGTTAGTGGTAAGAACGATTGCGCCCATTATTGGGCAAGCATGCTAGTAGTTCAGTAAGTGCTCGTATCGACCGATAGGTGGTATGCTAGTAGTTAAGTGAGTTATCATATCCATCGCTAGGTAGCGGAAACTTACTTTGTGTGTTGCATGTGACTATCTCGCGAAGTTTGACCATGTGTAAAACGTGCTTGCATAAACTGTGTATATAAATTCAATATAACCACTAAGTGTTCCGAACTAACATGTATAGCCTTATCTAGGGTATATAGGGGATCCTTAGCAAAAAAAAGACTGTCTAACCCACCAGTGTACAGCCTTGTCATATGCAGTAAGTACCTGTTAACCTTGACTAGGGTATAAGAATATTGTCAGTTGACTACTACCTCTTACGGTGATGACGTCGTGAAAGACCGTCGAAACAACCAGTCTCCAGCCTTGTCATTTCCAGTAAGTAGCTGTTGGTCTTGTCTAGGGTATATTAAAGGACCCTTAGCAAGAATATCGCCAGTTGACTACTACCTCTCACGGTGACCACATCGTGAAGACCGTCAAAACAACCAGTGTACAGCCTTGTACTACGCAGTAAGTAGCTGTTAGCCATGTCTTGGGTATATTAAGGACCCTTAGCAAGAATATTGTCAGTTGACTACTACTTCTTAAAATGATCACATCGTGAAAGACCGTCTCACCCACCAGTGTACAGCCTTGTCATACGCAGTAAGCAGCTGTTGGCAGAAAACAACATCCATGATGGAAGAAACTATTCCAAGCTATATGTGCAAAGAGTGTGGAAAAACATTTCTTCGGGACTATGATAGAAAGCGTCATGAAGTATCGTGTGGTGCATTTCGTGAGTGTAAAACCCGTGGCAGCAAATTCAGCAATGCCTACAACGGACGTCGCCATGAAGAATGTTGTAATGTTGTCTCATCAGCTAAAAGACAAAAAACTGAGCCTGCAAAACATTACCTGCTCTCAATGGTTCCTGATAATAAGGGACTTACTGAATATGAATCGTCTTTTGAAGGTCGTCTTAAATCGTATTTTATACAATGTGATACGTGTAAGGATTTAAATTTATACCTTAAAGAGTCCAAACAGCAAATAATTTATGCTATACAGAAAGAACTAGCAAACCACAAGTCAATAAAAGTTAATCCTGTGGCTGAATGTAGATTCATTCATACCTCTACCACTGAAATTACAGACCGTGCTTTCAAAACACGTAATCAGGCAATATTTTTGGAAACAGACTCAAGTAGATTCTTGGAAACACAATTTAAAAAGTTAACTACAGAAATGGATGAATCTGAGATAAAAGGAAGTAATTGGGCTTTGTTAGCAGTTGAAAGAGTACGATTGAAAATAAATGAGTATAATCCCTTGCGTGGAAACACATATATTCCATTACCAGCAGCCATAAAAGCAAGAAAAGCCTGCATTAATCCTCAAAACTTTAAGGACGAGAGGTGTTTTATGTATGCCATTTTAGCAAAACTGGTTCAAACGAAAGCTGAACGCGTTAGTAAATACAAGGACCTGGAAAACAAGTACGATTTTTCAGTAATATCGTTTCTTACATCGCTAGCTGACATTCCCAAATTTGAGAAAGCCAACGACATATCCATCAGTGTATTTGGACTGGAAGAAGACAACAAACTGTTTCCTCTAAAGGTTGTGGATCAAGAGCTGCAAGACCATCGTGACCTTCTTCTGCTAAATTCTTCATCTGGCCAGAACCACTACGTCTTTATCAAAGATTTTGATAAACTAGTAGGACATCAGATTACCCACCATGGACATAAGTTATATACGTGTAAACGGTGTTTTACTCACTTCGATAATCAATATGGGCAACAAGGAATGGAAAAATTAAAAGAACAGAGAACATTGTGTGTCTTGAATGGCATTGCTAGGGTTGAAATGCCTATTAAAACCCAATTCTGAAATTCTTAAATGTGGAAAAAATGCTAAGAATACCTTACGTTATCTATGGAGATTTCAAAAGTATACACTTACCATATTAAACATGTCTAACTAATCCTGAGGCAAGTTATACAGTTCCATACCAGAGTCATGTTCCTATGAGCTTTGGTGTATAATATATGTTAAAACCTCACCAGCTGTGGAACACATAAAGACAAACCTTCCGAGCCAACCTGTTATTTATCGTGGACCTGGCACTGCTGAAAAATTTATGGACTGTTTGATCTCAATAGCTAATGAAATTGATAGCTGTTACAGCTTAAATGCTCCAAAGCAGAGTTCCAATTTTCTGAAACCTGTTATTTGTGTCATAAAACATTTTCCAAAGACGACTGGAAATCATTGCCATATTACAGGCGAATATCGTGGAAGTGCTCATAATAACTGTAATTTGAGGTGTAAAACGCATTACCCTGTTTCTGTATTTCTACATAATATGAGTGGATATGACGCAAATTTTATTGTAAAGCAATTGGGATGTACTACTGAGAGAGTGGATGTTATAGCTAACTCCAAAGAAAAGTACATTTCCTTCACCAAATATGTAGGAAATGTTAAGCTTAGATTTGTGGATACGTTTCGGTTGATGCCAAGTAGTTTGGAAAACTTAGATACAAACTTAACATCATACTCTGAAACAGACAAGTAATTTGGTAAAGAAAATGAAACGGTCACGACTCGTAAAGGTGTAATAATAATAATAATATCGTATGGCCTCGGTACCGGGTGCAAGCTTTGTACTTTGACACCCAGAGGGTAGCTTGCATGTCGAATTTCGTTGTTCCTTGAATCACTATGAAAGTCAAGGAGGTTAGAGGTTAGATATCTAACCTCCTTGAACACCATAGCGCTTTCTAGTAGAGAAATGAGGAACTTTGTGTTGGCGGAAACTCCCGAGATTAATTTTGCCATTATGAACTCAGCCTACTGAATTCAAATGGGTTCTTTGACATGCCAACATCGTATGACATGCGTATCGTATTTTTGCCGCCTCTCAAAAATCACTTACCACGGCCAGGGGCGAACCTGCAATCTTGGGGTTAGTAGACCGACACGCTATCCACTCACCCACCGTGGCAAGCTCGTAAAGGTGCATTTTGTTATGAATACATTGATTAATGGGAAAAATTAAGTGAAACGTGTTTACCTCCGAAAGAGGCATTCTTTAACAAATTAAGTCAAGAAGATGTTAGTAAAGAAGACTATGAACATGCTAAAAATATGTGGAATCAGTTAAAAATTAAAACTCTAGGGGAATATAGTGACCTTTACCTAACTTCAGATGTACCCCTTCTGACAGACAACTTTGAAACTTTTCGAACCAAACATTAGAAACACACCGATTGGATGCTGCACACTTTTTTACTTCACCTGATTTAAGTTTCGTGGCAATGCTCCTTTATACTGGAATAGAACTGGAATTGCTACAGGATTACGATCAGATTCTTTTAATAGAGTCTGGAATACGTGGAGGAATATGGCAGGTGTCTCATCGGCATGCTGAAGCTAACAATAAATACATGGAAACTTATGATTCCGAGAAACGATCACAGTTTATTACCTATGATGTAGCCAACAACCAATAAGGGTGGGCTATGTGCCACTCCCTTCCATACGGTCGATTTCAGTGGGTTTCTCCAGGTACTGTTGATCTTAGAACGCAAAAGGAAGACGACCCCGTGGGATACATTCTAGACGTTGATGTCGATTAACCATCCGACCTTTATGATCTACACAACGATTTACCTTTCCTACCAGAGTGTATACAACCTAAGGATTCGCCTCTGAAAAAACTAATTCCTCATTTTGGAAATCGAAGGCGATACGTTGTTCATTACGTGGCACTTAAACAGGCTCTAAATCATGGACTAAGATTGGTAAAAATTCATCGTGTGCTAAAGTTTCAACAGAGACCTTGGCTTCCGCCTCTTAAAAAACAATAACTAACTAGAGACCTTGGATAAAGGCATACGTTGATTTTAATAACAACCTTAGAGAACAAACTAAAAATTATTTTGAGAAAAATCTGTACAAATTATTTAACAATGCAATTTTTGTAAAAACAATTGAAAATATTCGTAAAAGAATAGTTATACGCCTTGTGACTGACAGCAAAAAGGATGAGAAGCTAATAGCTAAACCAACATTCATCGACAGAACAATTTATGGTCCTAACCTAGTTGCTTTCCACATGGCTAAACCTAGCATTGTATTCAATAAGCCTATATATATATTGGAATGTGTATACTGGATATTTTTCAAAAACTCTGATGTATTCCCACCACTATGATGTCCTGCTACCCTATTATGGGATCAAAAATTTTAAACTCATATAGATGGATACGGACTCGTTTATTTATTTGGTTAACACCCAAGATGTATATCATGACAAGTTGGATTTCCTAGAACACCTGGACACATCAGATTATCCTACTAATCATGTGTGTTGCTCTTCATCAAACAAGAAAACTTTGGGAAAATTTAAAGACGAGGCTTGTGGACAAATTATTGAAGCATTTGTTGGACGTAGAGCTAAAATGTATACTTTAGACATAAATGGTAAAGAAATAAAAAAGATTAAAGTTATTAGCAGAGGCGTTGTCAAAAATTGTATAAGTTTTCAAGATTATAAGGATTGTATCATGAAAAACAAGATAAAAAGAATCCCAATGAACATTATCGCTTCTAAACAACATGACATATCGTCTATAAGACTAAACAAAATTACTTTGTGTCCTGGTGATGATAAAAGAGTAATAGATTCGGTTGGTATAGCTACAGATGCCTATGGTCAATCAATCATTGGCCGTGCTTCAAGGGTTAGGTTATGAATATGAAAATCCTAAAACAAGAAATATATTACCGTAAAACAATAGCACTAAAAATATAAAACATCACCAATCAAGCAACAAAAAAGAAAAAATGGTATTCATACTTAAGAATAACAAAATAGGAAACAGGGTCTCAGGAATTGACCTGGGAGGAGTCGTTGAGACTCTGGCAAATGGGAGTGAAATGCGTCATATATTGGGTTCAGCAAGAGAACCCAACTAGCCTCTTTCACTTCAACTTCAGCACGTAACCTACACGAGGTGCCCCTGTTAAACCGAGCAACCCAGTGAAAGGTTGGGCCCTTAATCCCAGCGGGAAGCTGGGTCGGTGAGCTGATCAGTGCTGAGGGCTTCATGGCTTACTACCTTGATAGTTAAAAACTCGTTACCTTTTAGGTAACCATTCCTCTACAATTCTCGTAGAACTCGAAGCATGAAGAAACGTTCACTCAGGAGATCTACCCCAGGTGGTACCCAATCCACCCCCACTCAGGATGAGGCATGCAGGTCTTCGGAGTCTGGGGAACCTGCACTTTCATGTTTTCCATCCCTATTACCTTTACACAAACAAGAGAACAATAAGAGAAACTTCACCTACCTAGCTACAATCAACATTAACTCCCTTCTTAAGGTAAGTAAGCTAAAGCAAACACTTGAAGTGCTCGACAAGTACAAAATAAAGATAGCAGCGCTCCAAGAGATTCGGTTTATGGACGAGGATGCATTTGAGTCAGGTGCGTATAGGATCTACAAGGGAAAACCGGGTGAAAGAGTGATGAGGACAGTCCCACACCTGGGCACAGGTTTTGCCATACATCACAGTATGGTTGACCACATTTTGGATTTTTCTTCACCTAACGGAAGGACCTCCTCACTATCATTCAGATCTCGTAACAGAGCCTATACCATAGTGACCTTCCACGCACCCACAAATGACACCAACCGGAAAGACCTGGAGTTAGTGGAACACTTCTGGGACTCCCTAGAAGAAATACTAGACAAGATTCCACATAACCACTCAACTATACTCATGGGAGACTTCAATGCCCAAGTCGGCAGGGAACAGAAACACCGAAGGATAGTAGGTCTCTACCCAGCCCACAAGAGAACAAATAGAAACGGTGAGCGCCTCATAGAACTCTGTGACAAGTACCACTTGGTCCTAAAATCAACAGCCTTCAAGCGTCTACCTAGGAAAGCCAAGACTTGGAGAAGCCCAAATCCTTTGCTAGGTGAATTTCAGCTTGATCATGTGGCTATAGACAGACTATATCACAGGGAGATACAGAACGTCAAATTACTGAGAGGAGCCAATATAGACTCTGACCATTACCTTTCACTAGTCAAAGCTAATTTTCAACCCTTGAGAAAGGTAGCAAAACCACCAAGGAGCTCTAGAATACCTCGATTCAATACTCAACGCCTGCGTGATGAAAACTGTAACTTCCAACAAACCCTTCGAATGAATACACAGAAAGAAGGTTGGACAGCCCTCCAGAAATCATTACTGGATGCCGCTCACGAAACTATTCCCGCTACGTCCAATAAAGGAAAACACCCTTGGCAGACTACAGATTGCGATAAGGCCATAGAAGAAAGACGTCGAGCCTGGATCAGGTGGAACCAGTACAAGAATGATTTCAACTTTGAGGCTTTCATCACGCAAAGAAAGGCAACAGCGAACACTGTACGTGGAGCTAAAAGGAATTACCTACGCACCCTGCTACAACAGGCAGAAGAGGACTTCAAGAGCCACAAGTCCAGAGACCTGTACAAGGGTCTTAAGAAACAGACGACCCAGTACACTGTCCCTACCTTACTTCTTCGTGGACCAGACGGCAAGATCCAACTAAATAACAAGGATTGTACCACCGTTCTGGCAGATTATTTCCAGAAGCTCCTCAGCACAGAAGAACCTAATGCAAGATTAAACTTCCATGAACCATCTATCAGGAATCCTGATTCTCAACCGCCTGACAGAGAGGAAATAGAGAGTATAATCAATAACCTGAAAAATAATAAAGCCTCAGGTGAAGATGGAATAGTAGCAGAGATGTGGAAATGCGCAGATGAACAGTCCTTGCAGAGCATCCAACAGATCATACAAGACATATGGACAACAGAGACCCTACCGGAAGGGTGGACATCAGCAGTAATTCACCCGTTACACAAGAAGGGAAGCAAGACTGACCTGAACAATTACCGAGGTATCTCCTTATTGCAGGTTACCTACAAGGTTCTTTCGAAAGCTCTGTTATCTAGAATCACCAACCAACTAGACGCTCAATTAGGGGAATACCAGGCCGGCTTTCGAAACAATCGATCTTGACCAGAGCAGATACAAAATATCAAGACCATCCTCACTTATAAGAATCGTGGGGGACAACCCTGGGTAGTTGTCTTAGTGGATTTTCAGAAGGCATACGACTCGGTGGACAGAGAGAGTCTTTTCTCCACCTTGAGAGAATTTGGCCTTGATGAAAAAACCCTTAAACTAGTCCAGGCCACCTTGACAAACACAACATCTAAAGTCAAGTTCAGAGGTGAACTATCCGAGAGCTTCCCTATCAAGACGGGAGTTAGACAGAGTGATGGACTCTCCTGCATCCTCTTCAATTGCATCCTGGAGAAGATCATAAGGGAATGGATGGTGCGACTAACACCAAGGACTGGTCTGCAGCTTGGATACAAGAAAGATAACCTTCATATGTCATGCTTGGCCTTTGCCGACGACCTCGCTATACTGACCAACACTGTAGAGGAAGCTACTCACCACCTACAGAGTCTTCACGATGTAGCGGTTCGGGCTGGCCTGAAGATCAACATTGGGAAGACTGAATTCATGACTAACATCAAGGAAGCCCCGTCCACAATTCCACTTGAGGGGGTCTTCATCCGAAAAGTCCCTGCGGTCAAGTACCTAGGAGAGTGGATCTCGGCAAACCAGAGTGAGAATCTGACCATAGATACCAGGTGCACCAAGTTTGAGAGGGCCTACCACTCCTGCCGCAGCATCTACGCATCGAAGTTCCTCTCCAAAAATCTAAAACTCAGACACTACAATTCAGTAGTAAAACCATCTGTTCTGTACGCCTCTGAATGCCTCGTGATGGCCAGGAAAGGCCCACTCAGGAAACTTGAACACAAGGAGAGGAAGATCCTACGGAGGATACTAGGACCTATACGGGAAGAGGGAGGCACCTACAGAATTCGGCACAATGATGAGCTTTACAGCCACCAAGAAGACATTGTGACTTGTATAAGAAAGAGGCGCTTGGCCTTCTACGGACACTTGACCCGCATGATCCCTTGCCGGCTCACCAGTAATTTCTTCACAGTGGCAGGAAGAGGGAAGGCCTCTAGGACCAAGTGGATCTCTACGGTCAGGACGGATTTAGACCACCTAGGGATCCCACTTAATTCCATACAGGACCGCCAACAATTCCGGCAAGCCATCCGACAGGGAGTTTTTCCTGTATCACTGACAGCTAGGAAGAACACTGGTGTTAGCAGACCACCATGGACGGAGGAAAGAAAGCTGGCTCATAGTCAGATGATGAAAGAGTACTGGAAGAAAAGAAAAGACAAAGCGACGAGGAGATACGAGCCCCTTGGTCCTCAGTAGGCCCAAACGACGAAGAAGAAGAAAATAGGAAACAAATAAAACCAACTGTACAATTTATAACAAAAAATAAAGAAAAAATGTATTATGTGTAAATATTGTACATGTATTTAAGATGCAATAAAAACATTGTATGGGCACTGTTTGTACATTTTAATTACTACCCACCTCCCACTCCGAATCCAACTGTTAACTTATAGTAATCTTGAGAAATTGCTCTTAGCTATAACTAGGTAGCCAAAAGTATAGTATATCCCATATATTACTTATATGCTTTGGGATAAGGTATACAGCCTTGTTATATGTAATGAAAAATCGTATTTCGCAAATATGAACTTTCGACATGGACTAAATCAAAAACATATAAACAACAAAATTGGAAAATCCATTTTTCCATATTGCCAAAATTCAAAAACTTTAAACTGACATTTTTAAAAACTGCAAATTGGAAATTGGTAAATGTCAATGTGTGAAATATGAAAATGAAAAGAAAAAAAATCAACAAAAGCTTTTACTTTTTAAAACTTAACTGACTTTGTAATTGTAAGCTGGTTTTGCCCAGCGAACATCTTGCACAGTAGCCACAGTGCAAGGGTTAGCTTTAACTTATTCTCTATAAGACTTGCATAAAGATAGTTGCGTGTGCCCTTATATACTTTGGGTGTGTTAATTAGCCTTTGGCTTAGCTTTAAAGGATAGGTTAGGTAAAGTTAGGTTAGGCTAGGTAAAGTTAGGTTAGGTTAGGTTAGGTAAAGTTAGGTTGGCATGCCATATGTGTAAGTTGTTGCGTGCAGTGACC
Organism: Meconema thalassinum; assembly: GCA_946902985.2. Lineage (NCBI taxonomy): Eukaryota > Metazoa > Arthropoda > Insecta > Orthoptera > Tettigoniidae > Meconema > Meconema thalassinum. Next base: position 133,460,877 of record OX336392.1, on the reverse strand, counting down.
ATTTTGTGCCTTAGCTCTGTGCTAAAATAATAAATTAAATATTAAATAAATAAAAATGTATAAGTTAAAAAAAATTAAAGATAAAATGTCAGGTCTGTGGCCTTGTAGTTTGGTCTTCTTCGCAAAATGTAAAATGTAAAATCTAAAATCAAAAAAATCAAAAAATTAAAACCTTAAATCTAGAATCTAAAATTCTAAAATTAAAAATCTAAAATCTAACAATCTAAAATCAAGAAATCTAAAATCTAAAATATTAAAATGTAAAATGTAAAAAATAAAAAATATAAAAATCTAAAAACTAAAATCTAAAATTTAAAATCAAAAACGTAAAAATAGAAAATCTTACATGCATTAATTTAAATCTTAAAAGGAGGTTTCTGTGGGTTAGGTAATTGTTGGGTTAATGACCTTGCAGTTTAGTGCCTTGACACAATAAAAAATATATAAATAATAAACTAAATATTAAAATAAAGAATGATTAAAAATATCAAAACATGCGTTGCAATGCCAATCAAAGAAATTGTTGGGGTTTTGACTTTGTCAGTTGCAGTGCTTTTGGATTCCCAATATTTTCTTCTTTTCCCGTTAACCACCTCCAAACTATTATTAAAAAAATAATTTACTATCTCAGAAACATTCACGGGAGCGTGATCAACAACTCACGAAAGTTACATCGCAATGAAATGAGTGGTATATGAACGCGTACGGGACTGCTGAAACGATTAGAGCGCCGCCACCCATTTGTTGAATATACTCGTACGCTACCTATTGTAAAATGGATTTACTAACTCGAAAACCTTTCCTGGCGTGTACACAACAACTCATCAAAGTTTCATCGCAATCGGATGAATGGCATATGAACGCATACGGGATTTTGTTTAAACGATTCGGGCCGTCACTCATTTGTTGAATCTTCTTGTGCGCCACCCAATGAAAAACGGACTTACTAATTCATGAACCTCCGCAGGACTGTACTCAGCTCTCCAATGTTTTATCACACTCGGATGAATGGTATATGATCGCATACGGGACTTTATTGAAACGATTCACGCGCTGTAGCTTATTAGTTAAATCTACCCGTTTGCTACCAATTGAAAGATGGATTTACTAAATCAGAAACCTTTGTGGGAGTGGAAACAACATTTCACCAAATTTCATTGCAATCGCATGAATGGTATATGAACGCCTATGGAATTTCGTTTAAACGATACGCGTGCCGTTACCCATTTGTTGAATCTACTCGTGCGCTACCTATTGTAAAATGGATTTACTAAGTCAGAAACCTTTCCTCGGGTGTACACAACAATTCATTAAAGTTTCATCGCAATCGGATGAATGGCATATGACCGCATACGGGACTTTGACTTTGATAAAACGATTCACGTGCCGTCGCTCATTTGTTGAATCTACTCGTGCGATACCTATTGTAAAGTGGATTCTAAGCCAGAAACCTTCCCGGAAGTGTTCACAACATCACACCCAAGTTTCATCGCTATCGGACAAATGGTATATGAACGCATAAGGGACTTTGTTGAAACGCTTCGCGCATCTTCGCTCATTTGTTGAATCTACTCGTGCGCTGCCTATTGTACAATGGATATACTAAGCCTGAAACCTTCCCTGGAGTATGGTATATGAATCCATTCCTGCGCTACCTATTGTAACATGGATTTACTAAGCTAGAAATCTTCCCTGAAGCGTACACAACATCTCACCCACGTTTCATCGCTATCGGACAAATGGTATGTGAACGCGTACTGGTCTTTGTTGAAACGCTTCGCCCGTCGTCGCTCATTTGTTGAATCTATTGTTAATTGGATCTACTATGCCTTTAACTTTTGCTGGCGTATGCACAACAACTCGCCAAAATTTGATTGCAATCGGATGAATTGTATATGAACGCATCACCAACACTCATTTGTTTAAACTACTGGTGCGCTATCTATTGTTAATTGGATTAACTATGCCTATAACCATCCCGGAAGTGTGCCAAACAGCCCACCAAAATTTGGTCGCAATTGGATGAATTGTAGGCTATATGAACGCATCGCCAACACTCATTTGTTTAAAATACTCGCGCGCTGTCCATTGCAAATTGGATTGACTATGCCTATAATGATATTGGAAGTGTTCACAACAACTCACCAATGTTTCATATCAATCGGATGAATGGTATATGAACGCATACGGGACTTGGTTGAAACGATTCGCGTGCCGTCGCTCTTTTGTTGAATATACTTGTGCGATACCTATTGTAAAGTGGATGAACTAAGCCAGAAACCTTCCCTGATGAGTACACAACATCTTACCCAAGTTTCATCGCTATCGGACGAATGGTCTATGAACGCAAACGGGACTTTCTTGAAAAGCTTCGCGCGACTTCGCTCATTTGTTTAGTCTACTTGTGCGCTACCAATTGAAAAATGGATTTACTAAGCCTAAAACTTTCCCTGGAGTGTACACAACAACTCACCCAAGTTTAGTCGCTATCGGACGAATGGTATATGAACGCATACGGGACTAATTTGAAACACTTCGCGCGTCGTCGCTCATTTGTTTAATCTAATTGTGCGATACCTATTGTTAAGTGGATTTACTAACCCAGAAACCTTCCCTGAAGTGTACACAACATCTCAGCCAAGTTTCATCACTATAAGACGAATAGTATATGAACGCATGCGGGACTTGGTTGAAACGCTTCGCGCGTCGTCGCACATTTGTTGAATCTACTCGTGCGCTACCTATTATATTATGGATTTACTAAGTCAGAAACCTTGCCTGTAGGGTACACAACCTCTCACCCAAGTTTCATCGCTATCAGACGAATGGTATATGAACGCATACGGGACTTTGTTGAAACGCTTCGCGCGTCGTCGCTCATTTGTTGAATCTACTCGTGCGCTACCTATTATAACATGGAATTACTAAGCCAGAAACCTTGCCTGTAGTGTACACAATCTCTCACCCTAGTTTCATCGCTATCGGACGAATGGTATGTGAACGCATACAGGACTTTGTTGAATCGCTTCGCCCGTCGTCGCTCATTTATTGAATCTACTCGTGCGCTACCTATTGTTAAGTGGTTTCACTAAGCCATAAACCTTGCCTGACGTGTACAGAACTTCTTACCCAAGTTTCAACGCAATGGGATGAATGGTATATGAACACATGTGGGACTTTCTTGAAACAAACGTACGCCATTTTGTTGAAGCTACTCGCACGCCATCTATTGTAAATTGGATTTACTACGCCTAACACTTTTCCGGGACTGTGCACAACAACTCACCAAAACTTGATCGCAATCGGACGAATTGTATATGAACGCATCGCCATTACGCATTTGTTTAAACTACTCGCGCGCTATCTATTGTGAAATGGATTAACTAAGCCTATGATCATCCCGGAAGTGTTTACAACAACTCACCAAAATTTGATCGCAATCGGATGAATGGTTTATGAACGCATAAAAGACGAACACACAGACATTCCTTTTTATCTCTATCTCTATATATAAAAAAAATGAAAGTTTGTCTGTTTTTTCTGAATTTCCACGGAAATTTGCGATATTTGCGCGTTTCAGACTGTTTTATGATGGATGCGCGCAAAAATAAAATTTTTGTCTGTCTGTCTGTTTGTTTGTTTGTTTGTTTGTTTGTTTGTCTGTCTGTGGACAATTTTTTGTGTCCTTATAACTCGAGAACGGCTGAGTGGATCAACGTAAAATTTGATACAGATATCCTTCAGAGGCACGACACCAATCATTGATGTAACACTTCTCCGTACCTCTCATAAAAGGGGCCCTACCCCCTTAAAATACATGCTGAAATAGGCGTAGAAGGGTGAAACAAAGCTCATTTTCAGCCCCTCAATGTGAGAAACGAAACTCGGGGGCCCTGAAACCAACAGTTTTTGAGATATTCCCAGAAAACTAATTTCACTTAATAAATTAATGAAAGAATGCATGCCGGTAACCATGGCAACTGAATCTCAGAGGTCCATCTATTTCTGTAAGACGCAATGCAATTTCATTTATTACATTACTGTGAAGGTTTGCAAACGGCTATAAGGTTATAACGGATCCAAATTAAGCTGAAATATTCATCAATACATACAATGCGCTTAAGGGGTCAAGGTGTACTCTAGAATTTTTTAACGCGATTTACACGTGCGGGTATGGTACGAAAGGTCTATTATATCCCTATCCCTATGTGTTATATTATTATTATTACCATTATTTTAATTATTATCATTATTATGGCGTGCAACGACGAGACAAACTCATTTTCAAACCCTTGGTGTCAGAAACGAAACTCGGGGCCCCTCAAGAGCCGTAAAGGGTCCCCGAAAACTATATTTAAAGGATCTAAACCCACTAGTTTGTTAGATATTCCCAGAAAACTAACATCATTTAATAAACTAAAGAAGGAATGCAAGCCACTAACCATTACAACAGTATCTCAAGAGGTGGCATCCAACTTGCCATATATTTCTGGAATAAGTAATGCCACTCCATTTATTACATTTCTGAGAAAGGTAGCAAATGGCTATAATGTTATCACGGAACCAACTAAAACTGTAAAATTTATCAATGCGCTTAAGGGGTTCAAGGAGTACCCTAGATTTTTTCACACGACTTACACGTGCGATATGTCGTACAGAAGGTCTATTATATCTCCAAACAGCAACATTATTTTCAAAAATTCCTGATTTGAAATAGTAGACTGTTTTTTGCTGATTTTAGGAAGTTGGGCCATTGGAGGCTAAAGAAAACTGAATTTTCATGCACCACAAGCCTTTATAATATATAAAAGGGGTCTTCTTGTAGTTGGGCACATGACACAACGGTTAGGGTCAGTTCGTATGTGACGTGTATTGCGATTCGTCTACGAGGTTTTCAATTTTATTTTCACGCCAGGAAGGACACGTTAGGTAAATTTAGTTTGAGAGCACATTTTAACTAATAATTTTTCTTAGCCAACAAACAGGTTCCAAGCCCCTAAACATTGCAACAGTAGACCGATTGATAACATCTGGTTATTAATACCGAAGACCGTTCGAATAATGGGTACTTCTGCTAGTATATATATATAAGATAACTGATTAAACATTATATAAACAATAATTTAAAAACAAATAATTAATAAATAAATAATAAATAATGCATAGTTAATAACAAATAAATAGTGATTTGAAAATCCCGCCATTTAAGATTGCGGTTGCGCGCGGCAGCCATCTCGCACTTTTGCCCCTGTCCCAGCTTCGGCTTATATTACCTACTCACGGGGCTACATGACCACGTTGTCGCAGCCCCTAAACTGAGGAACCAACTAGCTATTCATAACTATATTAACAAGTAGTTCCGTGAAGTACTAAAGCCTATTTTCATATATCCTACTTACGTTAATTGCTACTATCAACATACAAAATTTCAGTTTGTAACAGATGCGTAGATATTGAGAACTGACTAAATATTTCGGATGGTCGCCATGTTGGATTTTTTATATGTAGATCTTGGTTATGTACTGTTACATGAAGATTATTGTGTACGTGTAGTATTCAAACTTCAATCGCATGATTAGGACAAAAGAAGTAAAAACGAGATTTTAAAATTTTGCACAGCTGCCATCTTGTGGTTATGGAAAAAAATTGAAATAAATTAGATGCCTGTGGATTAACTTTTGTATAAGGATTTACTGTACCAAGTTTCACTGCACTCGGATGGTTGAATTGCGGGAAACGTCCATGTGAATATTTATACTTCGCGTCACCGCCATGTTCGATTTGTGATCAACAGGTTATTGAAAGTCCTATAGGTGAACTTGTGTTCATAGCCCCTATGAACATAAAAAATCAGTTTGATTGCTGTAATAGATTCGTAGATATTGAGAACCGTCTAAATATTTCGGATGGTTGCCATGTTGGATTGTTAGGCCATAGAGTTATGTACCATGAAAGGAAAATTATTGCGTAGATTCATTATTCAAACTTTCACTTCGATCGCATGATTACGACACAAGAAATTAAAACTTAATTTTAAAATTCGCACAGCCGCCATCTTGAGGTTATATAAACAATTGAACTAAATTAGATACCAGTGCATTACAATGTGTATAAACATTTCCTGTATCAAGTTTCATTGCGTTTGGATCATTAAATCGCGAGAACAGTCTGTTTAAAAGTCGCAAATTCGCTTAGCCGCCATGTTGGTCTTGTAGTTGCCAGGTTTTCGAAAGTGACATAGGTGAACTTCTAGTAGTTCCCTTTTACTCCATACAAAAGTTTCAGGGTGATATCAGTAATAGTTTCGGAGATATAGATTGCCGGAGAAACATTTCGCACAGCCGCCATCTTGAGGCTATGTAAACAATTGAACAACGTTAAATGTCGGTTTATTACAATGTGTATAAACATATACTGTACCAAGTTTCATTGTGTTTGGTTGGTTAAATCGCGAGGATCGTCTATTTAAAAGTCGCAACTTCGCTTAGCCGCCATGTTGGTTTGTAGTTACCAGGTTTTCGAAAGTCACATAGGTGAACTTCTAGTAGTTCCCTTTATCACCGTACAAAATTTCAGGGTGATATCGGTAGTAGTTTCAGAGATATTGAATGCTGGTGAAATATTTCGCACAGCCGCCATGTTGGATTGGTGAGACGTAAAAAAAATTGAAGGCCACGCTCGGGGTCGTCCAAAATGGTAGTATGACCTTACCGAGTTTCACTGAAATCGCTCAAGCCGTTTAGAAGTTATTAGGAGACACACACACACACATCACACAGACACACACACACATACGCACACACACGGACAAAAGGTGATCTCATAAACCTTTTTTTTTGTCATAAAATGAAAATAGGCTAAAAATCTTCTTGGTCAGTCTATCTTCGTTCATCCTATGGTTTTCTCTCTTGTTTTTCTAGTTCCTCTATGTTGGTTCTTCCCTTGATTGCTGTCGTTTCTGAAGCGTGTAAGGCTTCTGGTAAGACTACTGTATTATAGTGTCGAATTATTTATTTAGCGTTTGGAACCACATTGCACAAATACAATTATAGTCCATATACACATTTACATAATAATCTATACACGACATCTTCATGGGTGTTTTCAGTGTTATTAATGCAAAGAAGGTATGCATTTTCTATACTGTTCCGTACATATGTTGCCACACCATAAACCTCATCATACGTAGCACTTATGAGATCGAAACCAAGTATTTTACCTCTTGAGGACAATTGGTTTACATTCTCAACATGATGTTCTTGAACAGCAAGTACATCAACTCGGTTATCATCCAAGATCTTACGTAAGAGATGGCATTTGGCTCTACTAATGCCTTCGATATTCAGTTGATACAATCTAATGTTTGGACTCAGATTTCTGTATACTGTAGATGGTCATGCAAAGGTCCGTTTCTTTCATTTTTGTCGTAGTTTGGCATTGATGGAGATCCTCTTTTTGTTGTAGTGGTTCAATGCTTGTTATAATACCGTATTCAAATATTATACAAATCGTAGCCTTTTTCCACAGTCAAATTTTAGAATTTAAACGGGTCAAGTTAATGCATAATATAAGAAAGTAATGACCGGATAGCAACTACTTACAATATTCTCACATTCAACATATTTGACACCAATTTAACACCATTATAGTCCAAGATATGTCACAAGATTGGCATTTGAAATGTCCAAATCCCACACTTGTAGGCAAGCTGTTTGTTAGGGTATTTTCTGTTTGTCTTTGGGATATTCAAGAAAATCCGACCCCCTATTTCTTATTTCATAAGTTGAACACCTAAAAAAACACAATCCGAAAAATAATAACGGATGTTCCATTGCCAATGAAAATCAAATGGAGACTCGCGCACCGGAAGTTCGTTATGCATAAGCTTCGGTGCCAGTTTGAATCGTGGAAGCTCTATAACTGAGTTAAGAATTGTCATGTGCTGTTTGAGGCAAAGTGAGCGACCTTGAACAAGTGGTCGATACCTGGACTTGCGTCATAGTATCCGGCCTATGATTAGTTTTGAAATGAAGCGGACTGAACGACTTTCCCAGAACTCAGCCCTTCCAGTAAAAGTCATCTTAAATCATATTATTGTGGTCCAATCAGCAAACATGTCTCCATTAAACGATGATGGTCATAAATTGTACCTGGCGTTTCTCTCGTGACCAGAACAAAGCTAGTGGCCAACTTCCGTTGTCTCGGGGGTGCTTACTGAGACTCTTGCCCCCAAGGGTCTTGAGTTCAATCCCCGATTACCGTACGAATGGAAGTGAACATTCAGCAAGCAGTACGAGTCATCGAGGAGAAAGCGGCAATTTACCGACCATGCATGCCTAACTTGAGTGAGAGATATAACCTATCTGAAAATGGATGGGAAGTGAGAGGCCTCCTTTTCGGAGCTCGGGAAACAGCTTTCAAGTTCATCGTAAACATCATTAAAGAAGTTGGCATTTATTTATTTATTTCTTTATTTAGCGTAAGGCTTTTAGTGTCGGGAGTGTCCGAAGACATGTTCGGCTCGCCAGAGGCTGTATCTGCATCAATGCTGACACCCATGGGGTGAGCTACAAGTTCCGTTCAATTTCAAGTATTTCCAACTTTCACTACCAATGTCACTGACACCTAGTGATGAACGTTGGAACTTTGATAGAGCGTTTCAACGAAATCTAACCTGCAAATTTAGCTTCACGCAAGTTTAATTAGTGGAAGGTTCTTTTACATGCCATAAATCTATGCCATGGGACCGCTGGCTTTACTTCCCCTCCGAAGGAAGGCATATTGAAGGATTTTAACGCTCTTATAAATATCCGACGACTTCAGCCGGGTTTGAACCCGCAATCTTGGGCATAGAAGCTCAGTTGGCATTTATTTATCGTATGGCTTTTAGCGCCGGGAGTGTCCGAGGACATGTTCGGCTCGCCTGAGTCTGTAGCTGCTTCCAGCGGACACCCTAAAGGGTGAGCTACAAGTTCCGTTCAATTTCAAGTAGTTCCAACTTTCGCCACCAGATATCAATGATACCTAGTGGCAAACGTTGGAACTTTGATAGAGCGTTCTGACGAAATCTAACCTAACAAATTTTGCTTTACACAAGTTTAGTCTGTGAAAGGATCATTTACATGCCATAAATCTATGACATGGGACCGCCGGCTTTACTTCCCCTCCGAAGGAAGGCATACTGAAGGATTTTAACGCTCTTAAAAAATCCGACGACTTCGGCCGGGTTTGAACCCGCTACCTTGGGCACAGCAGTTCAGCATGCTACCGACTACGCCACCGAAGCGTTGGCATAACTGATAATTATAAAATTGTTTTTAGCATATCGAGAGCCTCAATCCACATGTTAAATAATCCGGCTTATCAAAATGTATAACTAGAGCCACATTTGTGTCATTCTTGAGCTTTATGGTCTCCCGGAATGCCGAGCAGATAACAACATGGAAATAACAGATTAGAAAGTGAAAACTGAATATCACACTAAATAAAGAACTTAAGGAAGCCTGGTAAATTAACTAAACTATTTAATGATATGGTGGGAATATGGGTTAGGAATCCCTCAGTATGCCTTCCTTCGGAGGGGAAGTAAAGCCGCCGGACCCAGGTATGGATTTATGGCATGATAAAGAACCTTGACTAACGCCCTTAGGTTCCAACGTTCGTCACCAGGAGCCGACTGTGGTGGCATTTAGTAACAACGTTCAGAACTAGTTGGTCGTTGACGGTGGCGTTTGGTAGCAAAAGTTGGAACTACTTGAAATCGAATGTCTGCAGTCCTTACTTGAATTAAATACAGATAACACACACTAATACAGCCATCACAATATTAACACCGGTTATCAAACTGATTCTATACACATCCAAAGTACCAACCATGGAATAGGAAAGCGGCAGATGAGAAACGTAACAGAGATGCATGTGCGACAAATGAAAGGGTACAGGAGACTGTGTCCTAAACAATAGTCTGGCAGGCTCGTTAAATTGTGCACCACGGCTGCGAGGGCCGCTGAAGCAAGTCCGGAGATCGTAGGTTCGAATTCCAGCAGTTGATTTTCTGATTTTCGCTGGTGTTCGTAAACTTTTATTAGGTACTGTACGCGTGGTTGCGGTTACAAGACGAAAAGCGGCTGTTCTCATGAATCACACACGCTAGCCTAGGCCATGCTTGCGTGCAGAGATTACGTTCAAGACACTTATTTGATCTTGACCTTCTTACGTCTAAACGGAAAAAAAGGAAGCTTGTAGTTTAACGTGACCGTTAATCTTGAGATCATGAGCCACGGGGCCTCCTTTTTACGTGGAATCCGAACCACAGGACATGGCATTTCACTTCGAAAATCCCACATGCATTGACCGGGAATCGAACCCGGACCGCCTTGGTGAGAGGCATACAGCTAGACCGCTGAGCCGCTGAGCCACCACGCCCCCCACGTCTAAACGCAATGGCATGTTAATCTCAATGGTTGGTTGGTTGGTTCCTCAGTTTAGGGGCTGCGACAACGCGGTCATGTAGCCCCGTGTACTTTGGGTGTGTGTAGAATCTGTCTGATAACCGGTGTTAATTGTGATGGCTGTATTAGTGTGTGTATCCGTTTTTTAATTCAAGTAAGGACTGCAACTTTGAATTTCTCAAATAGTTCCTACTTTAGCCGCCAAACGCCACCGTCAACGACTACTAGGCCTAGTTCAGAACTTAGCTACTAGACGCCACCGCACTCGGCTCTTGGCAACGAACGTAGAAACCTAAGAGTGTTGTTTACATTCCTAACCAATAAATTTAGCTTCACACAGGTGTAATTAGTGGAAGGTTCTTTAACATGCCATAAATCTATGACATGGGACCACCGGCTTTACTTCCCCTCCGAAGGAAGTCATACTGAGGAATTTTTAACGCTCTTAAAAAATCCGACGGTTTCGGAATCTCAATGGGAACATACAAAACTAACATGTTGCTATTGTTGTTTCCATGGGATTGAGAGGTAAGCTATTCGTCATCAGCGCAGTGTATTTAAGGCAGAGGAGGTCAATTGAGTAGCTGTCTGACAGTGAGGCAGCGCCCCGGTCACGAAACCAAGATTATCGGCCGAGGGGACCCGATGCGCTGACCACGCGTCGCCCTAATACCTCCAGGCCAAATGGCTGAGCAGCGGTCGCTTGGCAGGCCTAGGCCCTTCATGGGCTGTAGTGCCAGTGGCTATTATTATTATTATTATTATTATTATTATTATTATTATTATTATTATTATTATTATTATTATTGTATGCAGTACATATAACACATTGCAGGTATAACTATACGGGCGTCAGGGAACCAAGACAGTTACTGAAACAGCAACTTCTATGCTGGAATGTCGCTACCCATGAACTTCCGAACGATTCTCGTTGTTGATAGAACTACTGCCTTCTGCATTAGTTTGTACAGTTGCGTATCCAGATCCAGTTCCTTGAGGCCTTGGAGCAAGGTACTTGGGATCACGCCCGTACTTGAGACAATGATAGGTATGGTCTTGACCCGTTCTACATGCCATTGTCTTTTGATAGGGTCGACCAACTCGCTGTATTTGCTGATCTTTTCTAAGTGTTATATTATTATTATTATTTCTTTTTTTATTTAGTCAATTTACCCTCTAGGTTGGTGGTTCCCACGCACTCAGCGAGGGAACTCACCACTACCGCCTGTATGGGCAGTGTCCTGGAGCTTGGAACATCTGGTCGGGATGGATACAACTGGGGAGGTGTGATCAACACTTCGCCCAGGCGGCCTCACCTGCAAAACGAACAGGGGCCTCATGAGGGAAGGGAATGGATGGATGATTGGGATGGATAGGCTAGGAAGAGGGAAGGAGGCGGCCGTGGCCTTACAGTGGGTATCATCCCGGCATTTGCCCGAAGACAAAGTAGGAAACCACGGAAAACCACTTCGAGGATGGCTGAGGTGGTAATCGAACCCCCTCTACTTATTTGGACCACCCGAGGCTGAGTAGACCCCGTTCCAGTCCTCATACCACTTTTCAAATTTCGTGGCAGAGCCGGGAATCGAACCCAGGACCTCCGGGGCGGCAACTAACCATGCTGACCGCTACGCTACGGAGGCGACATTATTATTATTATTATTATTATTATTATTATTATTATTATTATTATTATTATTATTGTTTAGGATCTTCATACAGCACCGTGAAACTTTCAGTCCCATGTGTAAGTGAATTCTGTGTGCAGCATACCAAAGTGTCGCGTCACAGCGCACCGGGGGGAATCCCTGGGATAATCGATAGCTTCAATGGGCATTCCAGATAACATTAGTGCAGAATTAGAGCGCATCCAACATCAAATCCTCATCCGAGCCCGGGGATGGACATTAAGTTATTAGCTGCTAATCCATTGACCGTAAATTAATATACCGTACTGATTACGAGTGAGCAAATCAATGTTTAATGAAATCTCTCGTTAATAATTTAACAATCGCACAGCACTCGTTTTTGTTCTTTTAATGCGTTGGGCCCCTCCTTGGCTCAGGCGGTTACACGTCATCTTTTACCGTTGTATTCCGAGTTCAAATCCCGGTCAGTGCATGCGAAATTTGTGCTTATATGCAGCAAAACACTTTGTTAAGCAATGTCCGCCCAATCAATAATAGTTCATTTGGATACGTTTCGAGCCTTTTTGTGGCTCATCTTCAGCAACTATTCATATCATTTAAATTATTGAAATTATACACTTTCTGAGGCCCTCTCTTTTCTATAAACATGTACTTTAACGTACAAACAAGGCGGCCTCGGTGGCGTAGTTGGTAGCATGCTGAGCTTCTATGCTCAAGGTCACGGGTTCAAACCCGGCCGAAGTCATCGGATTTTTTAAGAGCGTTAAAAATCCCTCAGTATGACTTCCTTCGGAGGGGAAGTAAAGCCGGCGGTCCCTTGTCATAAATGTATGGCATGAAAAAGAACCTTCCACTAACTACACTTGTGTGAAGCCAAAATTTGTAGGTTAGAATTGATAACGCTATATTAGTTCCAACGTTTGCCGCCAGGCGCTGACTTCGAAGGCATCTAGTAGTCAAGTCCACAAGCTAGGTGTCATGGACGGTAGGTAGCAAAAGTAGGAAATACTTGAAATTACTGTCTGCAGTAAAGCCAGGCGGGTGGTTAATGGCTCTAGTGTTATGCGGGCTGGACGCAACACAGTTCTGCCAGGGGTTATCGTCTTTTTTATTTGTTTAAAAACACTTTATAAAAAATAAATATATTTCTGTTGACATTTCAAGAAATGTAAGATATTTCCTGTGCTAACTTATTAAGACGATTTGGAAGATTTTGGCACAAATCGCAACTTCAAACTCCCTCTGGGTCAGGAGCTTGAGTTTTTTTGTCGGATGAACTTAGCATATTACGTATATAATACATGGTAAGTTTTCGAAACTCGTCCCCTTTATTTAGCATCAATTCCTTAGTATTGCAGATTTAGCTGAGTCATCCCTACAGGTAGTTATGTACAATTTGGAGGGCGTCCTTCAAAAGTATGGTTGGTTGGTTCCACAGTTTAGGGGCTGCGACAACGCGGTCTTGTAACCCCGTGTACTTTGGGTGTGTGTAGAATCTGTCTGATAACCGGTGTTAATTGTGATGACTGTATTAGTGTCTGTTGTCTGTTTTCAATTCAGACATTGAATTTTTTCAAGTAGTTCCTACTTTTGCCACCAAACGCCGCCGTCAACGACTACTAGTTCAGAACTTGGTTACCAGATGCCATCGCAGTCAGCTCCTGGCGACGAACGTCGGAACCTAAGAGCGTTCCTTAAAGGTTTAATCTATAGTTTAGCTTCACACAGGTTTAATTAATGGAAGGTTCTTTAACATGCCATAAATCTATGACATGGGATCGCCGGCTTTACTTCCCCTCCGAAGGAAGGCATACTAAGGGATTTTAACGCTCTTAAAAAATCCGATGACTTCGGCCGTGTTTGAACCCGCGATCTTGGGCATAGAACTTCAAAAGTATCATCGCCATGTTGGTCGGATCTGTACAGAGTGCCGTATGGAACTTCCGTGGCTGGACACTTGTTACAGTAACATTGCAATCCCTTTCTATCCCGGCCTATGGAGTAGCATTATTGAAATAAATCGCCTCGTCGATAGAATAAACTGCATGGCGCTGCGTGGCCCGGCGGGCAACTGGTGGCGACAGAGGTGCTACAAATAAAAATTACTCGACCGAATATCCGCCCGTACGGCTCAACATCAATCCGCACTGTGCCGTGATATGGCCGATGGAAACGACACAACTATAAATTCTACTTATGGTTGCAAACTTTTGAATTTATATTTCGATATTTTTTACTACTTTTTTCTTCTTCTTCTTCTTCTTGTTCTGCTCAACCTGGCGGTTGGTGGGTAACATGAATGTCTTCGTCCAAAGGTTTTCTATCCTGAGCCCGCTGTTTGATCAGGTGGTACGGACATCTTCCTCCCATGTCATTAAAGAACTCTGCTCTTGGTCGTCCTCTTCCTGCCTTGCCTTCCATTTTCCCCTCAAGCAGTGTGGTGAATCATGGTGAATGCCGGAGTAGGTGGCTTATCCAATTATTTCTTCTTTTTTTGATTGTTTCTGTCAGATTGATGATTCCTCTGCTCTTCTTAGAACCTCTTCATTAGTTAGCCTTAGGGACCAAGGTATCCGTAGTATTCGTCGCCAGCACCACATTTCAAATGCACATAATCGTTTCTTGTCGGCCTTCAATAGTGTCCAGGTTTCGTAACCATAGGTCGCAATGCTCCAAATGTAAATTTTAATGAAGTGTTTTTGACTTGTGGGGATATGGCTTTGGATGTCAGGAGACTTCTCTTCTTGTTGAAAGCTTCTTTAGCCTGGGCTATTCGATAGCGGATGTCCTTTTCACACCTCCCATCAGAAGTAATAATGCTTTCCAAGTACTTGAAAAGATTTACTTGAGCCAATCTTTCTCCTCCCAACCATACATTACTGTTCTGACTGCCATCTCGACTACATTTTATTATCTTGGTTTTTGTTTTGTTAATCTTCATTTTACATTTTACCCTTAGATGATCATTTAATTCATGTAATGCAATTTCTAGTTTTTTCTCATCATCTGCTATGGGGGCAATGTCATCTGCGAAAAGTATTGTTTGGTACAATTTTCACAGTTTTTTTATTCCATGTGTGCATGTTGTTGAAAATTCTTTTATTGCTTCATTTTTTTAAATTTTTTATTTTATTTTTTATTTTTTTACTACAGAGGTGTGCTAATTATTCGGCTCGACGCCTGTTTCCCAAAATAACATTCATACTTTTCACAGCTTAATGCACTAAATATGTTTGCAAAGCAAGCAAGCTTGTAGTTTAACGTGACCGTTAATCTCGAGATCATGAGCCACGGGACCTCCTTTTTTTACGTGGAATCCCAACCACAGGACATGGCATTTCACTTCGAAAATCTCACATGCATTGACCGGGAATCGAACCCGGACCGCCTTGGTGAGAGGCATACAGCTAGACCGCTGAGCCACCACGCCCCTCTCCTAAATATGTTTGCAAGGAGGTGAAATTACTTCCAATGTTTAACCAAGAGTCTTAATTATATTTATGTTCGACGATGTCGAAATGTAAATATTATATGCCAGAAAACTGTATCATAATGAGGATCATTATAACACTATTTTTCATTATGAAAGAGTTTCTCCCACCAATCAGAGCTCAAGAATCAGTTGTGTGACCAATTAGGTAAGGATAGTATCGCACCTGCACTGACTTCCACGGCCTTCTATTTTAAATTTCACTGCGTGGCTTCTAGTGTCATAGTGGGGTATTCCAGGAGGCCATGGTATTCTCTGCGTCCAATGCGCTCTGTTCAGTACATAAAACTGGCGAAAGCTCGACAGACATTTATGAATATTTATGTTCGAACATAAAATAGTTATAATTATCGTCGAACATAAACAGTCGTATGCAACTCGCCTATAATGGTAATTAAGACACTCGTATGGAAATTATAATAGTACATTATTCGACGAGCCTATAATGGCAATAATTAAGACACAAGTATGTTTATAAAACGAGCGTATGCGAGTTTTATAATTTCCATACCAGTTTCTTAATTACCATTATAGGCTAGTTGCATACGACTGTTTATGTTCGACGATAATTATTATAACTATTTTATGTTCGAACATAAATATTCATAAATATCTGTCGAGATTTCGCCAGTTTTATGTACTGAACAGAGCGCATGAGACGCAGAGAATGCCTTGTATTTGACCATGGCCTCCTCGATTACCCTACTATGACACTAGCTCAGGCAGTGAAATTTAAATTAGAAGACCGTGGAACTCAGCGCATCTAATTATCTAATTGGTCAAACAATTGTTTCTTGAGCTCTGATTGGTGGGAGAAACTGTTTCATAATGAAAAATAGTGTTATAATGAGTCTCATTATAGTACAGTTTTCTGACATATAATAGTCAGGGTCGAACATAAAACTCGTGTTTTAATTATTGCCATTATAGATTCGTTGCATAATGTACTATTTCTTTTAAGAAACTCAAAGTTTTTTTTTAAATTTCTACTAACACAGGAGTTTTATTGGTTGGTTGGTTGGTTCTTTAGTTTAGGGGCTGCGACAACGCGGTCATGTAGCCCCGTGTACTTTGTGTGTGTGTAGAATCTGTCTGATAACCGGTGTTAATTGTGATGACTGTATTAGTGTGTGTATCTGTTTTTTTAATACAAGTATGAACTGCAACTTTGAATTTTTCAAATAGTTCCTACTTTTGCCGCCAAACGCCACCGTCAACGAGACTACTAGGCCTAGTTCAGAACTTAGCTACTAGACGCCACTGCAGTCGGCACTTGGCATCGAACTAGCAACCTAAGAGCGTTGTTTACATTCTTAACCTATAAAATTTAGTTTCACACAGGTATAATTAGTGGAAAGTTCTTTAACATGCCATAAATCTATGACATGGGACTGCCGGCTTTATTTCTCCTCCGAATGAAGGCATACTGAGGGATTTTTAACGCTCTTAAAAAATTAAACAGCTTCGGCCGGGTTTGAACCCGCTATCTTGGGCATAGAAGCTCAGCATGCTACCGACTACGCCACCGAAGCCGCCCAAAGGAGCTTTGCTACTGCAGAATGCCACACGATATGTTTTGATTACCGGAGTTATGTATCCCGTCCAGGGTCGAACCCCAGACTCCATTCTAAACTAAAGGTTATGGTCATTCTTCCTATAGAAGGAACACCATTGCCCAATGTAATGCTATTATCAACGTGTTAACTGGAACAATGCTCATTCTAGGAAACAAGGAAATGCTTCCTTCACAAACATGTTATCTTCAACACATGTGGTTTACTATCTGTAGATTATTATTTATCAAATACTTCCTAGAAGGACTAAGGAAATGGCCCTGCACATTTCCTCATATGATTACTTAATCTGTTATTTCCAGATGTATTAACAGCAACAGCTATGAGTGATCAAATTCACGGAACTGTTATCAAAGACATGAGTCCATATCCTGTAAGATATATATTTCCACATACATGTTATCTAGTACGCCCCTCCACTGTGACGCACTTTGTTATGAAGGGATTTTGTATAAAAGACCTGGGCTGAGAAGCAAAGGTCCTCTTCCAGTTACAGCAGCAACTAAACAGGTTGACTGTCTGGTGTTAACTTGTATATATTGGATTGTCAAAGATTAATAAATACTTCTACAAACTAACCAACGAGTTCTCATTCATAGAAAGCAGATACTACTCATCAGAAGTAAGAACCACGAGACCTACTGACTTAGCAGTAGCAACAAGTTCTTAGTACATCACTAAAGAAGACTGTTAAGCGACAAACTTAACTGGGGGCCCAGTCCGAGATAGGTAACGATTATCCTTGCCAGATAATCTACGAGTAAGTTAGTACAGTGTTCTGACAAACCTCACAAGGAGGCCTTTCGTCACTATACTAGCGACACCAAGGTACCTATCTTCAGTACTAGATGCAGTCATCGTTTCTATGAATCAGCCAGCAAGCCAGGAGTGGTACTGATAACCTCAGGGAGGCCTTTCGTCCACAAACGACTTCGCCAGTTTGAAGGAAGCAAGTTAGAAGTGGAACTGACAACGTACCAAGAGAGACGCCTTTCGTCCACAACCAACTTTGCTAACTTAACGGAAGGAAGGAAGTTAGCCGACAAACGTTCCAAGAAGCTCACGCTCCAAGAAAACGCCTTTCGCAACAACCGACCGCCATCGCCGTACGTGCCGACAACGCTCCAGAAGCGCTTTCCGACCACACGACGACACAAGAGAACCAACCGACTCCGCAGTTCCAAGAGGATGCAGCCAGCACTGATCATCTTTTCTTGTCTGTAAGTCAAACTCCAAATAATACCTTATTTGTGAACTAGAGTATTATTAGTAAAGCATGGTTCAATATTTCAAGTAACAAATTGGGAGAGCAACAACAATAATAATAATAAAACCTAAATAATACATTCTTTCCCTTTCAAACGAAAACAAATTACAGTTAACTTTAACTAGTAGAGTTTGCCTTGTCATTTCGATTTGAATTAAAATTAATAAACATAAAACAAATAATAAATACATAATAATAAATATTTGTACTTTCAAGAGGAAATAATTTAGTGGGCTCTAATTAGCAGACCTTACACTCTTTATTTACTTTTGAATTAATATTGTAACTAAACAATTAAAACAAAAAATAATAATAAAGTAATATAATTTCCGAACAAAAGTGAGTTAGTGCAGCCCATACTGGTCTTTCGCTTGTCACTATTAAAGGAATTAATAAAATAATTAAATATTTATTATCATCATCAATCATTATCCTCATTTCAGAAGACATAATTAATTTTATCATTTTACTAGTTCATATTGTGGAGAATCTAAACGAGATATCCACATATCATTAATTTTAGATTAATAATAATAATAACTTATTTCCTTTATTGTGAAAACCTAACCGGGGCTCTTTCACATATATTTTGATTAATAATAATAATAATAATAATAATAATAATAATAATAATAATTTATTTATTTTATTGTGAAAACCTAACCGGGGCTCTTTCACATATATTTTGATTATTAATAATAATAAATTATTTCCTTTATTGTGAAAACCTAACCGGGGCTCTTTCACATGTATTTTGATTAATATTAACACTTATAAGTAAGTAATTAACTTTTAAAAGTAACCACTGTTACAAAATTTAATCTAGCAAATTAAATATTTATTATAAACAATTTTGAAAACCGTCTTTATAAATTCAAACAAAATGCCTGATACCGAGTTACTTTCAAAATTCGAATATGCTCAGATACAGCTTTTGCCTGAATTTAACGGCACTAATTCTTGCAGTCTTGACTATTTCTTAGCAAGAACAGAATCGTTTCTAAACACTCACAAGAGAATAGCGTCAGCTACAAACTCAGTATTAATAAATGACTTCCTATTTAACGTCATAAAGTCAAAACTAAAAGGTGAAGCATGTAGCATTCTTGACTTAGAAGCCAACAGTACTTATGAAAAATTTAAAGATAAACTCATAAGAAAATACGGTAACGTCAAAGACGAGAGACTTCTCATCCAGGAGATCTCTAATTGCTTCCAGAAAAGAAACGAATCATACAATGACTACCATGATAAATTAGAAGGATTGACTTTGCAATGCAAAAGCTTATGCAAACTCAATTACCAAAACCAAATTTTGGAATTGAAATTAAGAGAACTTGAAGAGTTAAGCCTAAACACGTTTAAAGCAGGAGTTTTGGAACCCTACCGTTCATACTTAAGATATGCACAGATTACAGACCTGAATCATTGCCTCAGGTTATGCAGGTCTTATGATAACGATCGTGCCCATGAAGATTACATGGACCAACTAAGAGGAAAACTACCTCCTAGCAAGTTTCCACCAACAACTTGACCACTAGGCCACTCAGCACACAATCCATTCTCGAATTTTAACCCAGCTCCACCAAGGAACCCATTTAACCAACCTTTCATGCAAAATCAAACCCACAGACCCTTCTTTAAAGATAAACCACAACCAATTTTCGGACACGCTCAAGCTCCGAACACTCAGCCTTTCAAGCCACCAAACTCTATGAATCGTCTTTACCCAACTCCCAATCATATTGGCCGACGTTTCACACCCACTAACCAGCAAAGATTTCCACAGCCGATGTCCGGTGTTTCAACCATTAGAGGTAATCTGAATGCTCACTTAGAACCTTCAGAAGACATCGAACAGGAAGCTTTAGGTCCCATACAGCAATCATTAGAGTATGTAGATGAGTACAACATACAAAACTACCCGAAAGAGTACGACACTCAGTACTACGAATATGAGTACGATACAGAGGAACAGTCTCAGGATTTTCGCTTGGCCCAGCCATCAAAATCGAAGACTTAAATAATTTAGGTAGCGCAGATTTCACTCAACTAGACGCAAAGATTGACTACGCCTCGAACCTAGTCACTCTCAACAGCACGGACATACCGTTTCACTTTCATTCTTCTCATAAGCAAGTGAATCATTTTCAACCCACAGTAGATACAGCTAACACTGCGATTCCCGTCAACATCGAAAAAGAAGAAGAGTATGTTCTGAATTTTAAATATGGTGAAATGTATCTCTTAGATGCCAAAACTCACCAAGCCATACAGCCCACAGAGAGACAACTAAAACACGAGTTTAAGGAACCAATTTTAGTTGAGCCAATGGAAATAAATTCCATTACATACGGTAACATTCAAGAATATCCCCACACAAAACCAGGAGAGTCTGATTACGTCAAAGACAAAACTAACTATGTCGCAGACGCACTCTCTAGAGTAGAGATTAACATGGCTGATGAAGCAGCTTCAATCATTGCCATCCCCGGAGATGACACCTACCAAAATGATATGGATAATGAAACTGTCCATTCAAACCAAGCAGACCCCATATTCACATTGAAAATATCTGAACGGAACTTAAACCAAAACCGCAATCAGATTATTGTAAAATATGGTAATTATCCCAAGGTACTTAAACAAAACCTGTTTAAAAAATGTACCAGACACATAATGATTGTCACAAAGAAGAATCTTCAGGAAGATTTAGCAAATCACCTCCTCAAAATAATAGTAACCTCAAACAAGTACGCTACTTATTTTGACGATATCACTCTCGAGATCCCATTCATCAGGGCATATCAGAAGCTATTTACTTCTGAACTAATCATTATCAGGTCATCCAAATTCTTGGAAGACATTGAAAGCCCCGAAACTCAGAGACAGCTGATTTCACACTATCATTCTGAAAACCACAATGGTATAGTAGAAACTTACGAACATCTTAAGACCAAATATTACTGGCCTCATTTAAGAGAACAAATTAGGAATATCATCAATCAATGTAACCTCTGTCAAAGAAACAAATACGAGAGACACCCTAAGGAGGTATCGAACCAAGGTCCCATCACCGCCGATCACCCTTTCTCTCAAATTCACATCGACACGTTTCACTTCGAGCAAAGTCGCATATTAACTATAATTGACATTTTCTCAAAGTATGGACAAGCCTACATTTTACCATATGGTACAGGTCTGGCCACACTAAGCCAATTACAAGTTTACTTTTCCCACCATGGATTCCCAAGGAAAATCACACATGACCAAGGAGGAGAGTTCGAAAACAATGTCATAAAAGAATATTGTAAAGCCACGAACATCGAATATCACGCTACTACCCCTTTGAATTCTTCATCTAATTCTCCAGTAGAAAGACTGAATTCGACCCTTCTAGAGAAACTTCGTATCTCCAGAGATCACGATAAGTTCACTCCGCTCTCAGAGCTCGTGACCACCATAATCACGAATTACAATTCTTCAATCCATTCCACTACTAAACAACCTCCTTTCAACGTTCTATACGGACCCTACTATAAGGCTTTAGACCACGTCTTCTCGCCATGTCCCAAAATCAATGAATACATTGAAAGACAAGGACATCAGTTGAAAATTGTAAAAGAGAGTCATACTAAACCGAACACCGACACTTTCAATCATAATTACTAAATTAATGAAACTGTCTACGTATTAGATCCCCTCACCAGAAACAAGAAATCAAAAAACCTGTACAACGAAGGTATCATTACCAAAATTGAAGAAAACAGGGTATACTGTAAAATGAGAAACGGTAAAACTCATGTAAGGAATTTTCGGGACATTAAACCAAAAAGAAAATTTCTTATTCCAGATTCCTCCCTGGATATGGCACCATCATTACACAGCCCATCCAGACACAGGGATTCTATGCCGACTCATTAGGACCAGCCTTAATAATTAACGATTATCACCGGTTCATGTTTCATTTCAATTTAACGAGTTTAAAAGAATCTTATAATAATATTCAAGACACTATCTCAAGTCTCATATCACGAAGCAATAATACTTTTCCTTATCTAATATCAGAATTAAGAGAATCAATTAAAAAAATAAAAAAGGAATTAAATAAGTTACTACCTGCTACACCTAGAAGTAAGAGAGGTCTTATAAATGGTTTAGGTAGTATAATTAAATTCATATCAGGCAATCTAGACCAGGATGATCTAGACAACCTACAAGAACAATTAGAAGCATTAAAACAAAGTAACGCCAAAGAAATTAAACATATTAATAAATTAATATCATTCAGTAACTCCATTGCTCAAAAGTTCTATAATGAAATGAACCATGTAAACTATAATATGAAGGTAATTAAAGGTATTTTACAAGAAGAAGACTTCAAGATTAACCTTCTGGAACATCAACAATATGTACTCTTGTGTACGAACAAATTAGATAAAATCATACAAGTGATGCAAGATACTATTAGCTTGTCATTTAATGAAATGACAAATATCAAGATGTTCTCCCAAAAAGATTTAACAAATGTTGTAAAACATTTACAACTAATCTACCCAAAAAAACTATAATTCATACTGACCAGTATCATCAATTTTAGAACCTTAAACTGTCAAAAACGCAAGTTCTCATGATGAACGAAGAAATGGTTGTAATATTATATATGCCAATCACTGATGCTAAAACTCATACATTGTATAACATTTCTCCTGTACCTAGCAATAATCTAATATTAATCCCTCCGGAAAAATATTACTTGCAAGGACCTACCTTAAGATGGTCTAACGCACCTTGTATAAAAATTACTCAATATTACGCATGTATACTCTTTAATACTAGAATAACTTCATGTAATTTAACGGACACTACCAGATGTCAATTTGCCACTGTCAAAAACGAGGTACAATTATTTCAACCACTAAATAAGAAACATAGCCTTTTCTCTAGTAAAAATCCTCAAATAATCTTGCAAACCTGCCCAGAATCTCAGAGAACTATAAAATTAGCAGGATCATATGTTATCTACTCAAACGAGTCTTGCCCTATTACAAGTATGGGCATAACTTTGCAACAGCAACCTACAAATTATGTGCACCTGTTTCCACTCCTGTCAACTCCAAATGATCCATACGTTGAAACCGAAATAAATTTCCATTCATCCCACCTCGATGTGAAAGGAATGAAGTTAGATTTAAAACCCATTCCAGAATACAATACTAAAATGAAAACTTTTGTGTCTGTGAACACAAGTATTATAATACTTATTTTCTGTGTTATTATGTTAATATTTAGAACAAGAATATATCAAGGTATTAAATCTGCAAAGAATAGATTTAAGAAAATTGTTATCGAGGACGATAACGAGCAACAAAGGGTGGAGGAGTTATGTATCCCGTCCAGGGTCGAACCCCAGACTCCATTCTAAACTAAAGGTTATGGTCATTCTTCCTATAGAAGGAACTCCATTGCCCAATGTAATGCTATTATCAACGTGTTAACTGGAACAATGCTCATTCTAGGAAACAAGGAAATGCTTCCTTCACAAACATGTTATCTTCAACACATGTGGTTTACTATCTGTAGATTATTATTTATCAAATACTTCCTAGAAGGACTAAGGAAATGGCCCTGCACATTTCCTCATATGATTACTTAATCTGTTATTTCCAGATGTATTAACAGCAACAGCTATGAGTGATCAAATTCACGGAACTGTTATCAAAGACATGAGTCCATATCCTGTAAGATATATATTTCCACATACATGTTATCTAGTACGCCCCTCCACTGTGACGCACTTTGTTATGAAGGGATTTTGTATAAAAGACCTGGGCTGAGAAGCAAAGGTCCTCTTCCAGTTACAGCAGCAACTAAACAGGTTGACTGTCTGGTGTTAACTTGTATATATTGGATTGTCAAAGATTAATAAATACTTCTACAAACTAACCAACGAGTTCTCATTCATAGAAAGCAGATACTACTCATCAGAAGTAAGAACCACGAGACCTACTGACTTAGCAGTAGCAACAAGTTCTTAGTACATCACTAAAGAAGACTGTTAAGCGACAAACTTAACTCCGGTACTTCACTTTACTTTTCGTGTGAATTTAGAGCAGAGAGTATTGGTGTCCCTTTACTGATGATTCACTCTTGAACTATTCAATGATTCGTGAACTATGGATTGAAATCACCTGACTTAGAGGGTATATTCCAAAGTCAATGATAAAATAGAAAACTGGCCAAGCTCAGGTATCCCTCGGAATCCCCAATTCTGAAAGTTTCCAGACACAATTCCTTATGGAAAAGGTGTAAGTCGATAAGAGAGAAAACATTACTAAGTAGGGTTACAAAAGATGCCAGCAGATGGTCAATAAAATGATTTTGAATAAAAATGTGTGACTGATTTAAATTCATTAGTTGACTCTAATAATTTGCACACCTCTGTAAAAGAACTAGCAATGATACGAGAGCAGATCAAAAAATAAGTTGCACTTCCCAGTTATAGCCATTTATTACACCACCTATACAACAGCAACACGCCTATAACGACATACAATGTAACGTCACTTTTCCACATAGTTCCCAAGAGAATCCAAACATTTCTGCGAACGCACAACCAACTTGTCGATGCCGGATGCATAGAAAGTTCCTCCAGCGTTCTACCACACGGAGACAGCGGCCTTCACCTCCTCATCGGTCTGGAAACGTCGACCACAGAGCTCCGTTTTGAGCTTACCGAACAGATGAAAGTCACATTTGACATTTTTGAACGGGTCCTGGACGTTGTGGGCCTTCGCGATATTCGTCCGTGATATCCCTGCGTCCGGCTTCGAATTGCTGACACCACTTTACGATCCCTTGCCGGGAAATGGCCCGCTCCCCATACACAGCGCTAATTTCACGATGAATATCCGTGCAATTCTTCCTTTTGGCCCATAGGAATCGGATTGTCGCACGCACCTCATATTTGTAGTGAGCGTCCAGTCGATGCGCCATTGCATTTGGCCGATATTCACACCATACAAGACGAGACACCACAACGACTTGCCTAACAGACGTGTGGGCAGTGTCTGTCCCTTTCTCCGCTGTGCCCACGTTTGCGACACGCAGCGCGTTAGTGCAACTAACGTTTTGATCCACCTTCGTATATAGTTTAGTACAGTTTGTCCCAAAAGTGTTCCTAAGCTGCTTATAACAGCTGATATAATGGTTGTGATAGTAGGACATATACCGATTTAGAAACATGTTGTTATGGTCTGTTGAGCTGAGAATTATTCAACAAAAATATGTTAAATGGTCCGGCTAAGCTCAAACAATTTACAGCGTTTCGCCAAGGTAAGATCTGTATTTGCTTTGGAAGGAAGTCTATACTTCCGTAGTGCTTTGGCATTGCTCGTGACGTAGATACTACATTTTATAATGTGTATTGGGCGTCTTGCATTGGCCTACTCAGTGAGCACTAAATAGCGTCTTTCTTTTTTTTTCGGGTAGTGCAGGTCTTTCTAGTCGACGCCCGTGGGCTACCTGCGCGTCGGGATGAGAGATGAGATGAATGGAAGAAAGTGGGCAAGGATGTGGAAGGGAGCGGCCGTGGCCTATCAGAAGGTACTGTCCCAGCATTTGCCTGGTGTTGAAAATGGGAAACCACGGAAAACAATTTCAAGGACAGCCGACGGTGGGGCTCGAACCCCCGCTTCTACCGAGTCAGCAGAGAGCTTGGCCCCATGACCTAACGCCGCGCTTTAGCCAGCGTAGCCACTACTGTCGGTAGCGTCTTGGTGAGGTGTACCGTAGCAACTGAAGGGCCCAATGGTACACTGGGGCGAAACGCTGTAAATTGTTTGAGCTTAGCCGGACCATTTAACATATTTTTGTTGAATAGTAGGACATCCAGTAAAAGAAGAAAAGTTACAACACATTAAGTCACTCTTAAATAGGTTAGGCAGTACTGAGATGGATCCTGCAGAATGTATTATTAGCAAGTGCAAACAATGAAGAGTAGATGACTCTTCGTCTAAATGTCCCACTGAACTACCTTCATGTGAATAACATTAATGAAAAATAATAACAAATTATTGGGTGTGTGGATAGGACCCAATGGGCTGGATAAAGAAGCAAATAGGGCAAGAGCTAGAAAATTGGCTTTTGCTTATAGGTTAACCCAGAACAGATACAACAAACGAGCAATATCCTACAAGGCAAAACTCAGACACTATAGCACAGTAGTAAAGCCAGAGGGTCTGTACGCCTCGGAGTGCTTGACACTGAATAAAAAATGGGATCTTCTGGAACTGGAAAAAAGGAGAGGAAAATTTTGCGGAAAATGTTAGGACCACAGAAAACTGCTGACGGGACATGGAAGAACAGAAAGAATGATGACCTCTATAAACACACTGAAAAAATTACTGTCACAATGCGGAAGCGAAGGTTGAAATTCTACGGACATTTGGTGAGAATGGACGAGAACCGACTGACTAAGAGGATATTCAAGTATATTACAGAGCTGAAGGCTACAACTAAGTGGGTAGAAGAGGTTAAAAGAGACGCCAAGGAAAGTGGACTCACAGTGGATGTGATCCACAACAGAAAAGAGTTTAGAAACCGAATTGACAACATCAAGATGTTTGAGGAGAAAACACCTAAAATTAGAGCCAAACTGGTAATATCCGAGGAGGAGCGAAAGATCAGAAGTGAACGAATGAAGAGGTTTTGGGAAGAGAAGAGGAGATTAACCAGAAAGCCTTGGGTTCCATGCGGTCCACAGGCGGACAAATTCGGAAGAAAAAAAAATTGGGTGTGTGCAACTACGATGCGCGACGATATTTGAAGGTATTCTCACTATTGATTTGGTTAAACTGTCGCTCTTCGAAATTTCAGCTTCCTATATTTTTTTATTATGTTCACAGGTGGCCAATTTATTATGGTAGAACCAAATTCTCCATTGTTAATTGGTTCACAGAATCTCCAACATTGTATAGATATCCTGTATCCCGATGAGGAGAATATGTTTTTATGGCATCCTAACCAGATCAGACTTGGCCACCAATTGATCTACGGCGGTTGGAAATTAATAAAATGAACTTTTTTTAATGATTTACTGTAAAAAATAACGTCTATTTTAAATATTCGTAGGCAATATACTACTCGTAACAATAGAAGAAACGGCGACAGATTCAGTTTTAGGCAGGGTAAGTTCCGGCAACAGACATTTCGCATTCTTAAGGATTGGTCCTTTAATGTATATTGCCTCATAGAAAATAAATAAGATAAAAGCGCTTTAAACATACATGCGTAAACAATGCGTAATGTACACGATGTTGGTTCGTAAAATTATCTCGTGTTTCACATTTGGTGAATACAATCATGGCAAAATACAACAAAAAGGTCTTGCCACGGAGATTCAGATTCGAATAAATTTTCCATTTTAATGAATTGTATCTTAATTTTCAATACAAAAATTGATTCTATTCAGTTTTGCCATAATATTTTGGCCACCTCTTTATTTTGCGGAACGGAAAGTTCACAGGCGAAATGAAGAAAAGCCGAGTTGCACTTCCAGGGAAACTCCAAACACAACCACTCTTCTCAGAAGTTTTAACTCAACACGACTCCACAGTTTGCTGCTGGCTGTATCTGGGGTCATATGTTTGCCCGCGAGCTAGGCTGTACCTGGAGTGATAGACTCGCCCCTAGCCAGCTCGTAAACTGTCGTCTCAGTATTTGAATGGAGATTGTTGGAAGAAATGAAAACGTAAAAACACTTCTAGTGGACGATGTATTGAAGATAGGGATATGCTCTCGCGGACTTTTTTGTAGAACTTTTCATGCTGAACAATTCTTACACTCATAGTATATAGATATGTTTAACGGTTTGCCCAGCGTAAGCTTAAAAAGCGCAAGGACGCCATGTGTATTTATTTACGACTTTTTCACTGAAATCGTTACTGCTCGGCTTCCTTGGATCATAAATAAATTACTTTGTACATAAATCTTCCTCGAGATATCCTTTACAGAATGGTGAAAACCGCATCAAATCCATCCAGAGGATCACCTGTGACATCCAAAAACGACAGTAGCGACACTCGAGCGCAGCAACAGAAGAGAGATAAAACGGTATCATCACCTTCCACTGTAACACTTTTTCACCAACGTCACTGTATTCCAACAATTCATTTGACGTTGTCACGTCAAAAATCATACTTGTTAATGTATCGGTCTTTATTTTCCGTTACTTAAACCATCCTTAAATGTTCTTTTACCTCCATCCACATCACGTGGTACTGTTACTACTGTACTAATGGTCGGGGACTTCTGTAAGCCAGTGCCAATGTTGACAATAGAGTACTAAATCACAATAACGTATAACGGTAACTCTGTTTCAAATCGTTCATCAAAAAATGTAAAATAAACATGATTCTTCGCATAACCGATGACAGACTGACGAAGAGGATTCTCGACCTTGCTCTTTCAATGAAAGTCAAGACCAACTGTCTTAAGGAAATAGAGGAAGATCTTCAGGAATTTGACATCGTAGAGGAAATCATACAAGACAGATCCAAATTCAGAACCGTTGTCAAAAACTATAATTTTGCGGAGAAAATCAGTTTCAGCACCAGGAAACCATGGACTGAAGAATGGAAGAAACTCTCCAGTGCCCAGATGAAGAGATTTTGGGAGAAGAAAAGATAACATCATTTGTTAAATGAGTTCTCTCGCGCTCCTTAGATATGGATAACGATGTGGGGGGGGGGGATGTCACAGGTATTTTCTGTCCATTCAAAATTTTACATGATTTCCATGCTGATTATTATTATTATTATTATTATCGTATCAGAAATACCATTTACACAGTTCAATTTTGCATAGTAAACTACATAACACAAATAAATTAAAAAGCACTTCACACCAATCTCGACGAGAACCTAGCAACATCAAGTGCATTTTGTGTTGAATAAAGAAGGCCATCTTCGGTGCAGGAAGTTAGGCACAATGGACACTAGAGCATATGCTGCATAGTTTGTTCTTCACCACAGTCACACGTGATGTTGCTGGCATTGATATAGCCCCATCTTGCTAAGTTGACTTCGGATCAGAAACTCCTGTCCTCAATCTGTTAAGGACTTCCACAGACCAGTCTTCATGACAGCCAGGTGGCAAACGTTCTGCAACTGTCATTTGTCCTGGGATAACGGGGACCTTGGCTTTCCAAAGCCGTACTCTCGCTGTAGTAGGTGATCCAGTTAGTTCCTCAGACGTTCGTAGGACGCTTTTTCTTGACTTTAGTCTCTGAACTGGAGGTGTATGGCCATGTAAGGGATGAGCACTTTGTTGCTCCACTCTACGCCTCTCTTTGTCCGCAGCCATTTTTCTTCGAATACAAGGTGGAGCAATTCCTGCAAGACAGCAGAGTTTGTCAACTGGAGTAGACTGCAAGTCTCATTGAGGGCCACATCCACCTGTCGGACATGGGATGAAGAATACCAAACAGGACATGCGTATTCTCCGACGGAATAACAAAGTGCCATTGCAGATGTACAGAGGGTTTGTGGTTGGTTGATTCTTAAGTTTAGGGGCTGCGACAATGCCGTCATGTAGCCCCGTGTACTTTGGGTGTGTGTAGAATCTGTCTGATAACCGGTGTTAACTGTGATGACTGTATTAGTGTGTGTTATCTGTTTTTTAATTCAAGTAAGGACTGCAGACTTTAGAATTTTTCAAATAGTTCCTACTATTGCTGCCAAACGCCACCGTCAACGACTACTAGTTCAGAACTTAGCTACCAGACGCCACCGCAGTCGGTTCTTGGCAACGAACGTAGAAACATAAGAGCGTTGTTTACATTCTTAACCTATACAATTTAGCTTCACACAGGTGTAATTAGTGGAAGGTTCTTTAACATGCCATAAATCTATGACATGGGACCACCGGCTTTACTTCCCGTCCGAAGGAAGGCATACTGAGGGATTTTTAACGCTCTTAAAAAATCCGACGGTTTCGGCCGGATTTGAACCCGCGACCTTGGGCATAGAAGCTCAGCATGCTACCAACTACGCCACCGAAGCCGCCGGGTTGTGGTTGACTACCCCACTGTGAACCAGCCAGTTTGCGGAGTAGATTATTCCTTGCCGACACTTGGAGTTTGCAGTTCATGCAGTGCTTCTTAAATGTAAGAGTTCTGTCAAGGGTTACGCCCAGATATGTTAGAGTGTCACAGTTCTGTAATTGGATACCAGACCACATTACTTTGAGTTCACGATGAGCTGCCTTGTGGCTCAGGTGGAAAGCACACACCTGAGTTTTTGAAGGGTTAGGCTTTAGCTGGTTTTCACTGTAATAGCTTGTCAAGCATTCAAGGGCAGTAGACAGATTTGTTTCCATGCTGATAACACTACTATGTAATTCAAAACCACTTTGTCAGACAATAAATAATGTAGATGAATTACTGCTTATACGTACATGTTTCGTTGTTCAATGGCACCCTCGTAAGCGTAGATTGAATATTAAAATAATCTTAAAACTAAGTTTACAAAGACAAGAGACAAAATAGATTCCTTACAAAACACTTTTAGAAATTTAAATAAAAAGAAAGCTCACAAAAAGAATTAGAAAACATATGAATAAATAATGATGTAGAACCATATCAATGTGATACAGACTATCCATTAAGGTTGATTTATAGTCACATTACGACCGATTAACCATAATATTAAACCACACTGAAGGTTTGTGATGTAACTGGAAGCTACATCCTATAACAGCGACGTCCTATTCACTATAATCGAAACATATTATAGATTTACAAGCAGTCCTTTAAGGTACATTTATACTCATTCTATTCTTATTTATTCATATGATTTCTAATTATTTTTGTGAGCTTTTTTTAATTTTAAATTTCTAATAGTGTTTTGTTAGGATATCCATTTTTCTCTTTTGTCTTTGTAAACTTAGTTTTAAGATTATTTTAATATTCATTCTACGCTTACGAGGGTGCCATTGAACACCGAAACATGTACGTATAAAGAGTACCTAAATTACATTCTTTAGTGTTTGAATAAGATAGTACTATCAGTCAACACGGAGATTAATTAATTATTACTAGGGCTCGGATGTTGATGCCGTAGAAAAAAATGCATTTAAAATTTTCAAAAATGACTGTAATAAATGACCTAAAAATTCGAAAAATGCACACTAAAATGGAGAAAATGATCTTATAATAATAAACTCACCAATATTTTAAAAATTCGTAAAATGCACTATAAAATAGAGAAAATTATCTTATAATAATATTCCAAAAATGACATATTAAGCTCAAACTGAAAAGTCAATCAAAATAGATTTCTAGCACTTAACCAAAGGTTTATGTTCACTTTAGTCTGATGTTGTCAAATGTAAATGACCTGCGATTATCAGCCAACAAGTTTTTATATCTCGAAAAGCTGCGTTTAACATCAACTGATGTGATCGGAGCGTACTTGAAGTGAGGAAAGTCGTTTTCGGCTAAATCCTCCTCAATCCCATCCATGCAGTAGTTTTCACCAGAAAGAATGTCTCAAATTGTGCATAATGTTTTATACCCGGTGTTTTTGTCCAGCACTTTTTCCAGTTTTGATGCGATACCCGCAGCAATTTCGCTACGATTGTTGCTAAGACTAGTTTCCATCCGGTTGATTAAGGAAATGGAATCAATATTTCATTATTTTAAATTACCTTGTATCAGCTACTAGCTTCTTCTTAACTCTGAGAGACGTAACTACCTCATATAAAGCTGTGACATGACTAAATTGGAATAAAATGACCTTATAAGGCAGATTTCTCTAAAATAAGACCCAAAAAATCTACTAAACTTACAAAAATGCTCTTAAAATGGAAAAATGGCAAAATATGCAAAAAGATGCAAAATAAAACTGACATATTTGAAGACGGCGTGGCCCGTCTGGAGTTTCTATGTACTTCAGCATTGATTTAGACAGCTCAGTAAAAAGATGACATGTCATCAACATCCGGGCCCTAATTATTACCATTGCCATGATAGTAAATGTTTACGCATTTTATACGGATAACACCCATTTTCCAACCTCTGCCGTTTTCGAGACACTGCGCCGGTATTCTGAAATGTTTCTCTGGATGGAGTCGTTTAACGTGTCAGTAAATCTACTCACACGGGTTTCTCGCTTTTAAACACGTTTAAATGCTGATCAAGCGTGACGGGATTCAACCCTGCAACCTCCAACACCTAATCCGTTGCGCCAATCAAGCAACCTTCTCCTCGGTAGCGAGGTGTCACATGAGTCACACGGACGATCGAATAAAAGTTATTGATCTCAACAGTAGTATACGTTACGAGGTCTTTCAGGATAACATACCACTTTTTCTAGTCTTTACGTTCAATACTTTAGGTAGTATTCCATCCCCAGTCAACCGCGTTAGAGACTAACGCTCTACCCCAGAGCCAAACTTGTCTTAGCACTTGAGTGTTATTAGGCTAACTGACTTAGATATAACGTGTTAGCAAATAATGCTTTGAAATAAACGATTTCTTCACTTCAGTACATCTTCATTATAAGTCATTTCATACAAAGTTTATATTATTTCTATCAGTAGGATATATCGCGTACAACATACTAAAACTACTGAAATATAGGACAGGCACAAGAGGAGAGCTGCCATCTTGTCATGTGACAGAGATCACTCAGCTCTTTTAAGTCACTCATACAGTTTAATATTATAATCTTAAATTATAATAAATAACGGATCACGTCCTTTGGGATAGCTTAAACCACCCTTGGCTTGATAATCGGAATTGGTGGGTCTTAAACTATTGATTATAATGGTTGCATAATTCACACGGCCGCCATCCTGAAATGGCTCGGCTGATGACCTTGTAGTTTTGGCGAAAGACGCATTCTTTAAAAAGGTATGTTGTTACAAAATTTGGTAGAGATCGGATGATTAGTTTAGTCGTAATTTGATTTTACGTTTTGAACGTTTGAGTGGCCGCCATTCAGTTTTGGTAAAGATCGCGGCGATATAAAACATGACACATTTTTTGCAAAAATAGAAAGTAGGCTAAAAATCAGGATTAGGGAATAACCTATCGCAAATGGGTACAATCGTGTTGACCGACTGAAAAGCATATAATTGCGATCACTAAGGCATGAACCACCTCTTCGTCTGTCTTCACTATCGAGCGCCCCAGGCGCTGGTTTGAAGTTTCTTCTACAACTAAAAGAAATGAAAATGAAAATCCACAGCCTGCTTCCAGTCTCCGACCTGGTCAGGAATGGAATGAATGAAGCCCCCATCTAGCGGCGAGGATATGGACTGTGCCGGCTGCCGAGGCCTGACGCACTCCTCTGGGGCAATGACGAAATGAATGACAGATGAAATGAAATGATAGTGGAGAGTGTTGCTGGAATGAAATTTTGACAGGGAAAACCGGCGTACCCGGAGAAAAACCTGTCTGCCTCCGTTTTGTCCAGCACAGATCTCACATGGAGTGACCGGGATTTGAACCACGGACTCAGCGGTGAGAGGCCGGCGTGCTGCCGCCTAAGGCACGGATTTTTCTACAACTAAAAGAATCCCCGCTAAATATTCACGGAGTCCAGTGGTTCCCTGGAGAGAAAGTTTGTATCAAGCCATCAGTCAGTTTTTACGTAACGCTGAGTTACAAGCAAAGCGTTTGTATGGTTTTGACTCTCCGATAAATATTACTCTAAGATAGCTTGCCGCTTGCCACGGTGGGTGAGTGGTAATCGTGTCGGGCTACCAACTCCAAGCTTGCAGGTTCGCTCCTGGCCGAGGTAAGTGATATTTTTGAAAGGCGACAAAAATCACGGCCACGTATGGCATACGATGTTGGCATATTAAAGAACCCATTTGAATTCAGTAGGCCGAGTTCATAATGGCAAAATTAATCTCGGGATTTACCGCCAACACAAAAGTTCCTCCTTTCTCCACTAGAAAGCGCTATAGTGTCAAGGAGCTTAGATATCTAACCGCCTTGACTTTCATGGTGTTCCAAGGTACAACAAAATTCGACATGCAAGCTGCCCTTTCGGCATCAAATAACAAAGCTTGCACCCGGCACCCGAGGCCATACGATATCATTATTATTATTATTATTATTATTATTATTATTATTATTACTGCCAGGTTTCGTGGGCGATTCTTTATTCTTTCCTTTCGTTTCTTGTAAGATTGTAATGTTGTTGTTGTTAATACATTTAGCGGTTTTGTGACATCGTGGTCATTTATCCCCGAGTACTTGGGTGTGTGTAGAATTTGTCTGATGACGTGTGTTATTGTGGTGTCTGTAGTAACGTGAGTATTTGTAATGGAGGTGAGGATTGGGGAGCAGGCAACCATAGCCTTAAGTTAGGATCCATCCCGGCATTTGCCTACAGCAGACGTTGGAAACCACGGAAAACCACTTCCAGGAAGGTTAAAATGGGAATAGAACACACCTCTTTTGCCTTAAGATGCAGAGTGAACCCCGTTCCAACCCTCAGACCAGAATTACATTTCTTGTAGTTTTGCGTGCATGTTAATCTCGCGATCATGTGCCACGGGACCTCAATTTTACGTGGAATCCGACCACACATCGAAAATCTCACGAGTATTGACCAGGAATCGAACCCGGTCCGTCTTCGTTAGAGGCAAGCAGCTTGACCACTGCGCCATCATGCTCCTTTTGAGAGTGTTACCATATTCAAGAATAACCATGCATATCATGCACCATTTTACAAACAAAAACACTTCTCCCTTTCGTGCCCATTTTGAGGAGGAGACCATTCATTTGATTCTTCCTCAAATTCAAAATTGTGTCCTTATGTTGTATGTTGATGGCTAGGACATTTAGTCTCTTGTACTTGAGTGTGTGTAGAATTTGTTGTCTGATAACCTGTGTTATTGTGATGGCTGTATTAAGGTGTGTATTTGTAATTCGGGTGAGAAATTGGAAGGAGGCGGTCGTGCCTTATATTAGGAACCATTCCAGCCTCCGCCTGGGTAGAAGTGATGATAAACCATAGATAACCACTTCTAGGATGGCTGAGGTGGGAATCGAACCCACCTCTTCTCAGGTCTGTCTCGCGAGTGTTTCAATGACTGGCTGCGTGGCTCAGCGGCAAATCCTTGCCTGCTGGTCCCAAGGTTGCAGGATCGAAACCTGGCGCAATCTGTTTGCATTTGTGGGTGCGCAAATGCGAGGGAACCGGGTCAGTAGATTTACTGGCACGTTAAGTTCCCCTTAGGGGCAGATGACCTGGTAGTTCCGCCCCTTAAAACAACAATAACTAACTAGGCTACTAAAGTTCCCCTTCAGGGTTAAGTTCCGGCACCCCGATGTCTCTAAAATCCGCAGTAGTTAAAAGGGACGATAAGCCAGTAAAGGTTGGTTGGTTCGTCAGTTTAGAGGCTGCGACAACGCGGTCATGTAGCCCCACGTACTTTGGGTGGTAGAATCTGTCTGATAACCGCTGTTAATTGTGATGGCTGTATTAGTGTGTGTTATCTGTAATTCAAGTAAGGACTGCAGACATTCAATTTTCAAGTAGTTCCTACTTTTGCTACAAAATGCTACCGTCAACGACAACTAGTTGTGAACTTGGTTACTAGATGCCACCTCAGTCGGCTCCTAGCGACGAACGTTGGAACTAATAGAGCGTTAGTCAAATCTAACCTATAATTTAGCTTTACACAAGTGTAGTTACTAGAAGGTTCTTTTACATGCCACAAATCTATAACATGGGCCCGCCAGATTCACTTCCCGTCCGAAGGAAGCCATAAGGAGGGATTTTATCGCTCTTAAAAAATCTGACGACTTCGGCCAGGTTTGAACACGCGACCTAGGGCATAGAAGCTCAGCATGCTACCTACTACGCCACCGAAGCCGCCTAAAACCATTAAAGAGAGAGAAAATATCTAACTGCTTGCAGAAGGTCCGTAGACCACATCTTGGTGTAGTGCTTGCCTGTCTTCCCGAAGGTTCGGGTTCGAACCAGGCTTTACCAAGAAATTTTAATTCTGCTGTGAAGGCTGGAACAGTGTACACTCAGCCTCGTGAGGCAAAACTGAAAAGCGGTGGGTTCGATTCCCACCTCAGCCATCCTGGAAGTGGTTTTCTATGGTTTGCCACTTCTACTCTAAGCAAATACCAGGCTGGTAAGCTACCTCGCTTAAGGCCACGGCGGCATCTTTCCCAATCCTCACCTGACATACAAACACGCACACTAATACAGCCATCACAATAACACAGTTTATCAGACAATATTACTCCCAAACACTCACACAAGTACACGGGGCTAAATGACCGCGATGCCCAAACCCCTCAAATTAAACAGCAACAACAAGAATGTTTGTCTGTTAACCAGTGTTATTGTGTTGCTGTATTAGTGTGGTATCTGTAATTCAGGTGAGGATTTGTAAGGAGACGGTTGTGGATTTAATATAGGAACCATCCCAGCATTCGACTGGAGTAGACGTGACCTGGGGGCGGGGAAGAACCATGGAAAACCACTTCCAGGATGGCTGAGGTAGGAATCGAACACACCTCTTCTCAGTTTTGCCACGTTGTTGTTTGAGTCTTCAGTCTTTCGACTGGTTTGATGCATCTCTCCATGCTTCCCTGTCCTGAGCTAATCGTTTCATCTCTACATAGCTACTACACCCTACATCCGAGGCAATCTGTTTAACATCTAACCTTGGTCTACCCCTACAGTTCTTATCCTCGACACTGCCTTCTATAACTGCGTTTGCTATTCGTGGGTGTCTTAGTATGTTTCCTACCGACCTATCTCTGCTCTGCATTAGCAGCTGCCAGAAACTTCTCTCCTCTTTCACTCGTCTTAACACCTCTTCATTCGTAACCTTATCTATAAATCCCTGCGCGGATGCGGATATCCGCGGATATCTGCAAATTGTTTTGCCATGCGGATATAGTTTGTATGTCTTTGCGGATAGCGAATAATCTGCGGATATTGTTCGGAGAAAATTTGCGGATAGTTTTTAGAATACAAAGGAAAGGAAGGAAGCTTGTAGTTTAACGTGACCGTTAATCTCGAGATCATGAGCCACGGGACCTCCTTTTTACGTGGAATCCGAACCACAGGACATGGCATTTCACTTGGAAAATCTCACATGCATTGACCGGGAATCGAACCCGGGCCGCCTTGGTGAGAGGCATACAGCTTGACCGCTGAGCCACCACACCCCCATTTAGAATACAATCCGAACTTGTATTACTTGCATTACTAGGACTCGGATGTTTTTGACATATCATATTTTTCCGTTACGTATTTTCCATGACAAATGTAAGATGATGATTTAAGCTAATCTCGTTCAAATTATGTCATTAAGCATAATTAACACTCCGAAAAGGAAAGGGTTGCAACTCTGGGTGTATAACATTCCTTTTAAATATAGGTCATGACATACAAAGCCTCAAATATCTAAATATCTTGCTTTATTAATTTATGCTTTATCTAATGAAAATCCACAGCCTGCTTCCAGTCTCCGACCGGGTCAGGAATGGAATGAATGAAGCCCCCATCTAGCGGCGAGGATATGAACTGTGCCGGCTGCCGAGTCCTGACCCACTCCTCTGGGGCAATGATTAAATGAATGACAGATGAAATGAAATGATAGTGGAGAGTGTTGCTGGAATGAAATTTTGACAGGGAAAACCGGAGTACCCGGAGAAAAACCTGTCTGCCTCCGTTTTGTCCAGCACAGATCTCACATGGAGTGACCGAGATTTGAACCACGGACCCAGCGGTGAGAGGCCGGCGTGCTGCCGCCTAAGACACGGAGGCTATGCTTTATGTAATAAATATTATTTTAATGCTAGTAGATTCGGATAACAAACGTGCGAATGCGGATAAAGGTCGCGCGGATGCCGGGCGGATGCGGATAACAGTCCTGCGGATGCGGGGCGGATGCGGATAACAGTCCTGCGGATGCGGGGCGGATGCGGATAACAGTCCTGCGGATGCGGGGCGGATGCGTATAACAGTCCTGCGGATGCGGGGCGGATGCGGATAACAGTCCTGCGGATGCGGATAACGTTTTGTTTATCCGCGCAGGGCTCTACTTATCTACCCATCTGATCTTCATCATTCTCTTGTAACACCATATTTCAAACGCTTCAATTCTCCTCTTTTCTGCTGCTTCCATAGAGCGCCACGCTCCAGACAAAGGCCTTCAAAAATGACTTCCTAATACCTTTTCCTTTTTTTTACCCTCCAGTTTGGGTTTTCCCACGGATTCAGCGAGGGATCCCACCATTACCGCCGCTATGGGCAGTGTCCTGGAGCTAGGAACATCTGATGGGGGATACAACTGGGGAGGTGAGATCAGCACCTCGCCCAGGCGGCCTCATCTGCAAAGCGAACAGGGGCCTCATGAGGGATGGGAAGGGAGGGGAAGATTGGGAGGGATAGGCAAGGAAGAGGGAAGGAGGCGGCCGTGGTCTGACCGTAGGGACCATCCCGGCATTTGCCCGAAGACGAAGTGGGAAACCACGGAAAACCACTTCGAGGATGGCTGAGGTGCGAATCGAACTCCTTCTACTCATTTGGACCACCCAAGGCTGAGTAGACCTCGTTCCAGTCCTCATACCACTTTTCAAATTTCATGGCAGAGCTGGGAATCGAACCCAGGACCTCCGGGGTGACAGTTAATCACGCTGACCACTACGCAACGGAGGCGACATAGCAAGACTTACATACAAAAATCAAAAGTTGTCATCAAAATAATTACTAAAAATGCTAATAGTAATTATTTTGATAACTTTTGTTAAGACAATTTTTGTATGTAAGTCTTGCTTCTTTTCGTATTTTGTATAACGCTGAAGGTCACAAAGTGGTCGAAGCCGGTACTGTGATTAAAGTACAACTATTTATTGTCTAAAGGTTTCAACTTACTGAATATTTAAACTTCGTCAGTAAGGACAAGGGCTGCCATAGTTATATTCTTGGTTTTTCATACCTAAATCTATATACGTGCCTCACGGGGAAAAAAATATATTTTTTGGCAGAGCCGGGATCGAACCCACATTTCTGGGGTGACAACTAAGAATGCTAGCCGCTACACCACGAGGTGGTGTGTAATGTCATAAGGTCATATGGTTAATCTTGGCCTAGAGCTATA
This sequence comes from Meconema thalassinum, assembly GCA_946902985.2. Taxonomy (NCBI): domain Eukaryota; kingdom Metazoa; phylum Arthropoda; class Insecta; order Orthoptera; family Tettigoniidae; genus Meconema; species Meconema thalassinum. The sequence goes on along the minus strand of OX336392.1, from coordinate 133,421,296 downwards.
ACACTTATCTTTTTAAATACAAGGTACCGTTCAATTCTCTCACTTCCCTGTCTGAGATATGAACTAAGGACTATGACTCACCGGTACTGGGTCCAACTCGAGTTTCCTCAGCTGCGCCAACTCCCGTCTTCTGACTTCTCTGGTGATCCTTGGTAGTGTGACATCAGCCATGGAGCATAAGGAGACCATGTCATCCTCCACATCTCTGAGGAACCCCCCACCCCCTCCCCCTGGCCCAGGCCCTGTGTTGGGGTGGTGGGAGGGCCGCCGGTGAAATAACAGTGGCGTATAACTCGCCATAATAACCCACGAGCACTATTTCGCACACGACATGGCTCTTGCCGTTACCGACATTCACTCACTCACTCGGTCGGTCACTTTGAACGTCCTTTGTTTACCGCTAGAGTTGCCATAGAGACACAACACTATCGTGACATTGCCGGCGCGCGCGGTCTCACCAATCTAAATGGACATTTGCATCGATATGCACCCAGCAAGGTGACCGAAAAGTTACTAATGATATTCCACAGAACATGCAACTACAATTAATTTAAGTCACAACTCCATCTCTGTCCTAAACAAATGTAAATCACAACTTTAGCTCCCTACTGTAACAATGTCAAAGACACTATGACTTTTCTTTTTAATTATTGGATTTGATTGTACATTCTTGCGGCTCAATCTAGTTCTGAACTCAATACAATGTTGTGTTGCGCCGAAACAACAACACGTGATTGGGCTGGGAAAGACGCACGATGCAGGAGCGATCCGTCGCTACCTGAAGCTACGTTGCAGATGTGGTCCAGCTATTTGGGATGCTGCGGTCCATAGAGTTCAGTTGCAGCCATGCGCCCTGCTGTTGTCACGGCAACAGAGTTCTCTCTCTCTCTCTCTCTCTCCACCCCCACCGCCCTCAGCCACCCCCTGCCTTACTTCTCACTGCATTGCATCGCACGCCATCCATCCCTTCATTCTCGTCTTCCTTTCAATATACCTCGCGTACTCATCTGCAGATACACCATGTCTACATATAAAACTGATGTAATCGCTGTATCCTATTTGATCTTCTCCACAGGAAGGACTTGAGGAAACATGAAACGGAAATGATTGTAGTAGAAGGATAAAATATGTGGAAGCAATTGAAAAAGATAACGTAAGAAGGCAGGGGATTTAAACGGAGATAATAAATCCGAACAAAATAAGGTTTTCTAGTACTGTTCCCTTTTATTCCGTGCAAAACGCATTGACAGTCTCTTGGGAAAGACCTCCATAGCTGTGCGTACCGAGTCAACTTTCCTGTCGCCTTCGCGGTCTAGGGGTGAAATAGAGATTACGGTAGTCTCTTAAAGATCCTGCATTAAACGTAAAATGTTGTGTGGCGTCGGAGACAATGATAAAATAATAGTAATAGGTACAGAGAGTCCAGTTTGTATGTATCGGAGACCCTCGCTAGACCGCTCGCCAGCCAGGCACTTTGCCGTTTTGCGGCGCTCGCGCGGCATTGAGTCATTGAGTACAGGGTCTTTCATATAAAATAAGAACGGCAAGCGGCAGTTTTGTTATTCGCTGCCACGGCGACCTTGGCCGAGCTTGTGGCGCGCCATGGGACCCTGCTGTTCTATTGAATGCGTGCGCATAGTACATATGAGGGCTGTTTTTTTTTTTTTTGTTTTTTTTTTTTAGATCCGATGGACTGTATAAAAATAAAAGATTGACATACCAAACTGTTTTACTACTAATTGTTTGCTCGTTTTATTCTTGTGTCTCAACATAATCGCCAAAACGATTGAAACATTTGTCGTATCGTTACACCAACTTTCCAATGCCCTCGGCAAAATATTCTGCTGCCACTGAGGTGGGTACGACTGAAGAGTCTCCTGAAGTGTTTCCTTTTTGGCGAGGCGTTGCCACCCAACCATACCTTCAATTCTAAAAAAAAAAAGGGGGGAAATCATTCACGACCACACTGTACCATCGTTACGATAGACTTTTACAAAGAATTCAAGTGTGAATTTTTGGACCATCTACCGTTTAGTCCAAACCAGCACTGAATGATTTTCACCTTTTTCGAGAATTGAAGGCATGGTTGGGCGGCAACGTCTCGTAATAAAATCAGTTTGGTATGTCAATCTGTTATTTTTATACATCGGAACTTGAAAAAAAACAGCCCTCATATATGTACTATGCGAGCGCTTTCAATAGTACAGCAGGGGGCCATAGCGCGCCACAAGCTCGGCCAAGGCCGCCGTAGCAGCGAATAACAAAACTGCCGCTTGCCGTTCTTATTTTTTATGAAAGACCCTGTATAGGAATGTGTACTTAAATTTGTACTTCACTGTGATCCTTGACCAATTTTTTTGACGAACTGACTTACGGAGAGCGATTGTCAACTTATTTTCAACAAGATTCTGCCACTGCTCACAATGACGAAGCATCCATGACAGAATTGCGTCGCATTTTGGTACTAGGATTATAAGTCGGAACGTGTGGCCCCCGCGAAGCCCAGACTTATCAACATGTGACTTTTATTTGTGGGGGATGCTTAAAAATAGGGTGTATGCGAGAAACCCTCACACTATAAATGAGCTTAAAGACTATATTACAGCTGAAATACAGTCAATCGGTGCTGAGGAATTTCAGAGAGTAAATGCCATTTTCATAAAAAGGTGCCAGCGATGTGTACCAGTGAATGGCTAACATTTTCAGCACCAGCTGTAAACTAGGTAAGTACAAATTCCTATACTCAATGACTCAGTGCCGCGAAGGCGCCGCATAACGGCAAAGTGCGTGGCGGGAGACAGGCTCGCGCCACGAGCGAGCGGGCTAGCGAGGGTCTCCGATACATACAAACTGGACTCTCTGTACAATCAGCGTGATTTGCACAGACCTGAAGCGTGTTATGCATCACACCCGAGTACACAGGGCTGATGGCCAATAAGAAGATGGGCAATGGTAGATTCTTACCTTACAGGAGAATGATGATGATCAGATGGGTAGATAGGAGAAGAGATAGGTTAGTAGGACACATACTAAGACACCCAGGAATAGCATACTTAGTTATGGAAGGAAGGGTCAAGGATAAAAACTGTAGGGGTAGACCAAGATTAGAATATGTTAAACATATTGACTCGGATGTAAGGTGTGGTAGCTATGTAGAGATGAATCGATTAGCTCAGGACAGGGAAGCATGGAGGGCTGCATCAAACTAGTCAAAAGACTGAAGACTCAAACAACAACGAAGGAAGGATAGCCTACACATAATAGGGATTTATTTAGAGGCAAACTTCAAAAAGTGATCTTCGGGGATGAACATGAAAGAAAAAGAAAAACTCAGCAATTATTTTAGGTCAATGCCGTGTCTTGTGTGGGGTTCCGCCTAGGAACACCAAGCGGGCTCATCAGCGGGCTCTTGGTGTCCCCGCCTGGACCCCCACAGGAGTAGCGAACTGCGCGCTACATCCCTTTTTATGAAGCGCACTTGCGCCTCTTTACTGCGAGAGCTAAACGCTCAAGCAGCCATAACCTCCCTATGAAGGCCTCCAAAAAGATGGTATATTGGCTTTCACGGCCAGTGAATTAAACTCAGCAATTTTTCTAGGTTTGTGCCGTGTCTTGTGTGGGGTTCCGTCTAGGAACACCAAGATGGCTCATCAGCGGGCTCTTGGGGTCCGTGCCCGGACCCCCACAGGAAAAGAAAGAAAAGAAAGCTGCCACGTAACATCGAACAACTCAGGAAGTAGAGAACTGAGAGGATGAAACAAATGTGGGCAGAGAGGAAGAAGACATTTAGCAAGAGTTGAAATATTGGTTTAATGTGCTCTGTAGAAGTGCTATTGGATTAAATATTTAGACAGTAGAGTCTCGGTAATACGAGGTGCACGGAACCGAGACCACCTCGAACAACAGAAAACGTCGGACTTACGAAATTACACTTTTGTCAGCTCTCATCTATACTGTACTAATATAATAAAGCTGAAGAGTTTGTTTTTGTGTACGCGCTAATCTCTGGAACTACCAGTCGGTTTCGAAAATTTCCTCTTGTATATGATAGCCAGATTCAAGAGGAATAGTTTAGGCTATGTATCAGTAGGCTACACCTCTCAGGTAACCTTAAAAATTGATTTTTGTTCGGTAAGTCGGAAGAATAAGCGCTCCCGAACAGTTTCAATAATACCTAAGTCTATTGTTGCCTGGCAATGCGGGCTGCATCACGTCGCCCCTACCAGTGTTCTGGTGCAGAATTGCGAGCTGCTTAAAATTTGCAGTCACGAGGAGTAATTAGCGCAAAAAGATTTCTTAGGCCACTTAAAACAGTTATCATCATGACAATAGTATGCCTCTGTATAACGGCGATGGTGTTGGTGCAGTATACTGAGGTTATCAGCTGCAATAAGCGTTGGTGCTTTCCGATTCCTATCATTGAGCGCTCCAGTTTTGAAGTAGTTTTCATTATCATCCATAAAACAAATAAATCCACCGGGCGAAGCCGGGCACTTCTGCTAGTAGCAAATAAAATCGTAACATTAACTGTCACGTGCACGAACAATACGGTCCAAGACCGGACTGGTTTATTTTTATAATGTGACGGCAATATATAGTTCTTGGAGACTTCGGTGGCGTAGATGGTAGCAAACTGAGCTTCTATGCCCAAAGTCGCGGGTTCAAACCCGGCCGAAGTCGTCGGATTTTAAGAGCGTTAAAAATCCCTCAGTATGCCTTCCTTCGGAGGTGAAATAAAGCCGGCGGTCCCATGTCATAGATTTATGGCATAATAAAGAACCTTCCTCTAATTACACTTGTGTGAAGCTAAATTGTAGGTTAGATTTGACTAACGCTCTTAGGTTCCAACGACCGTTGTCAAGAGCCAACTACGGTGGCATCTAGTAACCAAGTTCAGATCTAGTTGGTCGTTGACGGTGGCGTTTGGTAGCAAAAGTTGTAACTACTGGAAAATTGAATGAAAAACAAATAACACACACTAATACAGCCATCACAATTAACACCGGTTATCAGACAGGTTCTACACGGGGCTACATGTCCGCGTTGTCGCAGCCCCTAAACTGAGGAACCAACCAGACTCATCAGAAAGTATAATTATTTTATTTAAGAATTGTTTATTTAGCTTATTGTTTATTATCAGTTTGTGTTTTATTTTTTGTAAAAATTTCAAAGAGGGGTGGGGGGTTCTAGCCCTCAGTAATACCCTCCTGGCTACACCACTGACTGTTAGTATTGTATAAAATATACCTACCCTGAGCTAACATGGAGAGGAATATCGGCAGTGAACAATCCTCTCGGCGTTGAAAACCAACGAGCTCTGCTGAGTGTGATTTAATGTCACCAATCATATTTCATCCCTGGCGGGTGGACGAAGCTGCTACACAAATGACTAATTACCAAGTTATGAGTTCAATTAAAATTTAGCAACGATTTGTTTTAACTTTTATAAGCTCTCGGGTCATTTTGAAATTCGGATACAGAGTAAAAAATCGCATCACAGCTGTATAAAGAGTAACGTTTTAATGGGCTAGGGTTCCGCCTGAATCAATACTTTATTGAAAATGATCACTAAGTGGTCATTAGAAACTGGTACGGTACATTTTTCGAGGACTAATATACCTTTTTGTCCCCTTAATCAGCCAATATTAGTCATTAAAAGAGAATATTATTTGTGTAGCGTAGCACTGAAAAGCTAATATTCATTGAACCTAAATATGGTGCACCAGATAGATATAGAAAGATTAGGGTATTAGAAGTGAGTCGTCGAGTTGCCAAACTCGTTTAATCCACTTGTGAATAAGAATCATTTTCATGAGAAACGTTTCTCTGGACTTTGTCTCGCGTATCTTTTGTGTTTGTTGTTTTCTACACTTTGCTTTGTGTTTTTGGTTTTTGGCTTTTTGTTTGCTTTGTGCTTTTGCTTTTGAATTTTAATTTTTGCTTTTCTTTCTTGGTTTTGGTTTTGTGTTTGTTTTCTGCTTTTGCTTTTTTTGGAATTTTGCTTTTTGCTTTGTGTTTCTTGTTTTTTTGTTTTCTGCTTTTGCTTTTGTTTTTGAATTTTGCTTTTTGCTTTGTGTTTTTTGTTTTGTTCTGTGTTTGTTTTCTGGAAAATCAAAACGAAACAAAACAATAAAAAATAAAAAATAAACAAAACAAAATCAAAATAAGAGCAAAATAAAATAAAACAAAATAAACCAAACAAAATAAAAACAAAAACATAATAAAATAAAACAAAACAAAAATACAAAAAATAAACATAAACAATTTAAAATAAAACAAAACTAAATCAAAAACAAAAACAAAATTAAAAAACAAATAAAATAAAACAAAATAAAATAAGCAAAATAAAATAATTAAATATATAATGTTACGACATGATCCTTATTCACAAGTGGATTAAACGAGTTTTGCAACTGGACGACTCAGGTTATAAAGGCACAATACACGAAAAACATTTAAACTGGGTCAATCCAATGTAGTGTCACCGACGTCAACTAAAAGAAATATATGGAATGCTTCTTCATGGTCTGCAATCGTCATTGAAAAAATTCCAAAGGATAAAGGCTACGCTACACAAATAATATTCTCTTTTAATGATTAATATTGGCTGATGAAGGGGACAAAATGTATATCAGTCCTCGAAACATGTACCGTACCATTTTCTAATGACCACATAGTGATCATTTTTAATAAAGTATTGATTCAGGAGGACCCTTAGCCCATTAAAAGGTTATTAGTACATCAAAACGGAACCAAAATGAATGTTTATACCCTAAAATTTATGAAGAGTAGCAGGATTTTCTGAAATCGAAGGTTTGAAACCCAGCGTTGACAGCGGCCACCCTGAGTTTTCACACTCCCTCCAGATAAATGCCAAAATGGTAGCCTATTTTATTTCAATTTGGGGGGAGGAGGGGGGATTCCCTGATTCAAGACCCTAATAATTACGGTTCCTCGCATTATTACACTCACCACAGAAACACAGGTCATGAGACAATTTCAACACACACCTGAAAGCAAGGAAGCCTGTCGTTTTACGTGACCGTTGGTTGGTTGGTTCCTCAGTTTAGGGGCTGCGACAACGTGGTCATGTAGCCCCGTGTACTTTGGGTGTGTGTAGAATCTGTCTGATACCCGGTGTTAATTGTGATGACTGTATTAGTGTGTTATCTGCTTTCAATTAAAGTAAGGACTGCAGACATTGAATTTTTCCAAGTAGTTCCTACTTTCACCGCCAAACATAACCGTCAACGACTACTAGTTCAGAACTGATTACCAGATGCCATCGCAGTCGACTCCTGGCGACGAACGTTGGAACCTAAGAGCGTTTGTCAAATGTTTAACCTAACCTACAATTTAGCTTCACATGTGTAATTAGTGGAAGGTTCTTTAACATGCCATAAATCTATGACATGGGACCGCCGGCTTTACTTCCCCTCCGAAGGAAGGCGTACTGAGGGATTTAAACACTCTTAAAAAATCCAACGACTTCAGCCGGGTTTGAACCTGCAATCTTGGGCATAGAAGCTCAGCATGCTACCAACTACGCCACCGAAGCCGCTACGTGACCATAAATCTCTCGATCATGAGCCACGGGACCTCCTTTTTACGTGGAATCCGAACCACAGGACATGCCATTTCACATCGGAAATCTCACATACATTAACCGGGAATCGAACCCAGTCTACATTGGTTAGAGGCAAGCAGCTTGACCACAGTGCCACCACGTAAACCAAGACACACCTGAGAACACTGGGTTGATGACTAGGATATCACAGGCAGGGTTACCATACGTCCCGGATTTCACGGGATAGTTCCGTATTCGTTCTTATCTGGGACGGCTATTGTCCCGTATTTCCGAGCGTTTTGAAACTCGAGAGAAATGCGTCTGTGTTTACACCTCTGGTATACTACACTGGTCAAGAAAAGTTTTGCATATTGCAAGCTTATGTATTTGTGGACTAAATATAATACTCGTGCTTTATCCGATAATTGTTGTATTTATTTATGTAGCCTATAGCATTACACATGAATAATAATAATAATCATAATAGTAATAATAATAACAACAAGAACATACGAGGCACGTTCTTTAAGTACAATCCGTTGTGATATTACGCCGTTGCAGAGCTGCGGTTGGCATTCTGTGCAGGCTCGCTGTGTACCTGCATCTATTGGCAAGGCTGAGACGCCATTTCGGCAACAGCCGCCCATGTGTAGGTGTGTTGACAAGCTTTGGAAAATGGCATCGCCGATCGAGAGTCCCGCCGACTCGTAGACAAGAGAGAGAACTCCCCTGTGAGATATGCTGTCATTTGGCCACCACTGTCAGGCAAATTGCTTATGTGCTCAGGAGAACTCCGTATGTTTAGGAAGAAGGTTGAAGAATAAGATCAAATAGAGAAATAGAACAGGTTCTCAGAGGCGAAGACATTGTGAGGTTTGTGAAGTCCCGGTGGTTAGCCTGGTTAGGTCATGTGGAACGAATGATTGATGACTGGTTACTGAAGAAGTTGCGAACTGTGGCCATGGAAGACGTGGGAGGCCAAGAAAGAGATGGATGCAGGACCTGGAGGAAGATTTGAAGATTATGTGGGTTGGAAGATTGTGGAAAATGACACAGGATCGAGGAGAGTGGGTGAGAATCGTGAGGGAGACAAAAGTCCATCCTGGCTTGTAGCGTCGAGGAAGTAAGTAAGTAAGATCCACCCAATCGTACCTGATGAGAAGGCACTTTGTACGTGCGAAGCTGTATTCACCGTGGCCCACATTCTAGCCGAGTGTGTGGATCTTGCTGATTTATGTTTGCAGATGACACTCGATTTTATATTAGCCGAAGACGTGGTGGCTGCTGATCTCGTCATCCACTTTTCAAGTGAGAGTGGCTTAGGGCCAGCAATCTAATTTTACAAGTATACGTTTACACAAAAAACTTGATTTTTATACTGATTTTTTTTGTTTTCCGTAATATCTGTTTATTATCTTGGCTCTTTTAAAAATCATTTATAGGCATCCACCTCAAAATATTAAATTTACAGTATATACAATTAGTGTAATTTTATCTTTGTTAAGAGGGGCAGATTACCTCACTGTTCCGCCCCTTAAAACAATAATAACTAACTAACCTGGCCTACGTTTCGCGTCCTGTAATATGTGCACGTGTAATGAGTAAGTGTAGAGTTCGCAGTTCATATAAGAGTAAAACTTCCAGTACACAGTACAGCACACCAAGAAGGTAACTGGGCGAGATTGGATCTAGGTTCCCTGTCAGGAGAGCTGATATATTGCCCATTCCCTCACAACCAATAGTAACAATGCCGGTGGGGCAGAGAATTGGGCAGGCTTCCAGTTTAAAAGTCACCGCCAGTTTTTGGATACGAGCCATCATCTTCCACAGTTTTAACAACTTCATTTTACGTCAATGTTTCTCTTCCTTTGTTATAAGTGGGCTACTGATTGTCCACCCTCTAACTATTCCCCTTTCTACGGGGTCGCAGATGAACTTAATTCATTTTAGGGGCTTGTGGCATCTTGGTCATCAGCTCCATGTACTTGGGCGTTGTTTCTGATAACCAGTATTTCTGTGAGACAGAACTAAGAAGTGGTGGGTTTGATTCACACCTCAGTCGTATTAGAAGTGGTTATCCGTGGTTTCTCTCTTCTGCTCCAGGCAATTGCTGGGATGGCACCTAACCGAAGGCCTCCTTCTCCCAATCCTACATCAGCAAAAAATAGGTACACTTCAACAGACATCATAAAAACACAGTTTCTGAGCCAATTCCTTAGTACGCGGGACTACATGACCGCGATGTCGCAAATCCTCCGTATGAAAGAAAGCTTTCATTTTTACGTGACCGTTAATCTCGCGATCATTAGCCACGGGACCTCCTTTTTAGCCTACTTTCGATTTTTGCAAAAAAATGGAAGTAGACTTATGAGATCAACACAGGGCGAACAAGTAGTTCCGTAAAGAACTATAGAGCCTATTTTCATATATCTTACTTATGTTAATTGCCACTATCAACATACAAAATCAGTTTGATTGCTGAAATAGATTCGTAGATATTGAGAACCGACTAAATATTTCGGATGGTCGCCATGTTGGACTTTATATATGTAGGTCCTAGAGTTATGTACTGTTACATGAAGATTATTGTGTACGTGTAGCATTCAAATTTCAATCGCATGATTCACAAGAAGTAACAACGAGATTTTAAAATTTCGCACAGCTGCCATCTTTCGGTTATGGAAACAATTGAAATAAATTAGATACCAGTGGATTAACATTCGTTTACGGATTTACTGTACCAAGTTTCACTGCACTCGGATGGTTAAATTGCGAGAAACGTCCATGTGAATATGTATACTTCGCGTCGCCGCCATGTTGGATTTGTAATCTCCAGGTTATTTAAAGTCCTATAGGTGAACTTATGTGCATAGCCCCTATGAACATAAAAATATTCGGTTTGATTGCTATAATAGATTCGTAGATATTCAGAGCCGTCTAAATAATTCGGATGGTCGCCATATTGGATTGTTAAATGTATAGGCCATAGAGTCATGTACCATTAAAGGAAAATTATTGCGTAGGTTCATTATTCAAACTTTCACTTCGATCGCATGATTACGACACAAGAAATAAAAACTTAATTTTAAAATTCGCACAGCCGCCATCTTGAGGTTATGTAAACAATTGAACTAAATTAGATACCAGTGCATTACAATGTGTATAAACATTTCCTGTACAAAGTTTCATTGCGTTTGGAACATTAAATCGTGAGAAAGGTCTATTTAAATTTTCAAATTCGCTTGGCCGCCATGTTCGTTTTGTAGTTAACCGGTTTTTGAAAATCTTATAGATGAACTTCCAGTAGTGCCCTTTATCTCCGTACAAAATTTCAGGGTGATACCGCTAATAGTTTCAGAGATATAGAATGCCGGTAAAATATTTCGCACAGCCGCCATCTTGTGTTTATGTAAACAATTGAACGAAGTTAGATGACGGTGCATTACAATGTGTATAAACATATACTGTACCAAGTTTTATTGCGTTTGGTTGGTTAAATCGCTAGAAACGTCTATTTAAGCGTCGCAACTTCGCTTGGCCGCCATGTTGGTTTTGTAGTTACCAGTTTTTCAAGAGTCACATAGGTGAACTTTTAGTAGTTCCCTTTATCACCGTAAAAAATCCAGGGTGATATCGGTAATAGTTTCGGAGATATTGAATGCTGGTGTAATATTTCGCACAGCCGCCATGTTGGATTGGTGAGACGTAACAAAATTTGAAGGGCACGGTCGGGGTCGCCCGGAATAGTGCTATGAACTTACCGAGTTTCATTGAAATCGCTCCAGCCGTTTAGAATTTATTAGGGGGGGGGGACACACACACCTCACACACACACACGGACAAAAGGTGATCTCATAAGCCTATTTTTTCAAAATTGAAAATAGGCTAATAATGTGTGTTCGTCTGTCTGTCTGTGAGTGTGTGTGCTCTGAATGTCTCCCCCCCCCCCCCCTCCCTATCAATTCAAACACGGTGAAACCGAATTGAACGAAATTTGGTACATAGGTAGCACTCGAAAAGGCAACTCAGTGTCATGTTTTATATCAACGTATCTTGACGGAAACGTAATGGTGGCCACCCAAATGTTAAAAGCTTAAATCAAATTACGACCAACCAAATCATCCTGATCTCTACTAAATTTTGCAACAACATACCTTTATGTGGTAAGCATCTTTTGACCAAACTACAAGGTTATCAGCCAAATAGATTGCAGGTAGCGGCCATGTATGTGTGCAAATCGATTCCCCCTATCAATTCAAACACAGTGAAACCGAATTGAACGAAATTTGGTACAGAGGTAGCACTCGTAAAAGGCAACTCAGTGTCATGTTTTATATTGCCGCCATCTTGACGGAAACGGAATGGCGGCCACCCAAATGTTAAAAGCTTAAATCAAATTACGACCAACCTAATCATTTGATCTCTACCAAATTTTGCAACAACATACCCTTTTGTGGGAAGCATCTTTTGACTGAACTACAAGGTCATCTGCCCAATAGTTTGCAGATAGTGCTCATGTATGTGTGCAAATTGATTCACCAGATCAATTCAAACACGGTGAAACCGAATTTGTACAGAGATAGCACTAGCAAAGGGCACCTCATATTCATGTTTAATATTCGTATAACACGTTGTATTTCAACAAGCTACTACAACCAACATTCAATTATACTCCTTGAAAAGGACAAAGAGTTATAACAATACCCACGCTTTAGGAGAAAGTAGACTATATATGTTCTTTTCTGAACCTCTTCTTTTAATGTGGATTTTGAACCACTAGATGTGACATTTTTCGAGGTGAAGAGGCAAACAGCTTTGATTACTGCGCCATGACGCCCTCCTTCCTCTAAATGAACAATAACAAGGCAATCTTAACATTTCATTCGCTAGTTAATATTGGTTAACGACTCAAAATTCACTAGCCAGCCATAAACTGATTGGTGAAGGCTAATTCTAGTTGCTTGAGGTGTAATTAGTTACTGGTCGATATCCACAACACTTTGTTCCAAGTTTTTTGTAATACAGTACAGTATAATCCGTCCAATAGTTTGTAACAAACAGAAAATATTTCTGGCTATTTCCATCACTAATCAATAACCACAGAGCCTAATAACTGGATACACATTTTCCTGCAGGTCATGAAAACTAATTTGTAACATTTTTCAACTCTTATGAACAGGACCAGATGGAAGAGAAATAAAATGAATTGCTGCGGGAAAGATTAACTAAGACGCCGACTCTTCAAATGCGTTATAGACAGTATTTAATGTTAAATATTTGATCAAATGGGTTATTTCTATTAAAATATTTAATTTTACCTAAAGTCAATATTTATTTAATTGAAACCGTACAGATTTCGGTCATATTGCGACCTTCTTCAGCTGGTATATGATGAGTAACTGAGTAGTACCATACCAAAAGTTCACAGAGTAACATTTCAAAAAAAGAAAACGGATCTGTTACAATAATCTATAGTAATATAATAAAGCTGAAGAGTTTGTGTGTTTGTTTATGTGTTTAAACGCGCTAATCTCAGGAACTACCAGTCGGATTCGAAAAATTATTTTTGTATATGATAGCCTGATTCAGGAGGAATAGTTTAGGCTGTGTAGCATTGGGCTACACCTCTCAGGTAACCTTAAATATTGATTTTTGTTCAGTAAGTCGGAAGAACAAGCGCTCCAGAACGGCTTCAATAATACCGACGTTCATTGTTGCCATGTAATGCGGGCCGCATCACGTTGCCCCTACCAATGTTCTGGTGCAGAATTGCGAGCTGCTTATAAATTGCAGTCACGGGGAGTAATTAGCGCAAAAAGATTTATTAGGCCCCTTAAAACAGTTATCATCATGACAATAGTATGGCTCTCTATAAGGGCGAGATGGTGTTGGTGGAGTGTACTGAGGTTATCAGCTGCAATAAGCGTTGGCGAGCTGCTTATAAATTGCAGTCACGGGGAGTAATTAGTGCAAAAGGATTTCTTATGCCCCTTAAAACAGTTATCATCATGACAATAGTATGCCTCTGTATAAGGGCGATGGTGTTGGTGCAGTATACTGATGTTATCAGCTGCAGTAAGCGTTGGTGCTTTCAAATTTACTTTCATTTATGCCGATCCTGATCCTTGAAATCTCCAGTTCTGTAAAACAAATAAATCCACCGGGCAAAGCCGGGCACTACTGCTAGTTTTGTTAATAAAGCATTAAAATGTCTTGAAAAACAGCGTAGAAATGAGGAGATGTGTATGTGAAAATATGCACTGTATATTTAATAACTTAGGTTATAAAAATGATGCTTGATGTGGTTTTTTGACATTTTTCTCTGTGAACTTTTGGTATGGTACCACGCTGAAGAAGGTCACAATGTACGGTTTCAATACACTAAATATTGAATTTAGGTAAAAATATCTATTTTAATAGAATTAACACCTCAATAGGGAATCGGGCTACCATGGGCATTTTATGTCATTCTACAAATGGGTTATGTTAATGGAAACACTACCATGGAACGTCAATTCATTTCCGATGTAATAATAATATCGGTACCTAGGTGAGGAAATGCTCAGAAGAACTGTATTCATTAACTGAAGGATTCACCTTGCACGGAAAAGACGCATGAAATTCTATCGACACACAGCATGAAAGGACAGGTATCGAATGGCCAAGAAAATCTTCCTCATCATCAACGGAACCCGACAAATCAAAGTACGCTCGCTAGCAGACGCCTAGAAGGAGCTCACATTGCCCTATTGCATATAAACAGAAAATAGACTCATAAATTTCCGCCCCAAGACACCGACGTCAAGGAATTTAGAACTCAAAGATGCATGGGCACAAGAAAGAAGACATGCACATTGCGAAAGAATGAGGACGTTTTGGGAAGAGAAGAAGAACAATGGTTCTCAGACACACATTTAGGAAAAGACGATTGAAATTTTACGGGCATATCCTCAGGATGGGCAATCAGGGACTGACCAAAAAGATTCTTAATATTGCCCTGTCAATGAAAGTTAAAAACACCTGGATGCTTGAAATTGGAAAAGATCTTCATGAAATAAGCATCACAGATGACATTGTACTAGACAGAGCTAAGTTCAGAGAATTAGTCACCGCTTTGCAGACCAGCCAAGCACTATCACCAACAAAACCTGGTCAGGAGATCGCAAGAGAAACCACAGCGAGAAGATGAAGAGATTTTGGGAGAAGAGAAAGACAATGCCATCAGCTAAATAAGTTCAATTGCGCTCCTTAGTCGGGCATGACGAAGAAAGAAGAAGAAGAATAATGCCAAACGACAGAATATCAAAATTACAGAAGGCCAGATATAACAAAAACTCAATATTGAAGAACGCAAAATTAAGACATTACCCCACAGATATCAAACCTGAAGCACTATATGCCTCGGAAACCTTGTTCATTGGAGGCAGATCTCTTTTTCAAGACGCAGAGAAACAAGAAAGGAAAATACAGGGTCATCGAAAAAGTTTGCAGCAATTTCAAAAAAATCGTATTTCCCGTTAAACGTGAGATAAATTAATAATTCGACCTGAAAACTAATTACGAACTGATCGAGTTTTAGTTTTAGATGTGACTGTAGGCCTACTCCACCCGTGACCTTCAGCCGATGCACAGGATGAGTGCGTGACAGGAAGCTGCCACGCTACTGTTTCAGTAGTGAGTGTGATTGCAATGGCGACAGTTCAGCAGAAAGCACAGTGTGTGTTGTGGTTAGCGGGGTTTGAACCTGTTATAACTGTTCAGTGCACTCTCCGACGTGTTTATGGGGGATCTCCCTCGTGCATTAGACGGTGGTATGAGCAGTTACAGGTAACTGGCAGCGTTGACGTGAAGTAGTCCCCCGGACGCCCTAGAAAGAGTGATGAAACAGTCGATCGCACATAGAAACATTATATAAAATGTAAAAATCATTTTCAGATGGTGAATTTAACAAAAAATACTCGTTTTAATGTCTCAAATAGTTCCTGAGCTATGTTTTTTTTGAAATTGCTGCAAACTTTTTAATGACCCTGTATTAAGGAACATCTCTGGTCCAGTCTGCTCAGAAGGAATCTGGGGCAGATGACCTCGTAGTTCCGCCCCTTAAAACAACAATAACTAACTAACTAACTCAGAAGAAATCTGGAAGAAACGGAAGTCTCAGGAGCTTTATAAGCATGTTGAAAAGATCACCGACACCTTCAGGAAAAGGCAATTGAAGTTCTACAACCACATTCTCAGAATGAACAATGACAGGCTCACCAAACGGATTCTCAACCACGCCCTCTCAATGAAAGTCAAGAACAAATGGTTTAGTGAAATAGGAAAAAAAATTCAAGAGATTGGCATTACAGAGGATAATTAATAATAATATCGTATGGCCTCGGGTGCCAGGTGCAAGCTTTGTAATTTGACACCCAGAGGGTAGCTTGCATGTCGAATTTTGTTGTTCCTTGAATCACTATGAAAGTCAAGGAGGTTAGATATCTAAGCTCCTTGATCCCTATAGCGCTTTCTAGTAGAGAAATGATGGACTTTGTGTTGGCGGAAACTCCCGAGATTAATTTTGCCATTATGAACACGGCCTACTGAATTCAAATGGGTTCTTTGACATGCCAACATCGTATGTCATGCGTGTCGTATTTTTGCCACCTTTAAAAAAAAATCACTTACCACGGCCAGGAGCGAACCTGCAATCTTGGGGTTAGTAGACCGACACGCTATCCACTCACCTACCGTGGCAAGCTACCATTTTCGATGACCCTGTATTAAGGAACATATCTGGTCCAGTCAGCTCAGAAGGAATCTTGAAGAAACGGAAGTCTCAGGAGCTTTTTCAGCATGTTGTAACGATCATCGACAGCTTTAGAAAAAGGCGATTGAAGTTCTACGGCCACATTCACAAACAATGACAGGCTCACCAAAAGGATTCTCAACTTTGCTCTCTCAATGAAACTCAAGAACAACTGGCTTAGTGAAATAGAAAAAAAAAACTTCTATAAATTGGCATTACGGAGGAAATTATACAAGATCGACTCCAGTTCAGAACAGTGGCGGCTGGTGGAGGTATTCAGTTGTGTGCTGCAACCCATCCCGCATCCATAAAGTAGTAAAATATATAGAACCATAATTTATAGAGACACGTACAGGCTCTCCACTGAGTTTTCCGTACTGAACAAACTCAATACATTCGTCATTCAGAATTCACAAAGCACGCAATAACACTTGCAATGACAAAACATATTCACGGACTCGTTTTGTGTGACTAGTGCTGCGCTTTCGCTCTGTGGTCGAACGAAGAATCGTGATTATTTTTCTGCTTTCGTTTAGCGTATGTCTTTAGTGCCGGGAGTGTCCGAGGACATGTTCGGTTCGCCAGAGGCTGTAGCTGCTTCAAGCGGACACCCATGGGGTGAGCTACAAGTACCGTCACGTGTGGAGTGTTGTCTGGGGAGGAAAGTGTGAGTGTAAGGACGAGGAATTGGAAGGTAGCGGCTGTGGCCTATAGTTAGGGACCAACCCCGGCATTTGCCTGGAAGGAAAATGGGAAACCACAGACGACCATCTTAAAGGTTGCTGGTGGGGGGATTCGAACCTCCTCGCCTCCTGGATGTGAGCGACTGCCTGCAGCCACGCCAGAACGACCACGGCTAACTCACCCGGTATCGCTGTGGTGCCAACGGAAAAGTTGGGTACGCATGCGCAAAAGGCTGTGTTCATGTTTGCAGGCAATAGACGTAGAAATTCTCGCTGAGCTGGAATCTAGACAGCCAGTGCCGGACGCAGAGTGGAGCGCACGACCAGATTCCTCGTTGTAAGGGGAGATTAAGTCTACTCTTTGGCCGACGTCTGTTCTAATGCAGCGGCTTCGGTGGCGTAGTTGGTAGCATGCTGAACTGCTGTTCCCAAGATAGCGGGTTCGAATCCGGCCGAAGTCGTCGGATTTGTTAAGAGCGTTAATAATCCTTCAGTATGCCTTCTTTCGGAGGGGAAGTAAAGCCGGCGGTCCCATGCCATAGATTTATGGCATGTTAAAGATCCTTCCACAGACTAAACTTGCGTGAAGCTAAATTGTTAGGTTAGATTTCGTCAGAACGCTCTATCAAAGTTCCAACGTTCACCACTAGGTATCATTGATATCTGGTAGCGAAAGTTGGAACTACTTGAAATTGGACGGAACTTGTAGCTCACTCTAAGGGTATCCGCTGGAAGCAGCTACAGACTCAGGCGAGCCGAACATGTCCTTGGACACTCCCGGCACTAGAAGCCATACGATAAATAAATAAATAAATAAATAAATAAATAAATAAATAAGTGTTCTAATGCGCTGTATTTGATTGAAGATAATATTATTAAAGTAATTAATTTTAAAATAAAACAACGTGCTGAAGTGCCGCCCCTGGTTCAGAACATTAATTAACATCCATCATTTCTCTGAGAAAATTACTACCAGGACCATGAAATCATGGACTGAAGAACGGAGGAAGATTTTCAATGGCCAGATGAAGAAATCTTGGAAGTGAAGAAAACATCATTAGCTACATAAGTTCTATCGCGCTCCACAGATGGGTTTTTTTTTTTTTTTTTTTTTTTTTTCGTGTAGCCTCCTGAGAGGCCGAGTGCAGGTCTTTCTAGTCGACGCCCGTGGGCGACCTACGCGTCGGGATGAGAGATAGAATGGATGAAGATGAATGAAACTGGGCAAGGATGTGGAAGGAAGCGGCCGTGGCCTGTCAGAAGGTACTGTCCCAGCATTTGCCTGGTGTTGAAAATGGGAAACCACGGAAAACCATTTCAAGGACAGCCGACGGTGGGGCTCGAACCCACGCGTCTACCGAGTCAGCAGAGAGCTTAGCCCCTTGACCTAACGCAGCGGTTTAGACCGCGTAGCCACTACTGTCGGTCACAGATGGGTAGAACCTTAGACCATAAATCCAATAGATGTCTGATGACGTCACATTGTTGAGACCAACATCTCGATCAGCTGACTGAAGGGAACTGCGGGTAGTGATGACTAGGGGGCGGATTTCTATGACAGGTCATATTTTTCCCCATAACATCATATCTTATAGTCTTGTATTTTCAACACGTTTCCAAGCATGATAATAAAAATTAAACAGGTTTTATTGGGCATATAAATGCATATTTAGGCTTTCTTAAGTTTTATGGCATATTTTGAAGAAAATATCATTATAAACGGCATATTTTGGTCATTTTCATTTGAATTTCGTTTTATAACAATCAGAATAAGCTCTTGAAATTATTGTTCAGGATAGACTGGAATATACTAATGAAGAACCATTCTAAAGTAGTGTATGGAATATTTCGAACAGGTAGGAGCTATTGTTGGCCAGCTGGGTCAATTCCTGGAAACCGGGCTATTGTTTACACGGAAGCAGAGGTAATTCCGCAGTTATTTGTCATCGTTCTTAACTCTCTCTTTCGCCCTTCCCTCTTCCACCATCAACACACTGAATGACCTTGGCCGCTCATTAGGGAGCTTCAGTCATTCAGTTCCTTCCTTTCAATATGCAATCAGAATAATGGATACTAGATCAGGTATGAAAGTTTCATTCAAATAACAAAATATGTTTTGTGTATAAATTAAAACTGAATATTGAACAGTGAAAGTAACTGTAGTTTTTATGTCTTCCACAGAGTCCGTCCTTGCCTAGGAGTATGTAGTGTAACCTTAACGAGTTCATGTAATATTCATCATTTTAGTTGATTTTGGGTTAAAGATTTCGAAGAATTAAAACTTTTTAAACTCTCAATTAATTGCAGCCTGTAGCAATCGTAATAAAAGTGTTTCTATGTAACGTAGATGCTATTCATTAAGTCATATTTTGAATTTTATAGGTCATAATTTTGATGTTTTTAGGTCATAAATGCATACATATTTCATACATTTTTAGGTCATAGAAATCCGCCCCCTAGTGATGATAGAATTATCCAATATGAAGCTCCTTTTGTATTCCTTGACGTTGCTTAGCATTCGCCATTAGCCATTAATCTTCAGTCGGCTGATCGAGATGATGGTTTCACGTTACAGTAAAGGCGTAGTGTGGTAATGCGCCCTCTATTGTATTTATGCTCGAAGGGTATGCCGATGTAAATAATAATAATAATAATAATAATAATGATAATAAATTCCGACACTTAGATACTGTTGTCAAACCTGAATGTCTGTACGCAGCAGAAACACTAGACATGTTTGGGAAAGGTGGCATCGAAGACATCCGAAAGAGGGAAAGAAAAATGCTCAGAAAAATCCTAGGCCCAAATATTAAGGATGGAGAGAGGAGACGCAAACCTAACAAAGAACTATACCTGAAGACAAAAGGAGTCGTAGCCCTAATGAGAAAAAGGAGAATACAGTTTTATGGACACTTTGTGAGGTTGAACAATGCCAGATTGACGAAGAGGATTTTTGAATTCTTCAGGAAGAGGAAGACGGAGCCGAAATGGTTTCGGGAAGTAGGATTGGACTTGGATCGGATGGGGATGAATGAAGAAGATATAAAGGACAGAGAGCGATTTAGACGGCTGGTTAAGGAGTTTGCAGGTTTCCAGGAGACAGGGGAGTTTTCAGTGAGGAAAGGGAGATCTTACCCGGAGGAACAGAAGAAGGAAGTGGGAGAGAGGATGAAGAGATATTGTCAGAGAGTGAAGACAACAAATAATGTAAAACCTGTCAAACGCGGTCCATAGTTGGCCGTAACGAAAAATTTTAATAATAATAATAATGCCTCAACTCCCTGGTTTGGATATTGTGATTTGATGTTATTTAGGAAAGGTGTCTACTCTCCAGTTTTGACGTTTATTTACACTGCCACCTAAAAGTGAAATCGAAACTCTATTAGGCGACTATCGCTGAGGCTTAATTAATTGTGCCTTCTTCTTCTCCTTCTAGCCTTTCTCCCGCGGAGCAGGGTCGGCTCTTCTGCTCAATTGCCTCCATCTTGCACGGTCTGCAGCAACTTTCTCCTCAACATTGGCTACTCTCATGTCCTCCTTTATTTGGTCAAGCCACCGCTTCTTGGGCCTTCCTTGTAGTCGCTTGCCTACTATAAGGTGCGTTCAAAAAGTAACGAGCCGGAGGCATAATTACAGAAACCAGTACCTGTATGTTAGAAGTATTGGCCCTGGCTGTTGAGGCACTTGTCCCACTGTGACACGAGGCGGTGAATGGCTGTCTCATAAAATTTCCTGGGCTGCGACGTGAACTAGTTCCGCACGTACAGCTGGAAGTCGGCGTCCGAGTTGAATCGTTGGCCCCGCAGAGCCCTTTTCGGGGGACCAAACATGGCGTAATCACAGGGAGAGAGGTCTGGTCTGTATGGAGGGTGGCCGAGAACTTCCCATTTGAATTTCTGCAGGAGTGCCGCGACTGTGTTGGCCGTATGAGGTCGTGCATTTTCGTGGAGCGACCACGGCAGCTATGGCGTTCACTGTCACTCGGCGGTCCTGGGTAATGAGTGCATCAACCAGCTGGACGTTGTCATCGGTAATGCAAGGGTGTGCCCAAGACCGGGCATCACCGGCTAACGACACCCGTCCTTCCCTGAAGTGCTTGTGCCACGCCTTGACCCTTGCAAGGGACATGCAGTGTTCGCCGTACACTTGTGACATTCGGCGATGAATGTCCATTCCCCCTACTCCTTCCATTGTCAGAAACCGAACAACACCTCTTTGCTCTTCGGCTGACGCCTCCATGTTACTGTTTGCAGTGCGACTGGCAGCGATGGACGGTTGATGCATGCTGCTGCTCGCTTTGTATCGTCACGTGACGTGCACGCGTGCCCTCTAGCGACGGGCTGTGACCTTCCACGCTCTGGTCGGAACCACACCTCGTTACACACGCCACGATTAGCCGATGTCGTCACCGGTTTGCGCATTCCAGCCTCCGGCTCGTTACTTTTTGAACGCACCTTATACATCTAGTTGTAGTGCTCTTTTTACCACTGTGTCCTCTCAACTCCATAGTGTATGTCCGTACAAACGCAGGCGAGCTTCCAGCATCTTGTCAGGGATCGGTGCGACACCAAGGGTGACTCCTACATGGACATTGGTGACATGATCCAGTCTTGTTAGACCAATGGACCAGCGCAGCATTCTCATCTCCATGGAGTGCAGCACTTGCTCACATCTGTTGGTTACTGGCCAACACTCAGTTCCATACAATGCTACAGGGATCACAGTGCGATATACTTTTGACTTCAGCTGTACAGGAATCTTACGATCACATAAAACTCCTGTCACCTGTCGCCATTTAGCCCATGCTGTAGTTGTTCGCATTTCTCTCAATGTGTCTCCATCTGATGTTATGTATGAGCCCAAATATCGAAATCCAGTGACCTTGTTGAGTTGTTTGCCTTTTAACCACCAAATGTTACACGCGGATGATTCGGAGGGCCGTGGATTTTACCCATTCTGCAAGAGATCTCACTTTCCTTTCCTGCGATCTTGGGCTCATGAAGCTGACACTACCACTGATTCACCGATTAAGCTACAGTATTTCCCGATTTGATCGCATGCACTCAACAAGAACTGGCGCTCGAGCGATAATCGAGATAATGAAACGGCAGCACAGCGACGAAGTGAGAATGTAGCAGCGATATCTGCAGAGCAGACAACAAATATGGTATAGACGTGATGGTCAACGCGTACCCAGGCGGAGTCCTTTAATTCCCATAATCCTACCGCTGAGTCCCACCCAACAAGTAATGAGGGCTCGGTGTGGGCTTCCTTTCTCTCGACAACAGATGTCCCTCGTGATTTAAATGTACCGTAGTCTGGCTGTAGCCTATAACTTTTAGTATGGAGATAGAAACTTAAGTGACAACTTCCGCTTAAAGCCCCAAACTCTCTTTAAAAAAATCGCCCTCCTGTCGGGCGAGAAACGCCTGTGTAGAGGTTAGGATCAATCACGTGCCGATTTAAAAGATGGTATATTGGCTTTCACGGTCAGTAAATTAAAACTCAGCAATTTTTCAAGGTTTGTGCGGTATATTGCGTGGATTTTCGCCAAGGACAACAAGCTGGCTCATCAGCGGGCTCTTGGTGTCCCCAACCGGACCCCTACAGGAGTAGCGAACTGCGCTCTACCTCCCTTTTTATGAAGCGCACCTGCGCCTCTTTACTACGAGAACTAAATTTAATTAAACTAAATTAAACTTAAAATTACACTACTAAATAAATTAATTTACTGGCCGTGAAAGCCAATATACCATATTTTTGGAGGCCTTCATAGGGAGGTTATGGCAGCTTGAGCTTTTAGTGGACACCAAGAGCCCGCTGATGAGCCCGCTTGGTGTCCTAAGTGAAATTCCACACAAGACACGGCACAAAACTAGAAAAATTGCGGAGTTTTAACATGCCGATTTGTTTGTAACCGCCTCGAACTCGGTTGGCCGTCACGGCTATAGACCTCGGTCTGCAACGAGTGTGCAACTTACACACAAGGTCCGTTCCAAACATAAATTTCATCACGAAAAAAGACAATCTTCTCTGAGATTTCGATGAGAACAGGGGAGCACTGGCGCATGCGCTGTGTGCCAAAGCATAGACAGAAGCAGCAGATCGGCGCGTCCAAGTTTATTTGAGTGCCAATCAGTATGACAGTAAGACGTGAGCTGGAAACGTGTCAATCTTGTAAGAGAAATTACCTACTGATCCTATAGAGCTTAAACTTTTCATCGTTCTTTCACTTGCCATAGCACGCGCCACCAGCGTATGGTTATGCATAACCAGCTTCCGGTTTAGTAGTCGGGTAATTGAAGCATTGTGAACTGTGTACCACAATTTTCCTTGAATGTAACTAAGCAAATATTTGGAGTATAGCCTATAACTCTTACCTTTCGTCTCATTTTAACATTTAAACGGGTCAAGTAAATGCATAATATACCAATATAACAACCGGATAGCAACTGATTAAGTTATAATATTCTCACATATAATATAGGGTTAGCACAAAATGTAAGCGATTTCATGTACGGTACATGTATTATTGAAAGTCTCGTAGCTTACAGCATTGACACGTATACCAATTAAAAGAGAAACTCGTCAAGTTTCTTGAGTCTGCTTGCTACAAATTTACGATGTGCCCTCCTCGCGTCACGTGGCAAATATCGATACGGCACTCCAAATCCAACCACGAACACTGGGTCATATCCTGGTCAATTTTAGCTACAGCCGCATGGATCCGATTCCTCAGTTCAACAAGATCAACTGACATGGGTAGTACTTAAACTTCACCATTCATAAACCCCCATTAAAAGAAATCACATGGAGTCAGATCAGGTGACCGGGGAGGCACCGATCTGTGATGGAGGCCCATCCAATCCAACGTCAGGGAGTTGTCCATTAAGATAGTGGTGGACTGCCAGGTGGAAATGTCGGAGAGCCCCATC
Organism: Meconema thalassinum; assembly: GCA_946902985.2. NCBI lineage: Eukaryota > Metazoa > Arthropoda > Insecta > Orthoptera > Tettigoniidae > Meconema > Meconema thalassinum. The sequence continues at coordinate 133,397,320 of OX336392.1, read as the reverse complement.
CTGTTGAAATAAAAACCCTGGGTTATCTTCATGTAACTGAGGCATCAACCACTCCAAAAGCATGATTGTCTAGATAAGACAGGCCGGTCACAGTGTTCTCACGTTTTTACATGACACCGCACAAATCACATTAACTTTGGGTGAGTCCCGTAGCCTACATGTTCTAAAACCACATGGGGTTTTTCCGTTCCCCACATTCTAAAATTATGTCTGCTTACGTGTCCGCATAGATGAAAAGTGGCCTTGTCACTGAAAATCAGTTTACTTGTTGTGTCATCGGCGTCCTCTAATATTTGCTGGAGTTCAATGCAAAACTGATAGCGTCGATTGATGTCATGTTGCGACAGGTGCAGGTGTCCTGTGCGCTGGCCTTCCCAGTCACCTGATCTGACCCCATGTGATTTCTTTTCATGGGGGTTTATGAATGATGAAGTTTAAGTACCACCCATGTCAGTTGATTGTGTTGAACTGAGGAATCGGATCCATGTGGCTGTAGCTAAAATTGACCAGTGTGCGTGGTTAGAGTTAGACTACCGTATGGATATTTGCCACGTGACGCGAGGAGGGCACATCGAACATTTGTAGCAAGTAGATTCAAGAAACTTGATGAGTTTCTCTTTTAATTGGTATACGTGTCAATGCTGTAAGCTATATACTCTCAATAATACATGTACATGAAATCGCTTAAATCATTTGTACTAACCCGTTGGCACCAAGTTAATCCAATGTAGTCCAAGATATGTTAGACCACTGCCGTTTGAAATGTGCCAATCGTACACTTTGTAGGCAAGTTGCTTGTTATGGTCCTTTCTGTTGCGAAGTTTTACTAACTATTCTTTCAGGAGACGTTTGTGTTTGGAATATTCTAGAAAGGCCAACCCTTTAGTTCATATTTCATAAGTTGTTTTTTTCGCTATCGTTTTACCCTCTAGGTTTGGCTTTTCCCACGGACTAAGCGAGGGATCCCACCTCTACCACCACTGAGGGCAGTGTCCTGGAGCTTGAGACTCTGAGTCAGGGATGCAACTGGGGTGTGTGACAGCACTACGCCCAGGAGGCCTCACCTGCAAAGCGAACAGGGGGCCTGATGAAGGGATGAGAAGAGTGGTTAGGCAAGGAAGTGGGAAGGAGGCAGCCGTGGCCTTACAGTAGGAACCATCCCGGCATTTGCCCGAAGACGAAGTGGGAAACCACGGAAAACCACTTCGAGAATAGCAGAGGTGGGAATCGAACCCCCTCTACTCATTTGGCCCACCCGAGGTTGAGTAGACCCCGTTCCAGTCCTCATGCCACTTTTCAAATTTCGTGGCAGAGCCGGGAATCAAACTCAGGACCTCCGGGGCGGCAGCTAACCATGCTGACCGCTAAGCTACGGAGGCGACGTTATTTCATAAGTTGAACACCTAAAAACAAAACAACAATCCGAAATAATTATGAAAATAATCGCGGACGATTCATTGCTAATGAAAATCAAATAGAGATTCGCGGACCGGAAAAAGCTCTATTGGCTGGGAACTACGGCATACTTCTGTGTTTGGCTCTGCGCAGCTAGTGCTTGCCCGCCTTCATTCTAGCTCCTCACTCTAGCGCCAACAAAATCTGCGACACTTGTGTCCCATTCAGGTTCTGTAATTAATATTGTGTATGTATTGTAATCTCCTACCACTGCCACAAATCTGACACTGCACAGTTGAATACACACACAGAGAAAGCGCAATACTTGATCTCTATATTGACCGAACGGACTGTGGAAGAAATAAACTGGTCTAGTGGATCTGAGGGCTGGTCACGTTGTTCTCTCGCTATGTAAACTTCATCCCAGCACATAACATGTGTCGAGAATGCCGTCTCCTCTCGAACACTCACCAATATTGTCGTGACTCGTGTAAACCAATCATGGGCATTGCACTCTCCCTGTTTTCAACTGAGTGGAGTAGTTCAGTCCTGGAACAAAACAAACATGAGTAGGCCAAGACCGCCAACATCTCTGGAACTCTTTGACAGTGTGCTAATACATAATGCACATAAACGGGATTTTGAACAAGCAGTTCCGTGAAGAAAGCCTATGTTCATATACTCCACTGGTCCTTTCAAACTCAAAACTCTCCCGCCAGTTGAATGAATTTTCCAAACACCTTTTGGTATATGACCTACAGTTGTTGTTGTTGTTGTTGTTGTTTGTGTCTTCAATCTTTTGACTGGTATGATGCAGCTTTCCATATCTCCCTGTCCTGAGCTAATCGTTTCATCTCTACATAGCTACCACACCCTACATCCGAGGCAATCTGTTTAACATATTGTTACGGCTGTGAGTTTGTGTCATCGCTCGCCGCTTGAGTCACAACTGCCCCAGGGGCTGGGCTGTGGCTTGCCTCCTGTATTGCGCGCGCCTTATGCAACAGGGCTACTACAGACAAAGGGATAGTCCAGAAGATTCGTGACTGGACCAGCGGTGGAAACCTCGAGAAGCCGTGGACTCTGGATGGATCTAGAACCATTTATTGAGTCACCGGCCTGCTATATAAGAGTGACCCGTGAAGCAGTTGTGGTTGAGTTTTACGAGCTAGTGCGAGCGATTATCTTGTTCGACAGAAGTGTGGTGACGAAGTGCTGTGCGAGTTACGAAATCCTGTGACATTGTTTCTCCCAGCTTGTGAACAGCGTACATCAAGTGCTCGTAAGTAACTGTATTTTTTTGTACCTGGAAGAGGGGCAGGTAGCTTCTGCCAAGGCCTCCGGACTCATTAGGACGGATTAACTTCTGTGGTCTGTTGCAAGTGAAAGGGGCTAAGAGCGCATAAGGAAGAGACTTGAGGAAACTGGAGAAGGCTCCTAATTGCTTGTATTTGCTGATTAGTGTAATTTTCTGGCCACAATAAAGTTAATTATTTCTTTAAGCAGTAATTGGTGTTGTGCTTTGTACCCCTACCGTAATCCAGTTAACAAAAGTGCCACTAGGGGGTGGCACGTAACAACTGGTGTCAGAAGCCGGATTACGAACTCAAGCACAACACCTGACGGTCCTGGTTTCAAAACCCGAGCAGGTCATTTTCTCTAATTTTCCTGTGAGTGCATGCCCTTTACAAGACAAACAACTAAAATGGAGGAGAAATTGGCAGCACTGCTAGAAAAGTTAAATGGCATGGAAACCAAGATGGAGGACGGCCAGAAGAATTTAACCAAGGACCTAACTGCCAAAATGGAAGACGGCCAGAAGAAGATGGAGGATGGCCAGAAGAAGTTAGCAGAGGACCTGAAGGACAGCCAAAATAAGTTAGCGGAGGACCTGAAGAAGATGGAGGACGGCCAGAAGAAGATGGAGGACGGCCAGAAGAAGTTAGCCGAGGACCTAACTGCTAAATTAGAAGATGGCCAGAAGAATTTAACCAGGGAGCTAACTTGCAAATTAGAAGACGGCCAGAAGAAGATGGAAGACGGTCAAAATAAGTTAGCGGAGGACCTGAAGAAGATGGAGGACGGCCAGAAGAAGTTAGCCCAGGAACTAACTGCTAAATTAGAAGATGGCCAGAAGAATTTAACCAAGAAGATAGAGGACGGCCAGAAGAAGATGGAAGACGGGCAGAATAAGTTAGCACAGGACTTGAAGAAATTAGAACTGGGTCTGCGTGAGGAAGTCACGGCAGTGGAAAAGAAGTTCGACGCCTTAAAAGAAGAAGTTGCTGAGCTACGCCGACGCCCGCTGACGGGGGTGGAAGAGAGATTTAACGCTCTACAACAGGAATTTGCTGAGCTGCGCCGACACCCGCCGACAGGGATGGAAGATAGATTCAAAGCCCTACAAGAGGAAGTCGCCGAGCTGCGCCGACGCCCGCCGACCGGGGTGGATGAGAGAGTCAAAGCCCTACAAGAGGAAGTAGCCGAACTGCGCCAACGCCCACTCACGGGGGTGGAAGAGAAAGTCAACGCTCTTCAAGAGGAAGTTGCCGAGCTGCGCCGACGCCCGCCCACAGGTACACCGGGGACACCAGGAACGGGACTGAGCAGAGTGACGCCCCCAACCTTCGACGGAAAGGTCCCGTGGAGCACCTATTTACGTCAGTTCGAGGCAGCCTGTTCCATAAACAACTGGAACAGCACGGAAAAGGCTACAGCTCTCATTGTAGCGCTGAGAGGGGACGCCCTTAACGTCCTTCAGGCCATCCCGACCGGATCCCAGGACTACGCTTCACTGATCGCACATATGGAGTCCAGATATGGGGATAGCCATCTTCAGCAGGCCTACCAGATGCAGCTCCGGACCCGGGTACAAAAGAACGCGGAAACCCTGCAGGAGTTCGAGATGGACATCGCACGCCTCGTAAGGCTAGCCTACCCAACAGCGCCGGCCGACTTTCTGGAGCAGATTGCGACGCAAACCTTCACCGACGGACTACGAGACTCGGACACTCAACAGGCGCTGCGACTCGCGCGCACTAAGACCCTGGCAGATGCGCTGAGCCACGCACTTGAGTTTGAGACGGCGAAACAGGCATCTAAAATGCACGCGCGGGTGCGTCAAGTGGACGTTGACGAACCAGCAAAACCCAACGAGACCAAGCCCCTGGCCGACGAATTGATGGAGGCGCTAAGCCGTTTCTTCGATAGTCGCGGCACTACCAGCAACGAAACAGCCGGAAGACAAACGGAGAGGCGGCCCGGAAGAGGACTACCGACCTGCTGGACATGCGGTAAGAAAGGCCACCTGAGCAAGGACTGCGGTGATCGCCGCCGCCGAGGGTATCCGACGGGAAGTCAGTCGTCTGAAAACCGCGCGGCCCAGGGAAACGAGTATTAGCCAGCCTTGGGGGGCAAAGGTTGGCTTGTGACAGTCGTCAAGCCCCGGCAGTCCAAGTCCGTGTGACGAAGTTACGGAGGGACAATAGCAGCCTGATGGTCGACGGAGTTATCAACGGAGTGAGCTGGCCCATGCTAATCGACACGGGAGCATCGAGGACCATCGTCAGCCCCACCGTGATCCCGAAGTGGAGAGTGCAACCCACACAAAGGAACCTCCAGCTAATAACCGCGACCGGAGAGACCGCACCGGTACATGGCGAAGCATCACTGGAGTTCGTCATTGGTCGACGGGCGATAAAGCATCCAGTACTTGTGGCTGGCGTATCAAATGAAGTGATCATCGGACTGGACTTCCTGGACCAGAACAACATCATCTTGGATCTGAGTACCAACACTCTGCACTTCGGAAGTGAGGAACTTGCTTTGCAACCAGCACACGAGGCCGTCGCCGCACGACGAGTAAGGCTGAGAGAGGACGTCATCGTTCCCGCCAGGACGGAAGTCAGCGCTGCCGTAATTGTCGACGGAACTGCTGAGGGTGTGGCGGCTGTCATCGAGCCAAAATATGAGGACATCCAGACAAAAGGATTGCTAGTTGCCAAGACTCTCATCAACACGACGTCTCGGCCGTACGTCCGCCTGTCCAACCTGAATGACTACGACATTACGGTTCACCGGGACACCAACCTAGGAGTCTGCGAGCCCGTTACCTGGATTGCCCGCATCACAGATACGACGGACGGACACCTGCAGACGGACAACCGAAGAAGACGCGCCCTGCCAGAAGAACTCCAGAAGCTGTACCAAGGATCCCAGGACCATCTAGACGAAGAGCAATCACGCCAACTTCAGGACCTGCTACGCGAATTCCAGGATGTCTTCTCCGTGGGGAGCAAAGACTTCGGCAGGACAAGCTTGGTCCAGCACAGAATCGACGTTGGGGACAGCGCACCGATTAGGGCCCCATTCCGACGTGTCCCGCTCGCCAAGCAAGCCGAAGTCGACCGGATGGTAGAAGAGATGAAGGAGCAAGGGGTGATCGAGCCATCACATAGTCCTTGGAGTTCTCCGGTCGTGCTAGTGAAGAAGAAGGACGGTTCCACCAGGTTCTGCGTGGACTACAGGCGGGTGAACGACGTCACGAAGAAGGACAGCTACCCTCTACCCCGGATCGACGACACGCTGGACACCATATCAGGATCAAGATGGTTCTCCACCTTGGATTTGAAGAGTGGCTACTGGCAGGTGGAGGTCCACCCTAAGGACCGCGAGAAAACGGCGTTCTCTGTGGGCAGCGGGCTCTGGCAGTTCACCGTCATGCCATTCGGTCTGTGCAACGCCCCTGCAACCTTCGAAAGGCTAATGGAGTCCATTCTGAGGGGACTACACTGGAAGACCTGCCTGGTATACCTAGACGACGTCATCGTTCTGGGGAGGAGCTTCGAGGAGCACTACAGCAACCTGAAGGAGATCTTGTTGAAGCTACGGGCTGCCCAGCTGAAGTTGAGCCCCAAGAAGTGTCAGCTCTTCCAGAAGCGGGTCCAGTACCTTGGGCATATCGACTCCGAGGAAGGGGTGCGCACCGACCCAGAGAAGACCGCAGCTGTGAGGGAGTGGCCAGTTCCGAAGGACAAGTCGCAACTACGAAGCTTCCTGGGACTCTGCACTTATTATCGTCGCTTCGTGAGAGGATTCGCCGACATCGCCAAACCTTTACATCGACTGACTGAGAAGGACCAACTCTTCACGTGGACAGCAGAATGCCACAGTGCCTTCGAACAACTCAAGCAGGCTCTGTGCACCGCGCCTATTCTGGCCTACCCCAGACCTGGAACAAGGTTCATCGTCGATACCGATGCCAGCGACTTTGGCATAGGGGGGATCCTGTCGCAAGTAGTGGACGGCGAGGAGAGAGTAGTGGCCTACTTCAGCAAGGCCTTGTCAAAGCCAGAAAGGAACTACTGCGTCACCAGGAAGGAGCTGCTCGCCATCGTGAAGACCATTGAACACTTCCACAAGTACCTGTACGGGCAAGAATTTCTCATCAGGACCGACCATGCATCCCTGCGGTGGCTCCTGAACTTCAAGCAGCCCGAGGGTCAACTCGCGCGGTGGTTAGAGAGACTTCAACAGTACAACTTTGAGATTCAGCACAGGAAAGGCCAACTGCATTCTAACGCCGACGCCCTGTCACGAAGACCGTGCCCCGAAGACTGCACCTTCTGTGCCCGAAGGGAGGAGAACACCGGGATACTGTGCCGACGGACTACTGTGGAACTTCAAGGGAACTGGAGCCGCGAATCTTTCACGCGGGCACAAGCAGAGGATGATGACCTGGGACTGATAGCCGAATGGAAGAGGGCCTGTGTCCCCAGACCCGGGTGGAACATTGTGAGTGACTGCAGCCCAAAATTTAAGTCCTACTGGGCACAGTGGGACTCGCTGATTGTAAGGGATGGCCTCATCTGCCGTACCTGGGAGAGCACCGACGGGAAGACATCTCGGGAACAAGTCGTCGTTCCAAAGGCTATGACGGAGGAAGTCCTGAAGGAAGTTCATGGAGGATCATCTGGTGGACACCTAGGGATAAAGAAGACCCTGGAGAAGCTGAGAGAGCGGTTCTACTGGATCGGATGCCGAACAGACGTGGAGAACCACTGCGCGAGGTGCCACGATTGCGCAGCCAGCAAGGGCCCAGGACGAAGACGACGGGGTCCACTGAAGACCTACAACGTGGGCGGCCCCATGGAGAGAGTGGCCATCGATGTTGCTGGGCCATTCCCGTTAAGCGAGGCAGGGAACCGCTACATATTAGTCGTCAGCGACTACTTTACCAAATGGCCGGAGGCGTATGCGCTCCCTAACCAAGAAGCCGCGACGATTGCAGAGACCCTGGTGAAGGAATTCGTCAGCCGGTACGGAGTACCCCTGGAGCTGCACTCCGACCAAGGGAGGAACTTCGAGTCGCAGGTGTTCCAGAACCTATGCCAGCTGCTGGGAATCCGGAAGACAAGGACAACGCCACTACACCCTCAGTCCGACGGGATGGTAGAGCGATTCAATCGCACCATCGAGAACCATCTTCGAATAGTCGTCAGCGAGCACCAGAGGGATTGGGACAAACATCTTCCACTATTTCTCCTGGCCTACCGCGCCGCTGTGCATGAAGCCACCGGGTGCACACCAGCCCGGGCCATGTTTGGGAGGGAGCTCCGTCTACCTGTCGATCTTGCCTTTGGCCGACCTGGGAATGAACCGATCCCGGTAAGCCAGTATTGTCAAGAACTGGTCGACCAACTGGAGGACGTGCACGCGTTCGCGAGGAGGAAACTGCGGATCGAGACCGACAGAATGAAGACCCGATACGACCAGCAGACGGATGCCGGCGGATTCCACGAGGACGACCTGGTCTGGCTCTTCAACCCATTACGGAAGAAAGGCCTGTCACCCAAACTGCAGAAGTCCTGGGAGGGCCCGTACCGAGTCCAGCGGAGCCCGAGGGCGAAGATGAAGATCGTGCATCGAGATCGCCTGGCAGCCTACGGAGGGACACAGACGGACCAATGACTGATCGGGACAATCAGCCTTTTTAGGAAGGGGGTGGTGTTACGGCTGTGAGTTTGTGTCATCGCTCGCCGCTTGAGTCACAACTGCCCCAGGGGCTGGGCTGTGGCTTGCCTCCTGTATTGCGCGCGCCTTATGCAACAGGGCTACTACAGACAAAGGGATAGTCCAGAAGATTCGTGACTGGACCAGCGGTGGAAACCTCGAGAAGCCGTGGACTCTGGATGGATCTAGAACCATTTATTGAGTCACCGGCCTGCTATATAAGAGTGACCCGTGAAGCAGTTGTGGTTGAGTTTTACGAGCTAGTGCGAGCGATTATCTTGTGCGACAGAAGTGTGGTGACGAAGTGCTGTGCGAGTTACGAAATCCTGTGACATTGTTTCTCCCAGCTTGTGAACAGCGTACATCAAGTGCTCGTAAGTAACTGTATTTTTTTGTACCTGGAAGAGGGGCAGGTAGCTTCTGCCAAGGCCACCGAACTCATTAGGACGGATTAACTTCTGTGGTCTGTTGCAAGTGAAAGGGGCTAAGAGCGCATAAGGAAGAGACTTGAGGAAACTGGAGAAGGCTCCTAATTGCTTGTATTTGCTGATTAGTGTAATTTTCTGGCCACAATAAAGTTAATTATTTCTTTAAGCAGTAATTGGTGTTGTGCTTTGTACCCCTACCGTAATCCAGTTAACAAAAGTGCCACTAGGGGGTGGCACGTAACAATATTCTAACCTTGGTCTACCCCTACAGTTCTTGTCCTCGACCCTTTCTTCCATAACTAAGCTTGCTATTCCTGGGTGTCTTAGTATGTGTCCTGCCAACCTATCTCTTCTCTTCATTAGCATTCGCCAGAAACATCTCTCCTCTCCCACTCGTCTTAATACCTCTTCGTTTGTAACCTCATCTACCCATCTGATCTTCATCATTCTCCTGTAACACCACGTTTCAAACGCTTCAATTCTCCTCTTTTCAGCTGCACCAATAGTCCAAGTTTCACTTCCATAGAGTGCGACACTCCAGACAAAGGTTTTCAAAAATGTCTTCCTAATACCTAAATCTATATTCGATGTCGACAGATTCCTTTTCTGTAGAAATGCTTTCCTTGCCTGAGCCAACCTACTTTTACATCCTCTTTGCTTCGTCCGTCACTGGTTAATTTGCTTCCTAAGTAACAGAAGTCTCCTACTTCCTTTAGTTTCTCCCCTACCAATTTGATGTCCATAGAGGTTTCCGATTTATTGCGGCTGCATTCCAATATTTTTGTTTTACATTTATTAATTTTCATCATGAATTCTTTCCTCAAGACGGAGTCCATAGGCTACCATTCAAAAACTCATTCAAATCCTGAGGCGTGTCCGCAATCCAACCAACATCTATCACTATCATGTGGCCACATACAGTATAATTGAAACATACGTAGTAAAAAATCACGCCTTGAGTGGCATTCGATACCAGGATCCCAAGAACGAGAGTCCAGCGCACTACTCATTCCGCTAACTAGACTCTGCCATGTTATAGTTGGTTAGATGCCTTACGTACCGGTAAGGATAAAATGCTTATTCACACTCGTTTGTAATATCATAAGTGTAATTGAAAAAATATAATACAAATACTATAACATAAAGTGCACTACTATTCACGGCTTATTTCAGCCTATTTTACTATTTAATTCCTCTTTATATCCTGAAATGCGCGTCCTTTGTGCGCAGCGGATATAGCCTCGGCTATTTTTACCCACAGTTTCTACCTGTTATTCATGTTTTACATCGTATACCATTCATTAAGTAACATATTGTTACGTGCCACCCCTAGTGGCACTTTTGTTAACTGGATTACGGTGGGTAGGAAGCACAACACCAATTACTGCTTAAAGAAATAATTAACATTATTGCGGCCAGAAGGATACAGCACTCTTCAGTAAATACAAGCAATTATTACCTTACTCCAGTTTCCTTACGGCGAGAACACTTCCCCTTTCACTTGTCAACAGACCACAGTTAATCCTCTTCGCTAATGAGTCCGGTCCCGTACGCTAGCTGGAAATAGCTGCACCCAGCCTGTCACCGTACTACACACCGTTTCACAATGTAGCACAATCACTTCTGTCGCACTGGAAATAAACACACTCGCTCAAGACACAGTTCCTCTGTAGGAGTCTCACTTCCCCGCTCCACTAGGGGTTTCGCAAGTCACCACACTTCTGTCGCTCAGGATAATCGCTCACACTAGCTCGTAAAACACAACAACCACAACTGCTTGACAGGTCGCACTTATATAGCAGGCCGGGGACTCAATAAATGCTTCTAGATCCATCCAGGGTTCACGGCTTCTCGAGGATTCCATCGCTGGTCCAGTCACGAATATTCTGGACTATCCCTTTGTCCTAGTAGCCCTGTTGCATAAGGCGCACGCAATACAGGAGGCAGGGCACAGCCCAGCCCTGGGGCAGTTGTGACTCATGCGGCGAGTGATGACACAAACTCACAGCCGTAACACCACCCCCTTCCTAAAAAGGCTGATCGTCCCGATCAATCATTGGTCCGTCTGTGTCCCTCCGTAGGCTGCGAGGCGATCTCGATGCATGATCTTCATCTTCGCCCTCGGGCTCCGCTGGATCCTGTAGACGACATCGTTGATCCGTTTCACGACTCGGTACGGGCCCTCCCAGGACTTCTGCAGTTTGGGTGACAGGCCTTTCTTCCGTAATGGGTTGAAGAGCCAGACCAGGTCGTCCTCGTGGAATCCTCCGGCATCCGACTGCTGGTCGTATCGGGTCTTCATTCGGTCGGTCTCGATCCGCAGTTTCCTCCTCGCGAACGCGTGCACGTCCTCCAGTTGGTCGACCAGTTCTTGACAATACTGGCTTACCGGGATCGGATCATTCCCAGGTCGGCCGAAGGCAAGATCGACAGGTAGACGGAGCTCCCTCCCAAACATGGCCCGGGCTGGTGTGCACCCGGTGGCTTCATGCACGGCGGCGCGGTAGGCCAGGAGAAATAGTGGAAGATGCTTGTCCCAATCCCTCTGGTGCTCGCTGACAACTATTCGGAGATGGTTCTCGATGGTGCGATTGAATCGCTCTTCCATCCCGTCGGACTGAGGGTGTAGCGGCGTCGTCCTTGTCTTCCGGATTCCCAGCAGCTGGCATAGGTTCTGGAACACCTGCGACTCGAAGTTCCTCCCTTGGTCGGAGTGCAGCTCCAGGGGTACACCGTACCGGCTGACGAATTTCTTCACCAGGGTCTCTGCGATCGTCGCGGCTTCTTGGTTAGGGAGCGCATACGCCTCCGGCCATTTGGTAAAGTAGTCGCTGACGACTAATATGTAGCGGTTCACTGCCCCGCTTAACGGGAATGGCCCAGCAACATCGATGGCCACTCTCTCCATGGGGCCGCCCACGTTGTAGGTCTTCAGTGGACCCCGTCGTCTTCGTCCTGGGCCCTTGCTGGCTGCGCAATCGTGGCACCTCGCGCAGTGATTCTCCACGTCTGTTCGGCATCCGATCCAGTAGAACCGCTCTCTCAGCTTCTCCAGGGTCTTCTTTATCCCTAGGTGTCCACCAGATGATCCTCCATGAACTTCCTTCAGAACTTCCTCCGTCATAGCCTTTGGAACGACGACTTGTTCCCGATATGTCTTCCCGTCGGTGCTCTCCCAGGCGCGGCAGATGAGGCCATCCCTTACAATCAGCGAGTCCCACTGCGCCCAGTAGGACTTAAACTTTGGGCTGCAGTCACTCACAATGTTCCACCCGGGTCTGGGGACACAGGCCCCCTTCCATTCGGCTATCAGTCCCAGGTCATCATCTTCTGCTTGTGCCCGCGTGAAAGATTCGCGGCTCCAGCTCCCTTGAAGTTCCACGGTAGTCCTTCGGCACTGTATCCCGGCGTTCTTCTCCCTTCGGGCACAGGAGGTGCAGTCTTCGGGGCACGGTCTTCGTGACAGGGCGTCGGCGTTAGAATGTAGCTGGTCTTTCCTGTGCTGAATCTCAAAGTTGTACTGTTGAAGCCTCTCTAACCACCGCGCGAGTTGACCCTCGGGCTGCTTGAAGTTCAGGAGCCACCGCAGGGATGCATGGTCGGTCCTGACGAGAAATTCTTGCCCGTACAGGTACTTGTGGAAGTGTTCAATGGTCTTCACGATGGCGAGCAGCTCCTTCCTGGTGACGCAGTAGTTCCTTTCTGGCTTTGACAAGGCCTTGCTGAAGTAGGCCACTACTCTCTCCTCGCCGTCCACTACTTGCGACAGGATTCCCCCTGTGCCAAAGTCACTGGCATCGGTATCGACGATGAACCTTGTTTCAGGTCTGGGGTAGGCCAGAATAGGTGCGGTACACAGAGCCTGCTTGAGTTGTTCGAAGGCACTGTGGCGTTCTGCTGTCCACGTGAAGAGTTGGTCCTTCTCAGTCAGTCGATGTAAAGGTTTGGCGATGTCGGCGAATCCCCTCACGAAGCGACGGTAATAAGTGCAGAGTCCCAGGAAGCTTCGTAGTTGGGACTTGTCCTTCGGAACTGGCCACTCCCTCACAGCTGCGGTCTTCTCTGGGTCGGTGCGCACCCCTTCCTCGGAGACGATAAGCCCAAGGTACTGGACCCGCTTCTGGAAGAGCTGACACTTCTTGGGGCTCAACTTCAGCTGGGCAGCCCGTAGCTTCAACAAGATCTCCTTCAGGTTGCTGTAGTGCTCCTAGAAGCTCCTCCCCAGAACGATGACGTCGTCTAGGTATACCAGGCAGGTCTTCCAGTGTAGTCCCTTCAGAATGGACTCCATTAGCCTTTCGAAGGTCGCAGGGGCGTTGCACAGACCGAATGGCATGACGGTGAACTGCCAGAGCCCGCTGCCCACAGGGAACGCCGTTTTCTCGCGGTCCTTAGGGTGGACCTCCACCTGCCAGTAGCCACTCTTCAAATCCAAGGTGGAGAACCATCTTGACCCTGATATGGTGTCCAGCGTGTCGTCGATCCGGGGTAGAGGGTAGCTGTCCTTCTTCGTGACGTCGTTCACCCGCTTGTAGTCCACGCAGAACCTGGTGGAACCGTCCTTCTTCTTCACAAGCACAACCGGAGAACTCCAAGGACTATGTGATGGCTCGATCACCCCTTGCTCCTTCATCTCTTCTACCATCCGGTCGACTTCGGCTTGCTTGGCGAGCGGGACACGTCGGAATGGGGCCCTAATCGTTGTGCTGTCCCCAACGTCGATTCTGTGCTGGACCAAGCTTGTCCTGCCGAAGTCTTTGCTCCCCACGGAGAAGACATCCTGGCATTCGCGTAGCATGTCCTGAAGTTGGCGTGATTGCTCTTCGTCTAAATGGTCCTGGGATCCTTGGTACAGCTTCTGTAGTTCTTCTGGCAGGGCGCGTCTTCTTCGGTTGTCCGTCTGCAGGTGTCCGTCCGTCGTTTCTGTGATGCTGGCAATCCAGGTAACGGGCTCGCAGACTCCTAGGTTGGTGTCCCGGTGAACCGTAATATCGTAGTCGTTCAGGTTGGACAGGCGGACGTACGGCCGAGGCGTCGTGTTGATGAGGGTCTTGGCAACTAGCAATCCTTTTGTCTGGATGTCCTCATATTTTGGCTCGATGACAGCCGCCACTCCCTCAGCAGTTCCGTCGACAATTACGGCGGCGCTGACCTCCGTCCTGGCAGGAACGATGACGTCCTCTCTCAGCCTTACTCGTCGTGCGGTGACGGCCTCGTGTGCTGGTTGCAAAGCAAGTTCCTCACCTCCGAAGTGCAGAGTGTTGGTACTCAAGTCCAAGATGATGTTTTTCTGGTCCAGGAAGTCCAGTCCGATGATCACTTCGTTTGATACGTCAGCCACAAGCACTGGATGCTTCACCACCCGTCGACCAATGACGAGCTCCAGTGATGCTTCGCCATGTACCGGTGCGGTCTCTCCGGTCGCGGTTATTAGCTGGAGGTTCCTTTGTGTGGGTTGCACTCTCCACTTCGGGATCACGGTGGGATTGACAATGGTCCTCGACGCTCCCGTGTCGATCAGCATGGGCCAGCTCACTCCGTTGACGACTCCGTCGAACATCAGGCTGCTATTGTCCCTCCGTAACTTCGTCACACGCACTTGGACTGCTGGGGCTTGACGACTGTCACAAGCCAACCTTTGCCCCCCCATGGCTGGCTAATACTCGTTTCTCTGGGCCGCGCGGTCGTCAGACGACTGATTTCCCGTCGGATACCCTCGGCGGCGGCGATCACCGCAGTCCTTGCTCAGGTGGCCTTTCTTACCGCAGGCCCAGCAGGTCGGTAGTCCTCTTCCGGGCCGCCTCTCCGGTTGTCTTCCGGCTGTGTCGTTGCTGGTGTACCGCGACTATCGAAGAAACGGCTTAGTGCCTCTATTAATTCGTTGGCCAGGGGCTTGGTCTCGTTGGTTTTTACTGGTTCGTCGACGTCCACTTGACGCACCCGCGCGTGCATTCTGGATGCCTGTTTTGCCGTCTCGAACTCAAGTGCGTGGCTCAGCGCATCTGCCAGGGTCTTATTGCGCGCGAGACGCAGCGCCTGTTGAGTGTCCGAGTCCCGTAGCCCGTCGGTGGAAGTCTGCGTCGCTATCTGCTCCAGAAAGTCGGCCGGCGCTGTTGGGTAGGCGAGCCTTACGAGGCGTGCGATGTCCATATCGCACTCCTGCAGGGTTTCCGCGTTCTTCTGTACCCGGGTCCGAAGCTGCATCTGATAGGCCTGCTGAAGATGGCTATCTCCATATCGGGACTCCATATGGGCGATCAGGGAAGCGTAGTCCTGGGATCCAGTCGGGATGGCCTGAAGGACGTTAAGGGCGTCACCTCTCAGCGCTACAATGAGAGCTGTAGCCTTTTCTGTGTTGTTCCAGTTATTTATGGAACAGGCCGCCTCGAACTGACGTAAGTAGGTGCTCCACGGGACCTTTCCGTCGAAGGTTGGGGGCGTCACTCTGCTATGTCCCGTTCCTGATATTCCCGGTGTAACGGTGGGCGGGCGTTGGCGCAGCTCGGCAACTTCCTCTCGTAGAGCGTTGAATTTCTCCTCCACCCCCGTCAGTGGGCGTTGGCACAGCTCGGCAACTTCCTTTTGTAAGGCGTTGAATTTCTCCTCCACCCCCATCAGCGGGCGTTGGCACAGCTCGGCAACTTCCACTTGTAAGGCGATGAATTTCTCCTCCACCCCCATCAGCGGTCGTTGGCACAGCTCGGCAACTTCCACTTGCAAGGCGTTGAATTTCTCCTCCACCCCCGTCAGTGGGCGTTGGCGCAGCTCGGCAACTTCCTTTTGTAAGACGTTGAATTTCTCCTCCACCCCCATCAGCGGGCGTTGGCGCAGCTCGGCAACTTCCACTTGTAAGGCGTCGAACTTCTTTTCCACTGCCGTGACTTCTTCACGCAGACCCAGTTCTAATTTCTTCAGGTCCTGTGTCAACTTATTCTGACCGTCTTCCATCTTCTTCTGGCCGTCCTCTATCCTCTTCAGGTCCTCCGCTAGCTTATTTTGACCGTCTTCCATCTTCTTCTGGCCGTCTTCTAGTTTGGCAGTTAGGTCCTCGGCTAACTTCTTCTGGCCGTCCTCCATCTTCTCCTGGCCGTCTTCCATCTTCTTCAGGTCCTCCGCTAACTTATTTTGACCGTCTTCTAATTTGGAAGTTAGGTCCTCGGCTAAACTTTTCTGGCTGTCTTCCAATTTGGCAGTTAACTCCTTGGTTAAATTCTTCTGGCCGTCTTCTATGCCATTTAACTTTTCTAGCAATGCTGCCAATTGCGCCTCCATTTTAGTTGTTTGCCTTGTAAAGGGCATGCACTCGCAGGAGAATAATGAACTGTGATACAAAGACCTGCACAATTTTGAACCTAGGACCTTCAGGTGTTGTGCTTGCTTGGGTTCGTAATCCGGCTTCTGACACCAGTTGTTACGTGCCACCCCAAGTGGCACTTTTGTTAACTGGATTACGGTGGGTAGGAAGCACAACACCAATTACTGCTTAAAGAAATAATTAACATTATTGCGGCCAGAAGGATACAGCACTCTTCAGTAAATATCAAGCAATTATTACCTTACTCCAGTTTCCTTACGGCGAGAACACTTCCCCTTTCACTTGTCAACAGACCACAGTTAATCCTCTTCGCTAATGAGTCCGGTCCCGTACGCTAGCTGGAAATAGCTGCACCCAGCCTGTCACCGTACTACACACCGTTTCACAATGTAGCACAATCACTTCTGTCGCACTGGAAATAAACACACTCGCTCAAGACACAGTTCCTCTGTAGGAGTCTCACTTCCCCGCTCCACTAGGGGTTTCGCAAGTCACCACACTTCTGTCGCTCAGGATAATCGCTCACACTAGCTCGTAAAACACAACAACCACAACTGCTTGACAGGTCGCACTTATATAGCAGGCCGGGGACTCAATAAATGCTTCTAGATCCATCCAGGGTTCACGGCTTCTCGAGGTTTCCATCGCTGGTCCAGTCACGAATATTCTGGACTATCCCTTTGTCCTAGTAGCCCTGTTGCATAAGGCGCACGCAATACAGGAGGCAGGGCACAGCCCAGCCCTGGGGCAGTTGTGACTCATGCGGCGAGTGATGACACAAACTCACAGCCGTAACAATATTATGTAACATTTCATGCATTTTACACTCTGATATGAGCATATTTGTTGTGGTAATATTCCAGCTGTTATGACCCGCCATTTTGGTTTGAATCTTTTATCAAAGATACCATGATGCTCATACATTTTATAAAAGAAATTTTATAAAACCACCTTTTATAAAAGATTTCCCCATTACACTGTCATATCTTTTATAAAAGATATTTTATCCAAGAACTTTGACAAATTTCTTTGATAGTGTAATACCGGCCTAACATGTTATCCTACTCGTATATTAACAGCTTGGACATTCTTAAAATGTTAATTTACGCTCCATTTTCATACTGGTACTATGATGAATGTATAGATTAAATTGGAGATCACATATTATACCGTATATTAAGAGGAGGAATGAAACCATAGCTTCTAGCCCGTCTATACCGTATACTACCAGAAATAATGTTCAATACAATCAAATTTCCCAATATTGTATTAAAAATTAGATAAATCGTAATTTCATGTAGATAAAATGTTGTGATAAATATCGTTTGAATCGATAATCTAGTAGCAAAAATAGTTGCCGGGACTGGAGTTCAAACCTGAGACCTCATGATTCGCAGTCCAAGACGCTAACATAACAGCTATTACAACCACAGATATTTAGAGTACAAGACGGTTACTTATTTTCACGTACCGCCATGAAAGGCTAGCCCAGTTCCCGTATAAACACATCGATATATATATATATATATATATATTATATTGATAACTGCATTACCGCAATGTGGATTAATATCCGAATAGCCATTGTGCAGAAACATAATACCGGCATTACCGACTAGTTGCAATGTTTCATATTAAAGCATATCATCATTTAAATACTGATACGAAGACTTTGACCATGTGGTTTGTGTTTCGATCAGTTGACACCAGAGTTCGCATAACCTTGCATTGAAAAACACGTCACTCGGGGAGTGGATGCCCATCACTTTTATCCAGAGATTGAAAAACAGACACTTATTAAATCATAATTGTTTTCAGCAAATAATGTATGTTTTCACACCAAAGAACGACAACTTGAAAGTGTTTTTTTTTTTTTTTTGTATGAATAGCTGTAATGGGGCCTCCAAACATTGGAGTAAACCTTATGCGATAGCACGTCGTGGTACCAATCTCCGCTACCGCGCGCGCCCATTGTTTCCTTTTACACTTTTCCGTCAATCCCACTTCCGACCTTGTTTTCAAAATCACTCCCACAAAAATATCCACTCCCGGCACTAAAAGCCATACGCTAAATAAATAAATCCAGCAACCGAGCGGAAATATGTTACACATCAAATATTACATGAATTATTAACACAATTTTTGAACAAAAGCGTGGGGGAGGTGGGTTATACAAGGTCTTTCATATAAAATAAGAGCGCCAAGCGGCGGCTTTGTTAACCGCTGCTGCGGTCACCTTGGCCGAGCTTTTGGCGCGCAAAGGCCCCCTGCTTTCAGCGTGTGTACAATCCTGTATGATGCAGCGTCCTTGCTAGCGTGTATACAATGCTGAAATCTTACTTTAGTTAGTTAGTTAGTTAGTTATTGTTGATGAAACCGAAACCCCTACTTGTGCTAATTTTGTGAGTGATTTATTCGGAGACCGTTCAAGATTCTCGCCAATGTCATCTAGCTCATCCTCTGTTAAAACTGTTCGTGTGCGGGCATGTTTTTTATTGAGCACAGTGCCAGTATTGTCAATCTTATTTGCAATTACGTGAATCTGTGCTAGTTAAGGTGGCACTTCATCAGGAAAATGCTGAACAAATCCATCACGTACCCGCCGAGCCGATTCGTACTTAAAATAAGTTTTACATAAAAAATTACGATGTTGCAATGATAACTGTCACACCATGTTAGCACTTGAGGTTTAGACTGGCGACTGAGCAACTGCACGCTTATTGCAAGGTCAAGTTTGGTAATGTCAATCTCTTATTTTTATACAGTCCATCGAGACGTAAAAAAAAAAAAAAAACAGCCTTCGTATGTACTATGCGCGCGCTTTCAATACTATAGGGGTTTCGGTTTCATCAACAATAACTAACTAACTAACTAACTAACTAACTAAAGTAATATTTCAGCATTGTACACACGCTAGCAAGGCCGCTGCATCATATAGGATTGTACACACGCTTAAAGCAGGAGGCCTTGGCGTGCCAAAAGCTCGGTCAAGGTGACCGCAGCAGCGGTTAACAAAGCCGCCGCTTGGCGCTCTTATTTTATATGAAAGACCCTGAATAATAATTGGATGAGATGTTTCAATCGTCAAAAGAGCATCATTAGATCCTGTTCATTAACGCATGGTTATCGAGATAGTAAATTATTCATTCTCAAAAAGTGGAAATGTGTTGATTGCATCAAAACCATAGAAAAAATATATATATCTTAATCACATGTAATTTACTTCAAGTTTTTCACATATTCCAGTAATTGGAATGATTTTTGTGTTGACCCACTGAAAGCTACAATATTAATTGCCAATGTGATCAAACAAATTAATAATAATAATGATAATGATAATAATAATGTCAGCCCCGTGGTGTTGGGGTAGCACGCCTGCCTCTCACCCAGAGGCCCCGGGTTCGATCCCCGGCTCCGTCAGGGATTTTAAAACTGACGTGAGGGTTGGAACGGGGTGCACTCAGCCTCGTGAAGACAATTGAGTAGCTGTCTGGCAGTGAGACAGCGCCCCGATCACGAAAACCAAGATTAACGGCCGAGGGGACCCGACGCGCTGATCATGCGTCACCCCAATATCTGCAGGCCGAATGGCTGGGCAGCGGTCGCTTGGTCGGCCTTAGCCCCTCATGGGCTGTATAGTGCCAGGGGTTGACTTTTTTTGTTGAATAATAATAATAATAATAATAATAATAATAATAAAAGAGATGGTCCCACGAGAGAAAATGGAATGTGGATTAAGAGGAGAACAGCTCTTTCACTGAAAGGTTCACTGATGCCGTAAGGAAGCGACGCCTGAATTTCTATGGCCATATCTACAGAATGAACAGCGACAGACTAACTGAGAGATTATTCAAAGTAATCAACTCAAAGAAGGTCAAGATAAAATGGCTAGAAGAAACTAAGGCGGACCTCCAAGAAATGAATATCACAGACATCATAGACAATTGTGGAGCTTTTAGGACAAAGGTAGCCAACCATAAATTTAGGGATAAACCCATAAAGAAAACTGGTAGGAAGTGGTCGACAGAACACAAGATGCAACACAGTGCATTCATGAAGAGATTTTGGGAGGCTAAGAAAGCGAAAACCACCAGGCCAACTAACAAGTTCATACGCGCTCTTTGAATGGGCATAGCGACGAAAGAAGAAGCAAGAAGAATAAAAGAGATTTGATTGACAATTAAAGGTGTACCGTGATATATTTTGAAAACTATTACAGCCAATCGGTTGCCAACGTCAGCCCTGCCATCTGACATGAAAGACACATAACAATAACTTGGAGATCGTAGAGCAACAAGTCTTGGGGCTTTAGACACGACATTCTGTCATTTGTACGAACGTCGCCTTTCTTCTGTGTAATCACCGAGGCTTATCGCTCTCTCAGTACATGTGGCTTTTTATGGCCCATCCGATAGCCTTGGAGAGTTCCATCTGAGTCACACATACACAGAGACGGCCCTAGCAAGGTTTTCAAGTGGTGCAAGATCTCATTGCAGTCCTCCCTGTGAAGATAAAATATACATAGAGACTAAATATAACATACATATTTTGTAACTAATACCTCCGAAAGATTAGTATACGTTAGTAGTAGTGGTGTGGATGAAAAACAATAACAGAAAAAAACTATTTTTTTAAGGATTATTTCAACTGCTATGCCGCAGATAACGCTCACATCATGCATACGTCAAATTTACATCGTATACTAATTTAAAATTGGAACAAATTAAGAAAAACAAGAAGTTCCGTGACGAACTAAAGAGCCCACTTTTATTAAATTTAAGATTCATGCCAATGATTAATCTATATGGACCTATCTATAAAAATGACGAAATTAAGTTGGTAATATCGAAATTTCCAATTAGTTCGAAATATACCTGGCATAATGTAGCCTAATAGGGCATTACAGTTGGCAGCCCTGCTGACAGAATATATTCTTAGTTCCATCTCAGAATACAAAATTTGGTTGAAGTCTAATGGATAGCATAGACGTTACATGCAGTTAGACATTGGATCTATCAGCGCGCGTAAAATCATGTTGGCAGCAATGTCATGTATGTGTTGGTCAGAAATAATCTGAAATATATTGTTATGCCAATTTTCGATGAAATCCATTTATTAGTATAGAAGTTACTGGTATTTTAAAATTGGACCTATCAGCAGGCTAGAATCATGTTGGTAGCACTGACGTATATTAGTTACTCAAAATTAATCTAGAATGTCGGGTATTATACGTGCGCAAAGTTTAGAGCTGTTGACTTGCATACTTTCTGATATATTGATATTAGGGTAAAAAATATAAACAGCATTTCTTAACAGTTGGCAGCCCTGATTGCTCTTAAGAATACGCATAGTCATATCTGTTATGGTACACATAGCACATACGAAATTTGGTTGAAATCCAATTGATAGTATAGAAGTTACATGTATTTAAAAATTGGTCCTATCAGCAGGCTTAGAATCATGTTGGTAGCACTGACATACATTAGTTGCTCCAAATTAATGTAGAATGTCAGGCACTATACGTGTGCAAGGTTTAAAGCTGTTGGCTCGCATAATTTCTGATATATTGGTATTTGGATAAAAAAAATAGAGAAAGCATTTATTGACAGTTGGCAGCCCTGGTGGCTCTTAATAACACGCTCAGTCATATCTGTTTATGTACACATAGTACATACGAAATTTGGTTGAAATCCAATTGATAGTGTAGAGGTTATATGAATTTAAAAATGGGACCTATCAGTAGGCTTAGAATCATTTTGGGAACACTGTTATGTATGGCCTCCTGAAAATTAAACTGAAGTATTATTTTTCTCTATGTGTGCCAATTTAGAATAGTTCCCATGTATACATTCCAAGATATCCAACATGGAGCTCAAATTTCAATTGCGATTTTTCAGCAGTTGGTAGCACTGACATAATTTTCAAGTGTGACATTGAGATGTCCTGGTATAGATCTTTACTCATAGCAAATTTGGTTTCGATTGCTGCAGCCATTTAGGAGTTGATAGGGGGGGGGGGGGGACACACGCACTGACAGACAGGAGGACAGACAGACATTTTCCCGGATCGATCTCATAAGTCTACTTTTTCCTCATTTTGCAAAATGTGAAAAGTAGGCTAATAACTAATACGTCTAGATTACCGCCTTCCTCGCTTTTGCGCTTGCACATTTTTTTATTAATTCTGAATAATTCGAGTCCTGGGCATTGCTATTTTGTATTTTCAATAGATTTTTTTATTTAATCCTGACAGGAAAAACAAATACCATAAGATTTACAGAATGGGCATAAAAATGACAAATTGGAACATTCAGAGGTGATCTAACTAGATAATACATGACCAAAAATTTTGCTGTGTCACGACCATTTGGGGTTGCCTTCGCCAGATCATAGTGCATTGTAGAGGACACAAACTACACTTTAACAAATGGTCCACTGACTGTTCTTCACCACATTCACAAAACACAGAATCGAATCGAAAGCCCCACTTCTGAATATTAATCTTCGATCTCCCAACTCCAGATCGTAGTCTGTTGAGAGACTTCCATGTTGTCCAATCTTCTGTATGACTCGCTGGAAGCCTTTCAGATGGAGTCATCCATAGGGCAAGGTGAGATTTGACAGTCTATCCCTACACATGGTTGAACGTAAATAAGTTCTAATTTACTCAAACGTCGTTCCCCCTTAGCGACAGTTACAAGGTATGGTTAGCAAAATTCGAAGAAGTGTTGTCCACACATTCGGGAATATATCCTGCCAACCATTTTGTTTAATAAATTGAAAAACATTTATTGGTTCTGCTGATTCAAGCTCTTTCAACAATGGATTCAAGTGTGAATATTGAACGGAGACTCACTGAGGCCGTGTGGCGGACTTGGGCACTGTGTATTGCAGCGTGTCGAGCAAGGCATTGGTGCTAATACAGCGCAGCGCCCAACTAGTTAACACATTTACACTTTTTAACGTCTTTAATAATCATAGTTGAAAATGAGAATCCACAGCCTGCTTCCCGTCCCCGACCGGGTCAGGAATGGAATGAATGAAGCCCCCATCTAGCGGCGAGGATATGAACTGTGCCGGCTGCCGAGGCCTGACGCACTCCTCTGGGGCAATGATTAAATGAATGACAGATGAAATGAAATGATAGTGGAGAGTGTTGCTGGAATGAAATTTTGACAGGGAAAACCGGAGTACCCGGAGAAAAACCTGTCTGCCTCCGTTTTGTCCAGCACAGATCTCACATGGAGTGACCGGGATTTGAACCACGGACCCAGCGGTGAGAGGCCGGCGTGCTGCCGCCTAAGCCACGGAGGCTCTACTAATAATCATAGTTACTTCAGAGTAGTTGCTGGAAATGATGTCCTTCAATTTCTAAACACACGTTGCACCGACGTAGGACGTTTTGGTACACTCGCTGTAATTCATCCACACTGATATTTCTTATCGGTGCAGTTATTTCGTTCTCGAGAGCCTCCAAAGTACGTGGATTGTTTCTGTATACCTTTAGTTTCAGGTTCCCCCACATGTAAAAATCGCTTGGCGCTAAAACTTACGAACACATAAGACTTCTTCTTGAGAAGATAAGTTTCCACTAGGAATATTCGATGTTTTGTTCCATACCTAACCATGTTCACGTGATACAAGGTTGGCTACAGTACTTCACAGCAAATCTCAATTATCACAGCTAAGGTACCTTGCCAGCTGTGTATGTTATGACAGCATCCAGGGCTTCCCGCCTCGCTGTGGTAATCGGTACATGCTATAATCTAGCGGTAGCTTGCCACGGTGGCTGAGTGGTTATCGTGTCGGACTACTAACCCCAAGCTTGCAGTTTCGCTCCTGGCCGTGGTAAGTGATTTTTGAAAGGTGGCAAAATCACGACACGCATGTCATACGATGTTGGCATGTTAAAGAACCCATTTGAATTCAGTAGGCCGTGTTCATAATGGTTAAATTAATCTCGGGATTTTCCGCCAACATAAAGTTCCTCATTTCTCTACTAGAAAGCGCTATAGTGTCAAGGAGCTTACTTATCTAACATCCTTGACTTTCATAGTGCTTCAAGGAACAACAAAATTTGACATGAAAGTTACCCGCTGGGTGTCAAATAACAAAGCTTGCACCCGGCACCTGAGGCCATACGATATTATTATTATTATTATCTAGCGATGAGTCATTGCCCTCACAGTATAATGTTCCTGTAATATTATTCGAATCCGTCATATAACATTCTAGGATCACTCCAGTGATATTATATTTTGAACCGCCCTAGGGCCGGCCCTGCACATACACTGCAGTATGCCACCACCAGAATCAGGTAAAATCCTATTGAGGAATGTTCTAACAACAATAACCAACCCCACCAAAATCCTTTTTTTCACATTCTAAAAGCATATTTCAAGAACATTACGAGTAAAATATTAGTATTGGGGGTGGTGATTGTTTTAAGGAGCATAACATCTAGGTCATCTGCCCCTAATGGTAAGGATGCTAAAATCAGTATAAAATTGAATACAACTACTAACCCCTAACTTACATCTAATTTATATACTAACAAGATGTTCAGTAAAGAACATATAGCCTACTTTCTCCTAAATGCATGGGTATTGTTATAACTCTTTGTCCTTTTCAAGGAGTATGATTGAATGTTGGTTGTAGTAGCTTGTTGAAATACAACGTGCTATAGGGATATTAAACATGAATATGAGGTGCCCTTTGCTAGTGCTACCTCTGTACCAAATTTCATTCAATTAGGTTTCACCGCGTTTGAATTGATAGGGGGAATCGATTTGCACACATACTTGGCCACCATCTGCAAACTATTGGGCTGATGTTCTTGCAGTTTGGTCAGAATATGTTTCCCACATAGAGATATGGTGTTGCAAAATTTGGTAGAGACTAGATTATTAGGTTGGTCGTAATTACATTTTAGCTTTTAACATTTGGGTGGCCGCGATTACGTTTCCGTCAAGATAGCGGTGATATAAAACATGACACTGAGGGGCCCTTTGCTAGTGCTACCTCTGTACCAAATTTCGTTCATTCGGTTCCACCGTGTTCGAATTAATAGGGAGAATCAATTTTGACATAAAGATGGCCGCCATCCACAAACTATTAGGCTAATGACCTATTAGATTGGTCAAAGGCTCCCTCCATAAAGGTATGTTGTTGCAAAGTTTGGTAGAGATCGGATGGTTATGTTAGTCGTAATTTGATTTAAGCTTTAAACATTTGTGAGGCCGCCATTACGTTTCTGTCAATATGGCGGCGATATTAATCATGACACTGAGATGCCCTTTGCTAGTGCTATCTCTGTACCAAATCTCGTTCCATTCGGTTTCACCGTGTTTGAATTAATAGGGGGAATCGATTCTGACACAAAGATGGCCGCCATCCGCAAACTATTAGGCGAATGACCTATTAGATTGTCAAAGGATGCTCCCTCCATAAAGGTATGTTGGTGCAAAATTTGGTAGAGATCGGATGATTAGGTTAATCGTAATTTGATTTAAGCTTTGAACATTCGTGTGGCCGCCATTACGTTTCTGTCAAGATGGCGGCGATATAAAACATGACAATGAGGTGCCCTTTGCTAGTGCTACCTCTGTACCAAATTTCGTTCCATTCGGTTCCACCGTGTTCGAATTAATGGGGGGAATCAATTTTGACATAAAGATGGCCACCATCCGCAAACTATTAGGCTAATAACCTATTAGATTGGTCAAAGGATGCTCCCTCCTTAAGGGTATGTTGTTGCAAAGTTTGGTAGAGATCGGATGGTTATGTTAGTCGTAATTTAACTTAAGCTTTGAACATTTGTGTGGTCGCCATTACGTTTCTTTCAATAAGGCGGCGATATAAAACATGTCACTGAGATGCCCTTTGCTAGTGCTACCTCTGTACCAAATTTCGTTCCATTCGGTTTCACCGTGTTTGAATTAATAGGGGGAATTGATTTTCACACAAAGATGGCCGCCATCCGCAAACTATTAGGCTAATGACCTATTCATTTGGTCAAAGGATGCTTCCTCTACAAGGGTATGTTGGTGCAAAATTTGGTCGAGATCGGATGATTAGGTTAATCGTAATTTGATTTAAGCTTTGAACATTTGTGTGGCCGCCATTACGTTTCCGTCAAGATGGCGGCGATATAAAACATGACACTGAGGTGCCTTTTGTTAGTACTACCCCTGTACTAAATTTCGTTCCATTCGGTTGCCCCTTGTTCGAATTAATAGGGGGAATCGATTTTCACACAAAGATGGCCGCCATCCACAAACTATTACGCTGATGACCTATTAGTTTGGTCAAAGGATGCTCCCCCCATAAATGTATGTCGTTGCAAAATTTGGTAGAGATCGGATGATTAGGTTAGTCGTAATTTGATTTAAGCTTTGAACATTTGTGTGGCCGCCATTACGTTTCCGTCAAGATGGCGGCGATATAAAACATGACACTGAGGTGCCTTTTGTTAGTACTACCTCTGTACCAAATTTCGTTCCATTCGGTTGCACCGTGTTCGAATTAATAGGGGGAATCGATTTTCACACAAAGATGGCCGCCATCCACAAACTATAACGCTGACGACCTATTAGATTGGTCAAAGGATGCTCCCTCCATAAAGGTATGTAGTTGCAAAATTTGGTAGAGATCGGATGATTAGGTTAATCGTAATTTGATTTAAGCTTTGAACATTCGTGTGGCCGCCATTACGTTTCAGTCAAGATGGCGGCGATATAAAACATGACACTGAGGTGCCCTTTGCTAGTGCTACCTCTGTACCAAATTTCGTTCCATTCGGTTCCCCCGTGTTCGAATTAATAGGGGGAATCAATTTTGACATAAAGATGGCCGCCATCCGCAAACTATTAGGCTAATAACCTATTAGATTGGTCAAAGGATGCTCCCTCCATAAAGGTATGTTGTTGCAAAGTTTTGTAGAGATCGGATGATTAGGTTAATCGTAATTTGATTTAAGCTTTGAACATTCGTGTGGCCGCCATTACGTTTCCGTCAAGATGGCGGCGATATAAGACATGACTCTGAGGTGCCTTTTGTTAGTACTACCTCTGTACCAAATTTCGTTACATTCAGTTGCACCGTGTTCGAATTAATAGGGGGAATCGATTTTCACACAAAGATGGCCGCCATCCGCAAACTATTACGCTGATGACCTATTACTTTGGTCAAAGGATGCTCCCCCCATGAAGCTATTTTGTTGCAAAATTTGGTAGAGATCGGATGATTAGGTTAGTCGTAATTTGATTTAAGCTTTGAACATTTGTGTGGCCGCCATTACGTTTCCGTCAAGATGGTGGTGATATAAAACATGACACTGAGGTGCCTTTTGTTAGTACTACCTCTGTACCAAATTTCGTTCCATTAGGTTGCACCGTGTTCGAATTAATAGGGGGAATCGATTTTCACACAAATATGGCCGCCATCCGCAAACTATTACGCTGATGACCTATTGGTTTGGTCAAAGGATGCTCCCCACATAAAGGTATGTTGTTGCAAAATTTGGTAGAGATCGGATGATTAGGTTAGTCGTAATTTGATTTAAGCTTTGAACATTTGTGTGGCCGCCATTACGTTTCCTTCAAGATGGCGGCGATATAAAATATGACACTGAGGTGTCCTTTGCTAGTGCTACCTTTGTACCAAATTTCGTTCAATTCGCATTCACCGTGTTCGAATTGATAGGGGGGGACAGACATTCAGAGTACACACACTCACACACACACACACAGACTCACACACACACATACACACACACAGACTCACACACACACATACACACACACAGACAGACACACTTTTTTCGCCCTGTGTTGATCTCATAAGTCTACTTTCATTTTTTGCAAAAATCGAAAGTAGGCTAAAAAAAGCAAGATATTTAGTAAGGGACATATAGCCTAATATCTCGAGTTAACCTCCATAGTAAGTCATCACTAGAGCTGGGATTTTTATGTAATATCAAGTGGCATAATATGTACATAAATATGTAACGAAAAGCACCAAAATATGTAGCAAAATATGTAATATCATATAATTAATATAAACTTACCATTTTGTCAGTTACAACACACTAAACACGCTTTATATTACATTTTGTAGCACAGTGAACAATTAAGTATTTTTCAATGTTCTTTGGAGTCATATTATATTAATATATCACAAACATATTCAATAGAAAATTATTATTTTCATAACTCGAAGCACATTTATTCATAAAATTTTGTAGCACAGTGAACTATTAAGTATTTTTCGATCTTCTCTGGGGGTCGTAGAAAGGCGTTTGTCACTTAGGGTGTTCCTATATGCAGAGAAAGGTCTTTCAACATCACATGATGTAACTGGGGCAAATTTTAGGAGAGGAATTTTCGCTGGAGAAATGTCCTCGGGAGGATCAACGTCATCTCCATTTATAATTCGGCACACACTGTGAAATGTTGAATAATCAGATTTCTCTTCAACACTTTTTGCAATTTACTCAATACACTTGCACCAGTTTCCCCTTGCACAGCACTTATCATCCTATCATCCTCTCAAATACCTGTCACTCATAATTACCTTAATCCCCCTGTTGAGAGGACAGACAACAGCCCCACATTTAGTGCGAAACTTCAATTCAGCAATATATTTTATATAAAAACAGGAATACTCTAAAATATGTAATTTTATGTAATATCACTAAGAATATGTAAAATACCCACAAATATGAAAAAAATATGTAAAATATGTAATTAAATAGAAATCCCAGCTCTAGTCATCATCAATGTATTTGCTATCCTAGGCTTTATCATACCTTATCAGTAGGGCCCGGATTTATATGCACTAAAAACCTGAAAATATGCATGCAAATATGCACTAAAAAGTTAGAATATATGCACGGAAAATAATTAAATATGCACTTAAAACAAGCAATTTTATTCACTTACCTATTTTCAGGTATCATTTGTTGCAAAAAGAAGCATCACAATAGGTAACTAGTAGTCTTTCAATGTTTTCTGGAAACAAACTATGTCTATTGTCCGTCAAAATGAGTTTATAGGCTAAGAATGATCGTTCTACATCAACTGACGTGATTAGACAGTACTTATACACGGGCACCAAAGTTTCGGAGCATACATCTGGCAAGGATACCCTAGTTCCACTCAAGTATTGACTAATTAACTTAATCTTCTTCAGTCCTGGGTTCGAATTCAACACCTTTTTCTAACTTGCATTTAATCTTCTCTCCAATTTCGCCTGGAGCGGAATTCAATGAAGATGCAGCTTTCTCAACGAGATCAAGTGATTCATGGAGGGTTGTACCAGAAGATTCTAAGCTCTCAATGGCTTTTGGAAGTTCAGAAAAATGTGCATGAATGAAATTCACATCTTGATAAACAGTAGCGGTTTCAAACACAACTTTTGCATCACGGACACACGCAATATGTTCATCTTCAAGTTTTGTAACCACTTCTTTCACTTCATTAAAATTCTCCTGATAAAATGATACTGCAGATAACCATGACCCCCCACCTAGTCAGGACAGGTTCAGGTGGCAAAGGAACTTCAGGTAGACAATCTTTGTAGAACTGGACACGAGTTGGTGCTTTCAGAAACAGCTTCTTCCCACACCCAATTAAATTGTTAACAGCTGGAAACTGTGTGCGTATTTATTCTGCAATGCGCTGTAATCCGTGCGCTAAACAGGTTACGCGTATGAGTTTCGGATAAAATACTTGGAGGGCCTTTGCTGCTTTAAACATATACGAAACTGCATCTGTGAGCAGTACAAGCACTTTACAACAATTATCCTCAATTTCAGATGGCCACAATAGTCGCAGAGAATCATTTACAAATCTTGCTATTGTGCTATGGTTGGTTTTCTCTAGTACTTTACAAGCAAGAAGATGCGGCTTACCGGGTTCGTCTGGATGTAATTTACCAACCACGAAATTTGCTATGTAACGGCCACATGAATCCGTTGTCTCATCCACCGATATCCAGACATTGTTCCTTCCGATATCAGAACGGATCAATTCCAGGGTAGATTCATATATCGGAGGTAGGTAATTTTTCCTAAGAGTTGATTCATCTGGTATTTTTTGATTTACACAATATTTCCCAAGAAATGATCGCAGAACTGGATTGTTTAATTTATTCCATGGAATGTTGCTGCATACGAAAGCCAGTACAAAGATCATTTGAAAATGTA
This sequence comes from Meconema thalassinum, assembly GCA_946902985.2. NCBI lineage: Eukaryota > Metazoa > Arthropoda > Insecta > Orthoptera > Tettigoniidae > Meconema > Meconema thalassinum. The sequence continues at coordinate 133,366,966 of OX336392.1, read as the reverse complement.
TTAAGAATACCGGACTTAGGCTTTACCTGCGTAAGAAGTAGTTGTTCTGGTGTGCTGTTCTTCTCCTCCCTTGCTTTTATATGTGTAGTTGTTTTTGAATGCTGTTCAAGCTGAAATTTCTTTTCACATTTTACTTCCTTTGAGCAAACTTGACAGTACACGATGACACCATCTGTTGAATAGTCCCTATTACCCGACACCCACTGATATAGTAAATCTCGTCTCCTGCTCTTTTCCTTAGGCATTTTTAGAAACTAACACTTGAGATGCAGGGCATTAAACTGGAACGTAACTAGTTAACTGAAGATACTTCTGTCCTGACCAATTGCCCAACCCCCTGAGATTATTATCTACTGTGGTAGAGAAAGGAATTCCGGGAAGTCCAGCCAGCCTGCCTACCCATACCTAAGCTATCTGTTGCCATTGTCAGTTGTGAAAGTAAAGTGCCGTTACACAGAGAGTCGAAAACACCAATTAGTGAGGGATGCTCATAATATAGGCAACTAGCTAGGGATGCACAAAACAGATTTATTTTAGTAGTTCTTGTAATTTTCCTTAAATTCAGACTTATATACCGGAATATGCTGTTACGTCTAGAATATGCACTAAACCTCAAAATATGTCTAAATATGCATACGCATATGCGCATATGCATTTTTTTAAATCCGGGCCCTACTTATCAGTTTTGGCATTTTATAGTTTGAATGTGGCAGTTCCGCAAAATACTTAGTTGAATACTCTTGTCACGAACGTTAGGAGTTGTTTCCTATATACGATTTCATCGAAATGAGTTGATTTTAATGTTAAAACAAGATGTTCAGTAAAGAACATATAGCCTACTTTCTCCTAAATGTATGAGTATAGTTATAACTCGTTGTTATTATCAAAGAGTATAATAGAACTATTCTTTGTTGAAGGCCATAGAAACGATTTTCCTCTACCAAACGCCACAATCTAGATAAAAACTGCTACCATCATTGAAGAAAGAAAGATAAGAAGTATCTCAAGAATGTTATGGATCTGGAGACATAATCGACCGGACTGGCTGCGTGGCTCGGCGGTAACGTTCTCGCTTGCTGGGCCCTAGGTTGCAGGTTCGTATCCTGGCGCAGTCAGCTGGCATTTGAGGGTGCACAAATGCGAGGGAGCCGTGTCAGTACATTTACTGGCACGTTAAAGATCCCCTTCGGGCCAAAATTCCGGCACCCCGGTGTCTCTAAAATCAGCAGTAGTTAAAAGGGATGTAAAACCAATAACATTATTATTATTACGACCTGCCGTGGGCAACATCCAACTTTGAGTTGAGGCATGTCTTTACACGTCTGGTTGTGCATGGCTTTCACAACCCTAATTGAATTAACAAATCTTTCCATGACCCTACAGAGACGTGTGTATACAAACTATGTGGATATTTTCGATAATATAATCCTAACAGAGCGAGTGCATTCTAGCGGCCAGAAGAAGAAACTTTTCAATAAAATCTGGAAGTTACCTTTTTGGCAGCTAGATGTCTCGAGTAAATCTGCTGGCGAATTATGTTTTAATTAAATATATATTTTACACCATAATGTGCACAATATAACGCTTAATAACATTTTCAAGTAACGCAAAATAGGCTGTTACAAACCCTTTAAAATAAAAAGTTAAAATGTATCGTAGTATCATCTTGTCATTCTTCAAATTCGATGCGCATAGAATGATAATGGTATAGTAATCAATGGATCCCCACGTAGACTAGTCGTGACATCTATTGGTGAAATATCGAACAATATAATCCTAACAGAGCGAGTGCATTCTAGCGGCCAGAAGAAGAAACTTTTCAATAAAATCTGGAAGTTACCTTTTTGGCAGCTAGATGTCCCGAGTAAATCTGCTGGCGAATTATGTTTTAATTAAATATATATTTTACACCATAATGTGCACAATATAACGCTTAATTTTAAAACATCTGAGTCATTACAAAACAATAAACATATAACATTTCAAGCAAAAAACCTAGCTCTAATCGGGTTTGAACCATCGGCATTTGAGTGATAGTCTAACGCTCTACCACTGAGCTAATTGTGTCAACGAATATCGTTCTATTTAAAATGACTTACATAGAACTTGTTAGCAAATAATGATTTATACTAAACGATTTCATCACTGGAGTATATTATTTATATATAAAGCATTTCATACAAAGTTTATTTATTTTTTATCAGTACGCTATATTGCATGCAATACTCAAATTAGTGAAATATAAGTCCGGCACAAGATATCCGCTGCCATCTTGTCTTATTACTGAATCAGTTCAGCTTTTTAAAATCACGTCTGCACTATAGTATTACAAAATAAACTTTTAATTTCGAACGTGCCTCTTCCTTTAGAACAGTTAAAACGATTCTCGGCTCGATAATCGGAACTGGTGGGTCCCATGATATGGATTATAAAGTTTGCATAATTCGCACGGCCGCCATCCTGAAATGGTATGGCGGACGACCTTGTAATTTGGTCACAAGACGCATCCTATACGAAGGTATGTTGTTACCAAATTTGGTAGAGATCGGATGATTTGGTTAGTCGTTATTTGATTTTACGTTTTGAACGTTTGAGTGGCCGCCATTCAGTTTTAGTAAATATGGCGGCGATATAAAACATGACACTGAGGTGTCCTTTGCTAGTGCTACCTTTGTACCAAATTTCGTTCAATTTGCATTCACCGTGTTCGAATTGATAGGGGGGGACAGACGTTCAGAGTACACACACTCACACACACACAGACACACACACACACACACACACAGACTCACACACACACACACATACACACACACACAGACTCACACACACACACATACACACACACAGACAGACACACTTTTTTCGCCCTGTGTTGATCTCATAAGTCTACTTTCATTTTTTGCAAAAATCGAAAGTAGGCTAAAAATACGTCCATCGGCTATCTTGAATGTATGGAAGCGTTGATCTTGTGCCTTCTGCAAAGAAATGCTCATTCGTGAGACTACCTACTTGTTACGTTTCGTCATTGTAACTCTAATAGACTATCAATTTTAATGTCCTATAATATACGTAAACTCTGGCACAGGACGCCTGGTTAGTGATCCCAGGGACTCTAATCGGGTCGCCTAACATCCACGTGGATATGACACTCTTCATAAAATCAAGATGGCGCTTGTGAGTTACATAACTGATGCTATAGAATGCAAATAAATTTTCCATTGATAGCACAAATGTTTTAAATATCCGTATTGATAGATGGATTAAAGGTTTTAATTACACGCCAATCAATATTCACACAAATATATATATTATATAATGTTCATGATTCGACCTGACATTGAGGCCTTCTTCAGCTCAAACTAAATGAAATCAATTAAGAATTAAAACAAGTAGTTCCGTGAAGAACTATACAGCCTATTTTCATATATCCTACTTATGTTAATTGTCTCTATCAACATACAAAATTTCAGTTTGATTGCTATAATAGATTCGTAAATATTGAGAACCGACTAAATATTGCGGATGGTCGCCATGTTGGATGTTTATATATGTAGGTCTTAGAGTTATGTACTGTTACATGAAGATTATTGTGTACGTGTAGTATTCAAACTTCAATCGCATGATTAGAACACAAGAAGTAAAAACGAGATTTTAAAATTTCGCACAGCTGCCATCTTGTGGTTATGGAAACAATTGAAAAAAATAGATGCCAGTGGATTAACATTTGTATAACGATTTACTGTACCAAGTGTTACTGCATTCAGATGGTTAAATTGCGAGAAACGACCATATGAATATTTATACTTCCCGTCGCAGCAATGTTGGATTTGTGATCACCAGGTTATTGAAAGTACTTTAGGTGAACTTATGTTCATAGCCCCTATGAACATTAAAAGATTCCGTTTGATTGCTGTAATAGATTCGTAGATATTAAGATCCATCTAAATATTTCGGATGGTCGCCATGTTGGATTGTTATATGTATAGGCCATAGAGTCATGTACCATTAAAGGAAAATTATTGCGTAGGTTCATTATTCAAACTTTCACTTCGATCGCATGATTACGACACAAGAAATAAAATCTTAATTTAAAAATTCGCACAGCCACCATATTTGTTTTGTAGTTAACCGGTTTTTGAATGTCTTATAGATGAACTTCCAGTAGTGACTTTTATCTCCGTACAAAATTTCAGGGTGATACCGCTAATAGTTTCAGAGATATAGAATGCCGGTCAAATATTTCGCACAGCCGCCATCTTGAGGCTATGTTAACAATTGAACGAAGTTAGATGTCGGTGTATTACAATGTGTATAAACATATACTGTACCAAGTTTTATTGCGTTTGGTTGGTTAAATCGCGAGAAAAGTCTATTTAAACGTCGCTAATTCGCTTGGCCGCCATGTTGGTTTTGTAGTTACCAGAGTTTCAAAAGTCACATAGGTGAACTTCCAGTAGTTCCCTTTATCACCGAAAAATATTCCAGGGTGATATCGGTAATAGTTTCGGAGATATTGAATGCTGGTGAAATATTTCGCAAAGCCGCCATGCTGGATTGGTGAGACGTAACAAAATTTGAAGGGCTCGGTCGGGTCGTCCGGAATAGTGCTATCAACTTACCGAGTTTCATTGAAATCGCTCCAGCCGTTTAGAAGTTATTAGGGGGACACACACCATCACACACGCACACACAGACAGGCACACGGACAAAAGGTGATCTCATAAGCCTATTTTTTCATAAATGAAAATATGCTACTAAAAATTATATAGATGTAAATTTATTTGAAATGAAATGTTTATGATAAAAATTGTAATAAAAAGACACAAAGAAATAAAATGTATATCCCTACAATGCAGTATTAATTGTAAATAAATAAAATAAAATTTGATATTGCCGAATATTCGGCACTTGGTTTTCTAAATTATTTATTTGTTCTATATTTTGAATTTTAATATAAAGCCCAATATTTATTTGCACTCACTATTAAAAATGTCTTATTTTTCTAACTACATTTTGAAAAATTATTGTAAAGCCCAATATTACATTTTATTTTATTTATTTACAATTAATATCACTACTAAATTGTAAGGATATCAATTTTATTACTTTATGTTCGACCCTCACTATTATGTGTCAGAAAACTGTATCATAATGATGGTCATTATAACACTGTTTTTCATTACGATACAGTTTCTCCAGCCAATCATAGCTCGTTCATTGACCAATTAGGTAACGATACCTTCGCGCATGCGCTCAAAATCCAACATGTCGGACATAAACACAACATCGAACTATTATAAATTACCGACATGGAATACGCACCGTCCAAATGTTCGCGTAAATAAACTGGCGAATATGAGACAAGAAATAGCACTGTACCTTAATATCACCAAGCCTAATTTCTACACAGCGCATTGCCTTCAAACGACTCCGGTGACAATATTACTGAGGGACGGCAGATGTAAACATATGGCCTGCATAATATGGCATTGAAAGCACACAGAGCGCATGCGTCGGTCGTTCAGAGGTCTTGAAAGACAGAGATAGCATACCCAGCGCTCGCTCTCCAATCACAAAATTCAAGTGGCTGACTCTGAACAGATATTTATGAATATTTATGTTAAAACATATAATAAAGTTATAATTAACTCCGCCAGTGCCGGTTGCAAGCCCGGGGCCTCATCTCGCAAGTGGAGAGGAAGTAGGAGCAGGAGGAGTATCAACCTCGTAAAAACCCAGGGTCCATCTGGCTCCGGATGGTAGCACCCTGTCATAGGGCCCCTACCTAGGGTTACTAGGCGAAACTGGTCAACGGTCTCAAAGGCGGAAGAGGAAACAAAGTATTTCCCAACGGCAGAGAGAGCGGAAGAACCTAGTGGAGTAAACCACGAAAAAACAATTATTTCGGACTCACAATCCGATCTTACTTTGGAAGATAATTCCTCCCCTAACAAATCACAACTTTATTTGCAGAATGGAAAGTCCGCTGAAAGAAAGCACTACCCCAGGTGGTAGCTCGAAAGAGAAATCCACCATTGCGTTATGCAATGCATCGGGACCTAGGGTTCTGGGGAGTCCCAACAACTGCAACAAAGACGAGTCGGAGCGTCTTGAAATACCTTCCAAGCTGAGATTTAAACATAAGTACTTCATTGGGACCATAAATGTTAACTCGCTCCTCAAAGTAGGAAAGCAAAAAGAACTTGAAAAGCTTTTAGACAAGAATCAAATCCAGATCCTAGCTGTGCAAGAGACCAGATTCTTAGACAAGAATGTTGTGGACACTGAACACTACAGAGTATTTAAAGGAAAGCCAGCAATAAAAATAATGGGAAACATGCCTCTACTAGGGACTGCCTTTTACGTAAACAAAAAGATAGTGACTAGTGTCACAGAATTCACATCGAAATCAGAAAGGCTATCGCTACTTACATTCAAGTGTAAAAACAAGAAGTACACGCTTATCAACTGCCATGCTCCCATTAATGAAGACAACAAAAAGAATCCACAGAAGGTGGACGATTTCTGGGATCTCTTAGACACTGAAATCTTGCAGATACCCGAGAAAAACATAAAAATTCTCCTGGGAGATTTTAATGCACAAATAGGAAAAGAGAGAAAATACAGGGACATCGTGGGAGATTACCCAGCGCATAGGAGGACAAACAGAAATGGGGAAAGGCTCATAAGACTCTGCAGAGCATTCCAGTTTAGAATAATGTCAACAAATTTCAGGAAACTCCCAAGAAAAGCGAAAACCTGGGTATCCCCAAATCCAAATTTAGGGGAATTCCAACTGGACCATGTAGCGATATCAAGGAAAAACGCAAAAGAGGTAATGAATGTCAAGGTGATTAGAAACGGTGACTTCGATTCAGACCACTACCTTTCCAAAGCCAAAATCCGCTTCCTTCCGCTACGACAAAAGAGAGACCCACCTAGAATAACCAAATATAACATGAGCAAATTGAATATTTCCCACGACATTGTTAAGAACTTTAGGGAAGAAATCCGCAGCACCAAAAAGGAAAGTTGGCAACAACTCTGTACAGGAATCAATGACGCCGCAAAGAAGACACTGGGGTTGGCAAAGAGGAAAAGAGAAATCTGGTGGAACGAACACTGCGATGTGGCTCTCAGTAAGAGGTCTGAGGAATGGAGAAGATGGAAATCTTCTGGAAAAAAGGGAACACTTGGAACAATTCAGACAACAGAGGAAAGAAACATCCAGAATTTTTCGTAGGACCAAGCGATCTTTTGAAGCAGCACAGTTAGAAAATCTTCAGAGCAACTTCGTTAAACACAACTCCAGAGACTTTTACCAGACATTCAAAAACAAACCTAAGGGTTACCAAGCCCCAAGTATGAGTTTTAGAAATGAGCAGGGAAAAATTGGACTGAACAACCATGAAAACTGCGAAATACTAGCTGGATACTTTCAAGATCTTTTGAACTGTCCAACCCCCACTTCTAGATTAGAAATAGCAGACTCACCAGAAAACTCAAAAGAGGATGCACCACCAACAAAAGAAGAGATCAGGCATGTCATCAAGAACCTAAAGAACAACAAAGCAAGTGGAGAAGATTCGATAACAGCAGAAATGATTAAATGGGCTGAGCCAGAAATTCTAGACGACCTTCACAGAATCCTTGGTGCAGTCTGGGAAACCGAGAAAATTCCAGAAGAATGGAAAACAGCGCTGATCCATCCGCTCCACAAGAAAGGGGATAAGCAAGACGTGAACAACTACAGAGGTGTGTCCCTCCTTTCAATTGATTATAAAATTCTCTCCAAGATTCTTCTAAACAGAATAGAAGATACGCTGGACAAACAACTAGGCGAGTACCAAGGAGGGTTTAGGAAAGGACGCTCCTGTGTTGAGCAGATCATCAACTTGAAATCAATAATCCGTCACAGACTGCTGAGTAATAAGAAAATTGTGGTATCCTTCATAGACTTTAAAAAGGCATTTGATTCAGTGGACAGAGAGACCTTAGACAGGATCCTAAGGGAATTTGGAATCAAAACCAAACTAGCAAATATAGTCAAAGAGACCCTAACAAACACAACTTCCAGGTTGAAGTTCATGGGAGAGCTTTCTCGGCCGTTCGAAATTAAGACAGGAGTCAGGCAAGGGGATGGCCTATCACCAATCCTTTTCAACTGTGTCCTAGAGAAGGTTGTGAGAATTTGGAACTCGGAATTGGAGAGTCGAGGAATAAATCCAATCTGCCTCGGGAGGAAGTCGGTAGGAATTAAAGTCAACTGCCTGGCGTTTGCAGATGATTTTGCAGTACTATCGGAAACCACGGAAGAAGCAGTCATACAAATCAACCTCTTGGAAAAGATCGCTAGCCAAACAGGACTAAGGATATCAGTTGAAAAGACAAAATTTATGACAAATGACAAACATGGACCAAAGTTCCTTGACACGGAGATAGGACGGATTGAAAGGGTAAAAAAGTTCAAGTACCTAGGAGAGACTATACAGGAGAATGGGTTAGAAAAAGCAGCTGTTGGAGATCGAATTATAAAAATGGAAAGAGCGTATGGATTAACAAAAAATATCTACAACAAAAAGTGCATCTCCTGGAATGCCAAAATAAGGCATTATAACACTGTCGTAAAAACAGAGTGCCTCTTTGCCAGTGAATGTCTCTCGATGAACTATAGCCTCGAAAAGCTAGAAGTCATGGAAAGGAGAATTCTTAGAAAAATCATGGGTGCAGTTCAGACTGAAGATGGATGGAGACTGAGAAGCAACGGAGAAGTCTACCAGAACGTGGAAAGAATCTCCGCGTCTATGCGGAAGAGAAGGCTGACATTCCTCGGACATCTCTATAGAATGAACGACCATAGATTAACTAAACAAATATTCGACTATCTCTGGAAGAAAAAGACCACCACAGCATGGATTAAGGAAGTTAGGAAAGATTTAGAAAAGTTAAACATCACAGAATCTCAAATGCTAGAAAGAAATGTATTTAAGAGCAAAGTGAACAATCTGGAAGGGTTTCAAGATGAAGGAAGACCTAAGAGAAGTGGACGAACTTGGACAGAAGACCAAAGAAAAAATGCCAGTGAACGCATGAAGGAATATTGGAGACAGAGGAAACTCCAGGCAAAGAATAAGAAAAAGAAATAAAGTTGTTGCGTGATCCTAAGTGGTCAATTCGCTTGAAAAAAAAAAGTTATAATTATCGTCGAACATAAACAGTCGTATACAACTCGCCTATAATGATAATTAAGCACTCGTATGGAAATTATAAAACTCGCATACGCTCGTTTTATAAAAAATACTCTTGTCTTAATTATAGCCATGATAGGCTCGTTGCATAATGTACTATTATTTCATTTTTATTAACTTACAAGTTTTATCATAAACATTTCATTTCTAACAATTTTTGACTTAAGTACATCTATATCATTTTTATTTTTATTCTTAATTGATTTCATTTAATTTGAGCTGAAGAAGACCTCAATATCAGGTCGAAACATATACGATATATAATATATAAGATATATAGGCTATTTGTGTGAGTATTGGTTGGCGTATAATTTAAACTTTTAATTTAACAAAGTCTCTTTTACGAAACTCCTCTCTTACCACGCTTCGTGTTAATTACGCCATTGCATCCTGGGTTATTGACTTCAATGTTTTAATAGTATCCCAGTCGCCATCTTGAATATATGAAGTGGTTGTTCTTTTCATTGCAGTCACTAATTCGGTTGAACCATATTACTAATTTTCGTTATTACTTACTAGTCGGCGCTACAGACCATGTAGGTCCTTGCCCTCCTAGATCACCTGCCTCCATTCATGTCGATTATCAGTTTTCCTCCTACAACTTTTAACACCCCCCCCCCCCTCTCCCCCAGGGGCTCACATCTAGTGGGACGTGGGTTGGCGACCATGGGGCCCCAGATGAGTCCGGCATTGCTTCCACTTAGTTGTGCCTGGCTCCTCTCCGTCTTCTTTCCTGTCGACCTCACTTGGTCAACTCTTGTTCTCTTCCGACCCCGACGGTCTTAGGATATCCGAGGCCTAGGGAATCTCTTCCTTTCCCACCTTAATTGGCCCTTGTCTCATTTTTTCTGATACCCACCTTCTGCGAGGTGTCAGCCTTCTTTTCCTTTTCATGTTATCTCCTGCCTTCTGCTCAAGGCCCTCAAGGAGGCAGGGTGTATGTAGCCCCACCACTTCTGGTGCTCCCTGGATATTGCTACACCCTCAGGGTCTCACGGCTGGTGAGTTCTGTAGTTGGCGACCCCGAGGGATTCCTGAGCAGGGTCCGGATTTCCCCCTTTTATCCATTACCTCTGGGGCGGACCCTCTCCTCTTTCACTTTCCTATCTGCCTTTCATGGCTCTCCTTCCTTCCAAGTTCCTCAATCCGCATTCTTCGAGGGTTGAGGGCATTTCTTTTTCTCTTGTCCTTTATTTGCCTTATTCTCCTTTTGTTTCCCATTTCTTTTTCTAGTTTATATTTTAGTAGTTAGTTTTAGTTTACATTTCATTTTCATCTTCACGATCAGCCAAACCATTAGGGTTCGATAACCTAGATGTTAGGCCCCTTAAAAAAACAATTATCATCATCATTATCATCATCTTTAACACCCAGCTTTCTCCTTTCTCAGATCGTCTTCAACCTCGTCGAGCCATCTTTTCCTGGGCCTTCCTCTTCTCTCATCAGGTTTTCCTATAAATACAATTTTGTCTGCACTGGTTTCTGACATTCTCTGTACATGCCCAGCCCATCTGATTCTCCCCTGCTTAATTTTCACTACAATATCTGGCTGACCTAACAATCCCTGTAACTCAACATTTGTCCTTATTCTACATCGATCCTGATCCCTTAAGCTCCAAATATATCTCTCAGCATCTTCCTATTCCACCGTAACAGCCACTGTTCTTCTTTGGTGGTCATCACCCAGCATTCTGAACCATAGGGAATGGACGGACGAATCGGGTCAACAGATGAATCGGGTCAATTTTAAAAATGTTCTCCTAGCCACCAAATGAAACACATTCAAGGAAGTACTCCCATCTAGCGGAACGCATCTTAACTTCGTCTGTAAGCTGGTGGCAAGTAGCTACTGTGAGTCGTATTTGTTTGTGTGTTATTATTGAGTAAGTTCGTACTGTTTCAGGTAAGTTTCGAATTTTTGTTTTGTTTTCAAAATAGTATTAACTTTATATTGAACTGGCTGCGATAATTGTATTATTAATAGATTGAATATTTGCCATAAAAGAAACTGATATATTATTATGAAAGAGGTTATGTCGTTACGCGTTTTTACTGACTCGTGCAGGTTTGCCAACGTAGAAAATTAAATGCTGAATTTCGGGGGAAGAGGGTCACTTAAATGCAGGTGAATTGGGTCAATATTTCCCACGTATTTTCCTTTCGATAATTTATTCTACTTCGCTTCAAATTACAGATGGGGAAATATAAAAGAAAAACCAGCTCTCAGTGGACCGAGGATGATATGCAAAGAGCAATTAAAGCTTTCCGTGAGGGTAGAAGCCAGTGCCATGCAGCCGAGTTCTTTGGAGTTGCGCATTCATGCCTTCAAAGGCGACTGCAAAGTGGTATGGATACTTCTGCAAAGACAAAGTTTGATCAAAATATATTTGATAAAGACAAGAAAATTAGTTTGTTTCTCGAATCCTGAAACTGTCTGGTTGTGGGTTCCCGTTAGATTCAACGGATGTAAGAAACTGGAAACTGGAAAAGAGACTGCAATTTACAAAAAAAAAAATGCGTAAGGGTAATACACGATCATCATCATCAACATCATCATCATCATCATCATCATCATCAGAGTCATCCGAATCCAAGGAAGAAGCGGATGGCGAGGAAAATGACACCTCATGTGAACTCGGCAGCATCAAACACACGGATCCAATGTCAGTTAAACTTGGGGACTGGATTCAGTGTCAAGGCAAGGGGAAGGAAAGGTACCATGAGAACTGTGTTGGTGCTAAAGGGAGAACCGTTTTATTTGTGGAAAATGTGTTGCTCTTGAGTGATATTTCAAATTTTGGATTGACCCTATTCGCCAGACACTGTGACCCGACTCACCTCACCTGAGAAAGGCGAATAGGGTCATGCAGGACTCTTTTAAAACTTATTCTTATAAACAGTGAACAATATTTATAAACTGTTATGTATTGATGTTTGTAGCTGAAAGGTGGCTCTTTAAAGATATTTGCAATAATCAGCGTTTATGGTGACGAGTTGACTGTAAATCATAGTTTTCCTATTTTTGACCCGATTCCCCCCACCTTACCCTACATAGCTATAGGCCTTGGTACTGTTGTGTATACTTTTATCTTCGAATTCTTGCTGCCGTTCCTGGGTTTGAACATATTTTTTGAGGTGTAAAAGCATCGATTCGTACTTGTTATCCTATCCTGGATTTCCACCGATGTTTAATTGTCTGCTGTTATTATTGATCCCAGATATTTGAATGCTTCAACTGTATAATATTCCTTTCCATGCAATCTTACAATGGCTTCTATTCTATCTCCCTCAGCATCTCCCATTGTCAAATATTGTTTTACTTCTGTTCACTCCAATCCTAGGTCATGTGCCACAGCTCTCTTCAAGAGCTCTTTTATTCCTTGCAATGATAGCCACACTGTCAGCATAGGCTACTATTTGTACTAATCTGTTAAGTATGGTTCCACTGGGATTAATGGGTAATTGGTAAATTACTTTTTTCAGTGCTAAATTGAAAATCAGTGTGGGAAGCACATCTCCATGTCTCAGTACCCTCTCCACAACAAACGTCTCTGACAGGTCATGTTCCATTCTGACCTAATTTTAGTTATTTTTGGTATTAAAATAATATTCATAGTTAAACTTATTAATGTCTATATTCCAAAATATCATTATGCGCACTACACCCTATGTTCAGGGCTTATGACAGTAGTGGTTTTGTGCCGGTTCTAAATCCACCGCCACCGCTCCACCGCTGGAATACTAAAATGGCAATATCTCGCGAACCAATCAGGCTAGAGACTTGAACGAGGTGTCATTGAACTCGGGCTAACATTCCCTTTCCATTGGATAACATATTTCCACCCCAAAATAAAACCTACCCCTACTATGGGGTGAAATTGTAATTTTTTAGAAAATCTCGCTTTCCAAGTGCAACATGTGAGAGTTTGAATGCCAATATGGAATTAAAGGTTGTTCTACATAAATTGCATGTGTTCGGTGGAAAGCCACTATGAATTAACATGCTTGTTTTCCGTTTTTTACACACATGTCCACTCATGGCTTTTGTAAGAGGGCGGGCTTTTTAAAGATGGTGGCTCTAGTGTAACCTAACCTAACCCAACCCACGAGGGGGTGATCAAAACGTTTTCCAAGTGGTGCTTGTCGATAGGCAAACTGATAAACAAAGAGGGGCATGTTAGGCCTTGAGGTGAGAGCCCCTGTTATTGTTGATGAGCCCCTGTGGTCGGGCCCCTGTTGATGGGTTATTGTTGACAGGTCATTGTTGACGGGTCATTGTTGACAGGTCCTTGTGGACAAGTCCTTGTGGACGAGTTCTTGTTGACAGGTCCTTGTGGACAAGTCCTTGTGGACGAGTCGTTGTTGACAGGTCCTTGTGGATGAGTCCTTGTTGACAGGTTATTGATGACAGGTCCTTGTGGACGAGTCCTTGTGGGCAGGTCCTTGTGGACGAGTCCTTGTGGATGAGCCCCTTTGGACTGGTCCCTATGGACTAGCCCATGCATTTATTTAAATTATGTCAAAGGGCCTAACTACATTTGTGTGTGTTGAACTGATGTTGTTCACTAATCCCCGACTACCATAATGGGATACGATATGAAAGGAAAGTGACGAAATACATGTGAACATACAAGGGATCTAACTTGGTGGATGGATGTGTTCTAACGAGTCATTTGTAGTTGAAAGAGAATAATACATGTTCTTAAGATGTTAAAACTGAGGAGATGGCACGTGCAGTAAGACGTCTTGTTATATTTCCTGTGTCATATTACAGACATGACAGAGAGCGTGAAGATCTGTTGCTATGACTAACGATGCAGTAATTTGAAACCGCAAGTGTTCATGAAGACAATGGATGATGATCATGCAAAGTTAGCAGTTATTGGATATTACACAAGTGTTCCTTCCGGTGTCATGTTGCTGACATGCCAGAGAGCGCACACTGCGGTTGCTATGACTGACGCTGCAGTAATTTGAAACCTCAGGTGTTGATCAAGACAATGGGTGATGATCATGCAAAGTCAGCAGTCATTGGATACCACACAGGTGTTCCTAGTGTACTTTGGACTCTCAGCTGTATTGGGAAAGTAATTGCAATGATCTGCAAAAAACTGCTGACACGGGCGATGACAGTTTATATAAGAGAGTTGTCCTATATTTCCCTACTGTCAGTCTATTACTCGCTTTGAGTGAACAGTGCTCTATTACTGCTCAAGAGTTGAAAAAAAAGGCTTTTTGGTAGAAAATCATTAAATTATTTTGCATGGTAAGTACTTATTATTAATAGATTGTAGTCTTTTATTACTAATTGATGTTGAAGTTATTGATTGGAATGTATTTATTGATTGATTGATTGATTGATTGATTGATTGATTGATTGATTTGTTTACAGATAATTGGGTACCTGTAGGTTACCAGATTCATACAATCTGTTCATTCAGTGGCAGCAGTTGATAAATTATAAAAAGGTAAGTGCCCCCTCTAATAACTTTTAAACAGTTAGAGTGATATTTTCCAATGTTCACCACTACATGTCAGTAAAAATGGTATATTTGGCAGTCAAAAGTTGGAACTACTTGACCATGGTGTGTAAAGCTAATTTTGTAGGTTAGATTTTGATTACCACTCTATTAAGTCCGAATGTTCATTGTTAGGTGTCAGTGACAGACGGAATATTTAAAGTCTTAACCTCAGTTCACCTAACATAACCTAACTTAACCTTATCACGTGACATGTTTTACAAGTTTAAACTTGCTTTATAACTGGCTATGACGTCACACCTAGCTCACTTAACTGGTGGCTGCTGGTTTCTATCACGTGACATGTTCTACAAGTTTAGACTTGCTTTATGACTGACTATGACGTCACACTTAGCTCACTTAACGGGCGATCGCTAGTTTCTATCACGTGATATGTTCTACAAGTTTAGACTTGTTTTAAGACTAGCTATAACGTCACACTTAGCTCACTTAACTGGTGACCGCTGGTTTCTACCACTCTATCAAGTTCCAATGTTCACCGCTAGGTGTCAGTGACAGTGGTATATAGTAACCCCCAGTTAGAACTACATGAAGTTAGACTTGCTAGGAGTTCACAGATCGATTTAAATACCCTGCTATAACCATTGACTGGAATACAATTAAGCTATTTATATTGTACTTTGTTTTATCTTTTATTAACATTTATGATTTCTTTCTTTTATAGATAACTTGGAAAGTAATCATTATGTTCAAGTGTGGTGACTGTAAGAAACAGTTCTCAAGACCTGACAGCCTTCAACGTCATGCAAGTACAAAACATAATCAGAAAATGTGTGTATGCAGTCATTGTGCTACAACATTTAACAGACAGGATAGTCTTGGACGGCATGTAAATCTAAAGCATGTCAGTTCAGCACCATTTTCGTGTTCAGTTTGCGATCTTGGATTTTCTGCTGTAAAGCGATATCAATCCCACATGGTTGAAGTGCATGGAGAACAACAGGAATTGAAATCTGTAAAACCATTAACTAGCACGGAACCTTTAAATGAATGTGATGCTCAAAAGCGTAAACGTTCTCAAGATTGTGAAAATAGTTGTGCATCAAAAAGAAAGAAGAATGGTGAACCTTCAATAACACATTGTGATGTATGTAATATTGATATACCTTCTTCAATCATTCATGGACATTTACGCAGTATTCAACATAAAAATAACACTTGCCATGAAAGAAATTCTGGAAATGTTCAACAAATTGGTAGTGCATTTAAAAGTCGAATTGCTAGTTATAGACTTTATAGTAAAGAAAAAACTCAAAGTATTGAATCATTTTAAAAAAATGTTCAACAGTAGTGGAGTAGTGCCGATTCTAACCCCCCCCCACTAATAACTTCTCTGACGTCACAATATTAGATATATAATACTTGATATTTCGCGACCCCATGGTCCGATTTTGACATGCAATATATCGTTGGACTCGGGCTGACGGGGGCTTTGCTATGGATCACTCATTTCAACCCCTAAATAAAACCTACCCCTACTAGGGGGTGAAATTATAATTTTTTTAGTGAAAGTCTGTTTTCAAATGTGACATGTATAAGGTGCGCTGCTAAAATGAACTTAAATGTTGTTGCCCATATAGCGCATGCGTTTTACGGGATGCCGCTATGGATGAACATTTTTGTTTTTGTTTTTTACGCATGCGCACTTGGGATTTTTGTAAGAGGGCGAGCTCTTTGAAAAAAAATGATTGATAAGAAGAGGTTTTGGTGGTGAGGAGAGAGCCAGATAGTCGCCTACTTTCCTACGAAGTTTGTCGATATCTCTCGAACGCAAGGTCGGATTTGGACGTGTGACGTGTCAAATCGCTTGTCTCGAAGCCCTATACATGTTATTAATAGGTTTAAGTTTTGAGAATGAGGGAAACAGGCTTTTTGGGGGTAAAACCGTGATTTTAGACATTTTCCGATATCTCACGAATGCATGGTCAGATTTGGTCCTATGACGTGTCAAATGGCTTGTCTCGAAACCCTGTGTATTTTGGTAATAGGTTTTTGAGAATGATGGAAACAGAATATTTTGGGGTAAAAACGTGATTTTAGACTTTTTGCTATATCTCGCGAACCAATCATGCTAGAGGCATGTTCGACAGGTCCAAGGACTCGGGGTGACGTCCTCTCTGCTATGGACCACTCGTTATAATTTTTAATAAAATTGGAAACTCGATTTTGGGGTAAACACGTGTTTTTGTGATTTTGCCGATATCTCACGAAGCAATAACGCTAGAGGCATGTACGACGGGTCCAAGGATTCGGGCAGACGTCCTCTTTGCTATAGACCACTCGTTGTAATTTTTTTAAAATTTTGGAAACGCGATTTTGGGGTAAACATGTGTTTTTTGTGATTTTTGCCGATATGTCACGAACCAATAACGCTAGAGACGTGTACGAGGTGTCCTAGCACTCGGGCTAACGCCCCCTTTCAAATGTGGTAGATTTTTTTTTCCAAAAAAAAAATCACAAAGGGCCTAACGCCATACAAGTTGAAAAAAACTGTTTTTTTTTACCTGTTTATAATGTCCATGAAGCGTGGTGGTTGAGAGAGACGATACGGTTGTGTGTGTGTGTGTGTGTGTGTGTGTGTGTGTGTGTTTTTCAACGAACCTATCGCTAACCACAAGGACCATGCTTAATAGAACAATCGCTATTTCGGCGGGTCGGTGTATGACAGAACGAGCATGCGTTTTTCTGATATTTTACCTTTAACGTGTAAACGGTGATGAGAACTTGATTCTATGTTGGTCGAAGCGAGTACCGAAAACAAACGAGCAGGAGGTGAAGGTCATTTGAGCTTATTGGAAGGCTCCGATCTGACTTGACAACAGGTGCAATGGAAAAAATGACCAAGACGCTTGAAGGTGAAATAATCTGACCATCGTGGTGGCAGGGGAGTGCGAAAGGCATGCACACACGTGTGAGATGGCATGTACGCTAAACCAGTGACATCCTGTTTTGCTTCGTACGTGACAAAATGCAAGTTCATGTGAAATTTGATCTACCGCAGGTGTTCATTTTAGACGTCATCTGTCCACGTGCATCCTGTTTTGCTTCGTACGTGACAAAATGCAAGTTCATGTGAAATTTGATCCGGCACAGGTGTTCGCTTGAGTGTTATCTGTCCACGTGCACGATAAGAGAATGTTCAAAGCGTGGGAATCGCTGAATCAGTAAAAAGTATGATGCAACTTGTCGGAATGATGTCACAACCAATAGATAGGCAAGAGCTGCAAACACCAGTGGTGGGAGGTGAAGGGAGGGAAAGGGGGGGGGTAATGTATGAGAGAACACAGGTGGAAAGAGAAAGAAATATGTGGAGCTGAGGACTGTACACATAGAGCTATAGGTGGTGTACAACATGTGTGAATAAATAAAAAGTACACAGGTTCACACAACATGTAATTTATTGATCCAGGAATTAAACGTAGAGTTAAACCCTAACCATTTGACGTAGAGTTTATTTCCTTTTTGTTTCAACACTTTTTCCACAAGATAATGCTGAGGAAATGCTGTTTTCTGAAGTTCATGTAGATAAAATCTACCTTTTATGGGTTGATGGTTGAGGTCCTCGAGTAAATAGGTGACTGGACTGTCCAAGTAGACTCGACGAATTCGAAATAGTTCAGTCCCCCACTGAGGCGTGTAGCCCTTATTGAAGGCAGACTTAAATTTGCTCACACGAACAAAATCCCCAATGTTCAGTCGGTGACGTTTAGGATCGGCTGTTTTTATGGGGTTAAACAGTTTATCCAATCGCTGAATATTTTTAGTTACGAGACGTGGCTTGGTCCCAATCGTTCTATGTTTGGTGTCATTGTAACGTGATACTAGCTCAGGTAACATGTCCAACCAGCGATACGTGCCCTGAGCGGTAAACGCTTTCCACATATGGGTTTTCAATGTTCGGTTGAACCGCTCGACCACACTGGCTTTCAGATTGCTGTACGTGGTGTAATGGTGAATATCCTTAGATTTGAGAAAACGGGAGAAATCCTTGTTGAAAAATTCTTTCCCCTGGTCGGTTTGTAGCAGCTGAGGTTGACGTTGGGAGTGTTGAATAATATGTTGAAAGGCCTTGGTAACTAGTGGGCCAGACTTGCGACGCACAGGTTCAACAAAGGCCATTTTGGAATAGACATCAATGACGGTCAACATATAGCGTACACCGTCGTTAACGCCAGCATAGGGTATCATTTCAACCAAGTCAGCCTGCCAAAGTTCATCCACACCTCGTGAAATCACCTTGAGTCGCGGATAGTGACGCCTAGCTGGGCGATGCAACTCGTGAGCAATACCCATTTTAATGGGTGAGGGCTTAAACAATAATTTTGGCATTTCGAAGTTCTTGTTCAATTTCTTGAATTTCCCAATCGTGACCGGTGTGGCCAGCTTGACGTGAGGCATGCAACAACTGTAGCCGCTGGACGAGCTTATTGGGATTGTGCCAGTAGGTAACATCCACAAGGGGTTTTAATGGTTTAAATGTCACTCCCGAAGCGGATGCTTTACGACGAGTACTTTGACTGGTGGGAAACATTTTTGCAATGATGGTTTTATATTTTTGAGATATATTGGCATTCACTTGTTGCGTGGGATCATACTGTCTTTTGTGGGCATGGGTATCCAATAAAATGGTTTTATATTTGTCAAGATCCTCTGACGTATAATCATGGAAAGAGGGGGTCCGAGAAAAGAGCAGCTTTAACAGTCCTGGCGTTAATTTATAGTTGATGTTTTTAATGACAGCTTTAGTACGAGCAAATTTAATGGATGAATCGCCAATTTTAAAACTATCATCTTCATAGCGAACACCATACGTGGTATCTGTGTTTCCAATAAATAGATCGGTGAAATAGGGTTCCAATGTTGATCCATAATATTTTATTAAAATGGTTTTCAGTTGAGCTTTATGTTGAGGGGTGGCCAAGAGTTGTGAAAACGGAGACGCTCTGGAAGGGCAAGGTGTTTCGACCATGGCCAAGGATTTCTTTTTTCTCAAAAACTCTGCAAGGGGTGCGGCCTTTTTTTGAGGCGTAAACACTTGTTCCTCCTCATCCTCAACTTCACTAACACTAGTCAAATCTTCCACTTCCTCTTCCTCAGGGTCCTCGTGCAGCGTCTGCGTGGCTTGTGAAACGGTGGGTAGCGTTTCAGATGGCTTGAAAGAGGGTTTCAACATGGCTTTTAGTGGAGGTGCTAAATGTTGCTGAATAAACAAAGCATGATTGGCACGTGATTGTTTCAATTGACGAAACTTTTGGCGAATAGTATTTTTTGCTCTAATAATATGCTTTTTCAATTGACTCTCTGCTAACGCCATGGTGTCTTGGCAAATGACTTGCCGGGGAATGAGACAGGGCCTTAAATAGCAATAAAATGATCAAACCCTAAGCGATACCGTCCTTGGTTGAGTTCACTTTGTTTGTCAATGACTAAACAGGCATGACGTTGAGTGTTCCAGCACTTGGCACACAATTCTGTAAACATTTGAAAGGTCATATCCGGATTCACATGTTCATTATAAATGTGACGACTGTTCCTCTCGTCCTGACGAAATAAAACAATGACATTGGCATTGTCACGAATCAACTGTTTGGACATTTTTGAATACGTTTGCCCAAGATAGAAGCAATCGATATGTTTGTGTCGACCCATGCTGAAATAGCTTTGAATGATGCCTTGACGTTCAGTGGATACATCATCGAAAATCATGAGTGAATCAGGCTTTACCTCATCCGGTGAAATCACATTTTCTTGCATGGAAAATGTAAAATAACCCATATTCTCTTTTTGTAATCCAGACATGACTTGATCCAGAAACACGTAGAGGGGTTGGTAGAGAGATTTTGCAAAAATATAAATATTTTGAAAACGCAGACCATTGGGCGCTGTGATGAGCGTTAGCAAAAGATTTGTCTTTCCACAGCCGGAAGGCCCCACAATGATGCAGCGAATGGAAGATGGAAACAGTGAACCATGGCGTTGTTCACGTGATGTGGGACAGAGATGGGAAACCATGTCCCCCACGGGGAATGACTCTTGCTGCTTAATAATCTTCATGTCAACTAAGGCTTAGACAGGCTAGCAGGCTGTCTATATACAAGACACCGAGCCTTGTCATAGAAACAGTAGACTGGTACTACAGGTTGACGATGGATGTCTTTGGACGTGCGTTGATGGCCAAAGCTAGGCCTGTCCCCGTACATGATCCTAAACAAGAAACAGATCCTGCTAATAAACACTATGTGGATACGTCAGTAGTGCCACGCACAAAACAGGGAGATTATGACTTTAAGGGAAAGCGGTTAACCCATGTAAAACATCCTCAAGTGTCTACAGACGTTACTACGAAAAAGTATGTGGATAACAAAGTGTATGAGTTTTATGACAAAGTGCCACAGCTTATGGTGAATGGCTATAGCGCTAATCACCATCGGATTATTCACGTGGAAGACCCACAAGACGAAGACGATGTCTGTACCAAGCGTTACGTGACCCATGAAATGAAAAGGCTTTATAAATTTATCCCATGTGTATTTTTAGTGTATCTGACAAATGAAAAACCTGTGAATGACAGAAACCATTTACCGTTAGTCCATGATCAGCACTTGACCTATGTGCTTGCTTCGGGTTTAAGCCACTATCGATTACACTATGATGGAACCATTCACATCAAATATGCCATACCTGATGAGAACCATTTACTAATAAAGATAAATGGTCATAGGATGTTGATCCATAACCATGAAATGGTCAATGCAGGGGACGAATTATCCTTTTATCTTATGTTGACATGGGATGAAAAGCAAGCGGGGAAAACCATAAACGATTTCCCACTTTATGTGGAATTGGAATATACAGCCATGAAATAACCATCTGACGTTAGTTGTGATTTAAACTTTCTTGTGAAAGGTTGTTGGTCATTATCATCATGGTGAAACAAAGGTATGCAGTGAGAAAGACTAAAAAAAGGACTTTGTCCTTGGCAAAGCCAGGGTTTTCAACATTCGAGGACAAGCCCTTGCGAAAGAAAAAAAGAAAAAATAATGTATTGACCACAAGGAAAGCCCTTCGAGCAGCACAGAGACAGGTTATTCCAAAACGTCGGCGACAGGTTTCAAACCAAGGGCGAGTGATTCCCGTCCCCAAACGAGCGGGATTTTTACCTGCATTATTTGCTGGTTTGGCTGCTCTGGGCTCACTTTTGGGCGGTGCCAGTGCAGTGGCGGAAACCATTAAAGCCGCGCAGCAGGGCAAGCAACAACTCAAAGAAAGTCAGCGACACAATGAAACGATGGAAGCGATTGCCATGGGGGCTAGAAATGCCAATTTAAAGCCAGCCTTTTATCAACAAGGATTTGGGATTTCACCATTTCGAAATATTAAAAAAAAAAAAATTAAACTCAGCCATAGCGAGACATGCCCTGACGCATCAACAAGTGGAAAGCTACGCTAAACAACTAAAGCTTTCTCATTTTCGAGGTGTGTTTATGCGAAACCAATTACCCCCACGACCCTGGAAACAGGAATGTGCTGTTGTCAATTTGGATGATCACCGAGGACCAGGAACGCATTATGTAGCTTATGTCAAAGAGGGATCCACGGTATGGTACTTTGACAGTTTTGGGAATTTGCCCCCGCCCATGGAACTAGTGACCTATTTTGGAAACAGGATCAAGATATATTATAATGTGAAACGAGAGCAAACGTTTAACAGCCAACAGTGTGGACGTTTGTGTTTAATTTTTTTATATAAGACGCAGCATAAGCAAAAACGCCACCAGTATGTCGGCAGAAAGTAAAACGTTTACAGTGCATGGACGTGGACCTGAAGTCAGCCTAGACTTTTACCCTCCTATCGAATTGAGTGAAAAACCCTATGGTTTAGGACTTGTTTCTCTTGAAACGTACAATCGAATATACAACATACGTGAAAATGTGAACAACAAGTTTTACTATGATGATTCTGTGCTCACCTTGAACTCTGGTGGATACACGATCGATGATATTTATGAACACATTTATGTGGTGTTGATCAATCAATATGGTTTAAAGTCATTTCTCGACGGAACGCACAAGTTTGAACTTGTAGGCAATACCAACACTCATCGCTGCAGTATTTTCTCTACCTTTAACATTGACTTTAAAACACACCCCGATTCCATTGGTCCATTACTAGGATTTAAACCACGCGTGTTGGAGCCCAACAAAAAACATGAATCAGACCATGAAGTGAAATTCATTGAGGACCATCATGTGTCGGTGACGTGTAATATTATTAGCCAAGTGTACACCAATCAAGAACCATCGCATTCACTTTATGACTTTATTGTGACATCGCCCAATGGCTATATTATTCGTGAAAACCCTCCAGTGGTGCTTTTTCATTCTGTGGCTGTTGATAGTATTAGTAATATAACATTAAGACTGATCACTAGAGATCAACAACTCATTGATCTAGATTCTACCACACCAGTGACTTACAAGTTGGTGCTAAAGTCACTATGAAGTTTGTGTATAAAGCAACAACACCGTCTAGGAATGGTGTTAGTTGTTTGCCACGTGAATACACGTTAACATCTCAGAACAAGCAGATTTTACAGCATTTGGGTTACCACGTCAACCCTCATGATGAATTCTATCCTAGAGATAGCGAACCGCATCGAGGAGCAACCAGGAGTGGTAAGAATTGATCTCCATTCCTATCAAGCTCAAACACCTGGACTCAATAACAATGATGAAATTCAATTTGTTATCAACAACCAAGATATTTACACCCTACCGCATGAAAGTGTCATTCAGATTGAAGGTCGGCTCACCAAAGCCGATGGCTCTACACCTACCACATCCAAGTTGGCCAACCATGGTTTAACCTTTCTGTTTTCTGAAGTACGTTATGTCATTAACGATATCGTGGTGGATAGCACTCGAAATGTGGGCATTTCCAGTGTCATGAAACTATACCCCTCTTATAGTGAGGAAGAAGGTAAAACACTTTGCATGGCAGGTTGGTGTCCTGACTCGACCAATGACTGGATGGTACACACCGATGGAACCTTTACTGGATATTTACCTCTTAAACTGATTCTAGGCTTTGCTGAAGATCACCAACGCATTGTGGTCAACGCAAGGCAAGTGCTTTATCTGGTGAGAGACAGGAGTGATAACAATGCACTCAAGGGAGCTGACAATGCCCCCATCGATTCAAAAGTTCAACTACAACGCTTGCTATGGAAAGTGCCTCATGTGACCCTTAACGATAGCAAAAAACTGGACATACTCAAAATGGTAAAGAGAGATATGCCTCTACCCATGGAATTTAGAAGCTGGGCACTCCATGAGTATCCGCTATTGCCCACTACCAACACACACAGTTGGTCTGTAAAAACAGCTCGCTATACAGAGAGACCTCTCTACCTGATCGTGGGTTTTCAAACGAATCGCAAGTATCAACAAACCAAAGATGCCTCGCAATTTGATCACCTGCAATTGAGAAATGCACGTCTTTTCCTCAACGGAGCTGTGTTTCCCTATGAAGGACTGGATTTGGATTTTTCAAAAAATAAGTTTGGGCCCCTGTACGACTTGTTTTCTAAATTTCGATGGTCGTATTATCAAAAAGAGAACGGCCCCATGCTACTACCCCAAGCGTTTAAGGCAAGAGCACCACTGATTGTTTTTGACTGTTCTTACCTGGAAGAGTCTGTCAAGCCATCCAATATCGACATTCGACTAGATTTTGAAACGCATGACAATGTACCAGCCAATACGACGGCCTACTGTCTGATTATTCATCACAAACAAGTCAACTATTATCCACTCTCCAACCAAGTGACGAGTGTATAAATAACAGGTCATCCCACGTCAAGCCGCTCAGTCATGTCTTGCTTTAAAGCCTCAAGAGACGTTACATCCATGAATTTAAACTCTGAGGAACAACGTTTCAAGACTTTTGCCACATGGCCAGTGCCTTTCATAAACCCTCAAGCCTTGGCGGCCGCTGGATTCTACTATTTAAAAACAAGAGATGAAGTGAAATGTGCCTTTTGTCCCATCATCATAGACCAATGGCAGGAGGGCGATGAACCCATGCAGGAACATCAGCGCTGGTCACCCACCTGCCCCTACCTGTGCAGAATGAAAGTGGGAAATATACCCTGTCATTCAAGCTATCCCTCGCTTGTGTCACTGGGTGATGAAAAAAATACAAGTTACGATACGTGTGGACCGTATGGTATCCATGGTGCTTCAGTGAGCAGCTCACCATCAAAAACACCTAGTTTAGAGACATTGGGACATCATCGGTGTTATGGACGTTACAAACACAAGAGACTATATTGTTGTATCAGTTGCTATCGTCCTTATCCCAAAATGACAAAGGCCTGTAAGACGTGTTATGATAATAAAATGATGATGTAATTCTTAAATTCTTATTTTTTTGCTTTTGCCTCTGTCCTACCCTAACCTTCTTTTTTGGAACTAGCATGGCAGGTAAGTCCATGCCATGATCACACCTGATCGTCAGTCAGTCGTCAGTTGAACTTGGTCAAGACAAGCGTCAACATGTTGCGCACACTCATTGTGGATTGCCAAGGGTTTAAAATTGGTGACAACAAATTTATATTTAAACAAGTGGCCGTGATCGATTGTACCACGTTTTGGATATCACAAGCTACGCATTTGCTATTTAAACCACCCCATGCTTTTGATTTGTTGTGTGAAAAAGACCGTAAACAAACCCAGTGGATTGAAAATCATAGGCAACTAGACTGGAATCAGGGAACCATTTCCTATAAATATTTGGATGTGGTTATGAAAGCACACTTGTCCTCGGCCAATGTGGTATTTGTGAAAGGTAATGAAAAACGTCAATGGTTGCAACCATTTTTGGCGTCTTACTGCCAATGTATCGACCTCATGGAGTTGGGCTGCCCCTCCCTGCAAACGCTCATGGATACTTGTTCCTGTGGCAACATTACCCATACAGCCCTATCGCATGCGTGGCATCTCTTTCATTGGTTAACCACTCATGCCTGCTGGGAGTTGTTGAACAAAATTATAACTCGAGATTTACCTGTGAATGACGTCAGTGAGATTTCTACAAGCGACGTGTAAACATCTACAGCACGTGATACCATGGAGAAAGGCAATGCTACGGACAAAGCCATCGGCAAGTTCTTTGTGTGCAAAAAGAAACTAGACAGTTTTACCAAAGAGGAACTCTTGGCGCTGCCCAAGTCGTTCATTTATTATGTGGCCGCCAACGCGGTCAAAGAAATCTGGCAACATGTACCAAAATCATGGACTCAAGACCCTGTGTTGAGTGAATTGCAACCCTGTACGGATTACGATCACCATAAGCAAGTGGCCATGGCAAAAATACCGTCTATGCGTCAGTGTGCGACTTGCCAGCTAGTGAAACTGTTTCACGGTCATAAGAGTCCATGTAAAGACTTTGTTGAATCATTCCACGGGTGTCATGGCGAGAAAAAGCAACAACAACAACAACAAACACAAACATCGTCCACAGAGGAGGAGGAAGACCAAACCTTTTTACCATCGATGGAAAAGGATATGCCAGACCTGTACTAGCAATGGCGTCATTGACAAAGTGATTCAATACTTACCTTTCGAAATCCATCTTCCAGGTTATCGTTTTTGCGGCCCTGGAACTCGTCTCGAAAAACGTTTACAACGTGGTGATGTACCCATTAATCTTTTGGATCAAGCATGCAAGGAACATGACCTTTCTTATCGCCATAGTCATCCTGGTTTAAGACATGTGGCAGATAAATTGTTATTGAAGAAAGCTAAACAACGTTTCACATCCAATGATGCCTCAGTGGGTGAAAGAATGGCAGCCCTAATTGTCATGAGTGCTATGAAAGGAAAGTTGATGATGCATGGACATAAACATTGAGGAGTGAGGAATTGGGATTTGTTTGTATTCTATTTTTCTTTTGTCAATTCACTATGACTATGAAATAAAAACAAAAGTTTTCCAGAGCACGATGTTTTGTTATTTTTAATTTTAAGAAATCGTGATGTTGATGGCTGATTTTTTCATTTTACACATTTCACACATGATGAATTCCACACACTGTCATTTATCATTTTGCAATTTACAGTTTTTGAAAACGTTCGTTTCAAGTTTAACGTTTTTGATGATATGGATTTTTCCATTTTGCTGATGACACATTTTAAACAATGTCCGTTTGAAGTTTTTGAATTTTCAAATTTCACACATGGCCATTTCCAGTTTTTAAAAATGTCCGTTTTAAGTTTTGCTGTTTTGGTGATATGGAAACATGGAATTTCCATTTTGCTGTTTTCATATTTTTTCCATTTGGTGTATGTCGAAAGTTGAGATTTGACAATGATGTTGATGCGAGTGCTTGACCTTGATAATACTGCAATGTGTTGATGTGTGTTTGGAGAAACGTCGAGGTCTACGACTACTGCAGGTAAGACTGTTTTTACAAAAATTATGTCTTTTGACTGCCACATTTCAATGAAAAAACGAAACTATTTAAAACAAAATGAGTATATAAGTGACCATTTACCCCCTCCCCACCCACCCAACCTACCTCACCGTGTTTGCTCTGGTCAATCATACACACCAGCTTTCTCTCTCCACTCATACATTCACACCTGTCTTTGGGAACAAACACAACCACTTTATTTATTCCCAAAAGCACATTCTCGACATGCTCACTCATCCCAAAAGAACTTTTTAGTTTATCATTTACATTACGAAAAATAATTAAATACTAGTTATTAAAGTTACTAAAAATCTTACTTATTTCATATTTACAAAAAAAACTCAACTTTGTACAACGTTAAAAGAATCAGACTATTTACCAATCAAAAAATTTAAAAAAAATAAGTTTGCATAGAACTTTTTTTAAAGAGCAAAAGGTTTAAGTGAATTGTCACTATTTACAAAATCTACTATTTACAATGACAAAAAAACAATATTTACAAAATTCTAAATCTACAAGTTACATAAAGCCATGTCCCATAAACGATTAAACAGTGAAATCACACCTCCTCCTCGTTGCGATCATAACCCCAGGGCAGGCTGGTGAGCAGGTCATCAGCCCACACACGTTTGTTATCCATGGAGGCGAGGGTGCGTTTTCTCTGTTCCACAAGATACAAATGATGGTTGCTGGATTGTATCCTGCACTGTGTATGAGACATAGCTTTGCCCGTGCGTAAAACCGCTAGATAGTCATCAACACGTAGCGATTTTACCACTGCCCTACCTACACCTTTTGCTCTTTTGGCTTCCTTACAGTCGAGTGTGCGATAAGCATACATTTTCGAAGCCAAACCTACGAATTCTGTCATAATGGAATCACCACATTCGTCTTTTAAAACGCCCATTTCCTTTTTGTTTTTATGGGCAGCTGAAACACGTTGTCAGCGCTATAGCAAGAGGTGTCGAACCAGTCACTATGTTGCCTCATGACGTCATAGGGGTTGCAGTGGCGAATGTGGTAAATGAATGAGTCCGTGTCCATATACAAAAGAGAAACGTCCTCAAAATGGCGTTTGGCAAACTCATAGTGGAATCGATACATGACCGATTTAGAAAAGTCTAAAATGACTTGACCCAAGTAAATGGGCTTATCCATGGTCACGCTGGTCTTACTCATTTCAATAGTAGCCAAATCCTCATCGATAATTTTGATCGATTTGAAATTTGGCTTGGCAATGTACCGCCGGGCACCCCACCGCCCCTCCCAGACATTCACCAATTTAATGTCACGGTATTTGCGGACATTCTCCATGGACTTGCCATAGATGCAGTTGTTCATTAATTTAAAAAAATTAATTTCAAACTGCTGTGTTGCCATTTGTCGGTGCTCTGTGTTGAGTCGCATGTACGGCTCAAGCCATGCTTTTTGAGCAAAAGAAATACCCCTGTGGATTTTCTTCAACACCAAGCCTTGGGCGAGGCATTGCACCAACATTTGGATATGTACCACATACCGATTTTTGTTGTAAAGTGTGCCCATGAGTTTTTCAATTTTCACTTTACTGTCAGGGGGAACCATTTGCTCAAGGCAGAATGGGAAATCGGCATGTTCATCATACAAGGATGAGGGATATTCAATATCCACTTCTAGCACATATCCACGGCCTGTTTCTTGGCTAGCCTTGATCACATCAAATTCTGACACTTGTTTGTCTGTCAGCCAAGCAAACTTTCCATAGGGCAAAGGCTGACTCATGGCGTAACCGTACAAATTATTCACGTCATAGTACATTAAGTACGATTCTTGTTTTTCCGGTGAATAATCAGGCATGTAGACATTGTTCGCTTCGGCATGGCGCTGGTTAAGTGACACAAAGCCGCCACGAATGCCCTTTTCAAAAAATAGCACCATGTCTACGTCAGTGAGTAAATCCAATTCCACTTGAGTGTATTTCAAAGCGGCATCAAACGAGAGTCCAGGACTCGTGTAATAGTGAGCCGGGTCAAGACCGTAAATGTGTTGACACAAGTTACGGAATTTTTCAAACACATCAGTGAGCAGCAATACATCCAGTTTTAGGTAATGCAAAGCATATTCACTTAGCGTGTTCATGCCAAACACTCGCCAAACTTGACATGCATGTGCATAGTCTTCATCGGAAACGGTACTGCGTGTTAGTTTCGAGTAAAATTTCTCTTGTGGAGAGAGTTTTCTTTGCTTTAACACGTCCCAGCTGTTGCAGAAATCATACGGGAATATACCTTTCCGAATGCACAATTGAAATTGCTCAGGATCATTAAAATGCATTCTAGTATTTTTTAATTCCTCCTCATTCAAGCCATTCACAAGGCTGTCTAGCGAGGATGCCATAAACTTAAAGGAATCCAAAAATCGAATGCTAAAGTCGCCCAACCACCATGTCAGGGCAGTAAAACGCTCATGGTTTTGGGGGATAATGGTAAACGAGCCCTTGTTGACATGGCCCAATTCACGAATCAAAAACTGAATGTCATAATTTGCCAGATTGTGGAAAAAGACACTGATGAAACGAGGAGCCGGAAAGTTCAAGTTACATTTACTATGCGCAGCTCCACGAAACTCCCCTGTAAAATGCGAGTGGTCTCTGACTTTTTCCTCTCCACTTAAAATAGGCTTTTCACAAATATGGCATGTCATGGCATGCTCATACTGCTGCTGTTGTTCTGGAGATAGGCTCATGGGTACTGGGTGGTCCAGTAATTCCTGTACATGGTCGGCCAACTTGACAAGTTCATCCAAGAACCATTTAGCACAATCTGGCCCCTCACGGTATTTGTAAACGGATTGTGTGGGGTCATAGGCACACACCACATTAAATCCTATGGCAAAGGGTTCATGTTTTTGAATGGGTGTGGTTGAGCTCATGGAGGGATCTGGTTCACATCCCGCCATGGGTGTGGTGAGTGCTTCGAAATCTGCATACACCACATAGGGGACAGTGTCACGCTTGTGAATGTCCTTAAACTTTAACACAGCCTTGTCCCCTTGTGGCAATATCAATCTCACCGCTTCCTGAGTAACACAATCTACCCTATGACGTTCTAAGAGCATGGGGGTTGTAAAATATTGCAAGCAACGGTCGCAAATATGTGTTTTATGTCCATGCTTAGACGTTTGACTGCTTAGCAATCTACTCAGGCTTTTAATGAGGCAATAGTGATTCACCTCTCCTACAGATAAATATAAAAGATGAATGTGGTGTCGTTTCGGTTCTTTTGTGGCATAAAGAGGACCCACAATCTCATCACCGTCAAGGCCATACACCATGAACGAAAAGTCCTGGTTGTCTTGTTCAAACCTATGGATCTCGGTTAAGTCCATAGGGAACGATACTCGAGTTAAATTTAACGTTTGTTTCAATTCATCAAACTTGGTCTTGTACATTCCTGGTCGACAACCATGATGTTGTACGCAGCCACAGCCCACAGAAAACATTCATCATCAAAATTTTCAATATTCACCACAGCCTTTTTCGAAGCTATTGCTGGTGGTGTTTTAATATAGCTAGACCCAGCATTCAACGGGTTGAATTGGCAAATGTTGATTTGTAGATGATGAATTTTGTCTAAGGCTAGACCACTCGGTCCTTGTTGCAGTTTATCAAATTTTGATAGCAAGACATTCACCACGTGGGTTTCATACCACTGTTCCAAATTATGGGCTATGAACAGCTCTTGCATTTTACTGCAAATATAAAATGTCTCTTTATGCTCTACGTTCTTCTTTTTATATATGAAATCGCACACCAGTTCTGTATTCACCTTTAAAGCCGTATGCAACCTTTGCGCTGTACAAATTTCAATTTTAAAAATTTCAAAACAAGATTCTAAAAATTCTTTGGGAATCAAACTTTTTCTAACATTGACCACGCGGCCAGAGCACACACGCGATTTAAAACAACTATTTAGGGGTTCCCAAATTAACGTATCGGTAGCAGTGGCAAAAGACATTATTTTGAAAGAACACTCTCACCTGAGTTTTCAGCTGTAGACTGCTTGACAATGGTTCCACTCTAAAGCCACTTGGTTTTCAACTGTATTTGCTGTAGCAGTGAACCCTTTTTTTCCCAAATATCTAAAAAGAAATAAAAATAAACCACCATAAGTATAACCATTCCATATAGTTTATGCTTTTCATAAACAAAACAAAATCAAGCAGGATATATATTTAAAAAAAACCAAATCTCACCTTGACGTGTAATGCTTTGCTATATTCTCGTCTCGTGGGCTAGTGTGGAAATGGTTTCCTTTTCTATCTGTCTGTCTTTCTCTTTCTTTAATATATTTCCCACAGACACACGACAGGTAGGCTATACACGTTATCTGCAAACAAATAAATAAATAAAATCATTAATTATCTAATCAATAAATAATTGCATGTATTTATATAAAATCAATAAATATATAAATGAATAAATATATACCTACCCCACAACAAGGTTAAGTATTTTCCACCAACACCAAAACTGATAAACAAGACCAAGGGTTTCATGCAACGCAGTGTGTTCAAAGGTAGTCACTTAAGTGAGCGTGGAAATGATAACGACATGTCTTTATATATGCTACGTTGCATGTATAATCTTTTTTTTCCCATGCTTTGAACATTCTCTTATCGTGCACGTGGACAGATAACACCCAAGCGAACACTTGTGCCGGATCAAATTTCACATGAACTTGCATTTTGTCACGTACGAAGCAAAACAGGATGCACGTGGACAGATGACGTCTAAAATGAACACCTGCGGTAGATCAAATTTCACATGAACTTGCATTTTGTCACGTACGAAGCAAAACAGGATGTCACTGGTTTAGCGTACATGCCATCTCACACGTGTGTGCATGCCTTTCGCACTCCCCTGCCACCACGATGGTCAGATTATTTCACCTTCAAGCGTCTTGGTCATTTTTTCCATTGCACCTGTTGTCAAGTCAGATCGGAGCCTTCCAATAAGCTCAAATGACCTTCACCTCCTGCTCGTTTGTTTTCGGTACTCGCTTCGACCAACATAGAATCAAGTTCTCATCACCGTTTACACGTTAAAGGTAAAATATCAGAAAAACGCATGCTCGTTCTGTCATACACCGACCCGCCGAAATAGCGATTGTTCTATTAAGCATGGTCCTTGTGGTTAGCGATAGGTTCGTTGAAAAACACACACACACACACACACAACCGTATCGTCTCTCTCAACCACCACGCTTCATGGACATTATAAACAGGTAAAGAAAAAAAAACAGTTTTTTTCAACTTGTATGGCGTTAGGCCCTTTGTGATTTTTTTTTGGAAAAAAAAATCTACCACATTTGAAAGGGGGCGTTAGCCCGAGTGCTAGGACACCTCGTACACGTCTCTAGCGTTATTGGTTCGTGACATATCGGCAAAAATCACAAAAAACACATGTTTACCCCAAAATCGCGTTTCCAAAATTTTAAAAAATTACAACGAGTGGTCTATAGCAAAGAGGACGTCTGCCCGAATCCTTGGACCCGTCGTACATGCCTCTAGCGTTATTGCTTCGTGAGATATCGGCAAAATCACAAAAACACGTGTTTACCCCAAAATCGAGTTTCCAATTTTATTAAAAATTATAACGAGTGGTCCATAGCAGAGAGGACGTCACCCCGAGTCCTTGGACCTGTCGAACATGCCTCTAGCATGATTGGTTCGCGAGATATAGCAAAAAGTCTAAAATCACGGTTTTTACCCCAAAATATTCTGTTTCCATCATTCTCAAAAACTTTAACCTATTACCAAAATACACAGGGTTTCGAGACAAGCCATTTGACACGTCATAGGACCAAATCCGACCATGCATTCGTGAGATATCGGAAAATGTCTAAAATCACGGTTTTACCCCCAAAAAGCCTGTTTCCCTCATTCTCAAAACTTTAACCTATTAATAACATGTATAGGGCTTCGAGACAAGCGATTTGACACGTCACACGTCCAAATCCGACCTTGCGTTCGAGAGATATCGACAAACTTCGTAGGAAAGTAGGCGACTATCTGGCTCTCTCCTCACCACCAAAACCTCTTCTTATCAATCATTTTTTTTCAAAGAGCTCGCCCTCTTACAAAAATCCCAAGTGCGCATGCGTAAAAAACAAAAACAAAAATTTTCAACCATAGCGGCATCCCGTAAAACGCATGCGCTATATGGGCAACAACATTTAAGTTCATTTTAGCAGCGCACCTTATACATGTCACATTTGAAAACAGACTTTCACTAAAAAAATTATAATTTCACCCCCTAGTAGGGGTAGGTTTTATTTAGGGGTTGAAATGAGTGATCCATAGCAAAGCCCCCGTCAGCCCGAGTCCAACGATATATTGCATGTCAAAATCGGACCATGGGGTCGCGAAATATCAAGTATTATATATCTAATATTGTGACGTCAGAGAAGTTATTAGTGGGGGGGGTTAGAATCGGCACTACTCCACTACTTTCAACCTACTGTGTTTGGCTTGGTAGGTAATGTTTTATTAGAGCATAAAACAATAAAAATGAATTTTGAACTTTTTGGACTCTATGTAAAAACTGGGAGCGAAGGTGAAATTACGGATATCAAATCCTTTAATACAAAAAACATAATTGTTATCGAATCAACTAATATTAGTGATATATACCAAAATATTTCAAGTGCTATCATTGTGAAGAGTGAAGAGTTCCAGGAAAGGGAGTCAGGCTGGGCGTTGGTTGAAGTACTATATTTAGAAACCAACCTGAATAAATACAACCCGCTTCGAGCATCATCATATATTGATTTGCCAGGATGGATCAAACGAAAGAAAGCTGTTGTGAACGTTTTGAATAATGATGACGCATGTTTTGCGTGGGCTGTAACTTCAGCTCTCCATCCAGCAGTGGAGAATATGGATAGATCATCATCTTATCCTCACTATTCTTCAGTGTTAGATTTAAAAGAAATAGAATTTCCTATGGCGATAAAAGACATTCAACGTTTTGAAGAGCTGAACAATGTAAGTATTAATGTGTATGAAATTGAAAATAAGAGAATAGTAGGTCCTCTATATTATACTCAAGAAAAAAAGGATGCTCATGTAAATTTACTATACGTAACCGAAGGTGAAAATGCTCACTATTGCTGGATAAAATATTTCAGTAGACTTGTTGGTAGTCAGATAACAAAAAGAGAACATAAGAAGTGGTTGTGTGATGGTTGTTTGCTATATTTCCAGAAAGAGGATCAACTAACTCGACATCAAAAATGGGGGTGTAATCATGTGTGTACGGTATTACCGACTCCTAAAAATAACATTCTAAAATTTTAAGGATTATGAGAAACAGCTTCGAGTACCATTTGTTATATATGCTGACTTTGAAGCTTTGCTAAAACCATTTAATACATGTTCATCGAATCCAGCCCAACCTTTCACCAACACTACTCACATTCATGAACCTTTTAGCTTTGCATTTTATATTAAATGTAGTTATGATGACTCTTTAAATAAGTTTGAGCTCTATAGAGGACCTGATGCACCTAAAGTTTTTATGGAAAGGCTTGAGAATGATGCCATCCGTATATCCTCTATTTTAAATACGATCATTCCAATGGAGCCACTAACTTCATCAGAGCAAATGAATTTTGAAACTGAAACTAATTGTTTTATATGTGGTGAATGTTTATATACAGACAGGGTTCGCGATCATGACCATTTAACAGGAAAATATCGTGGTGCTGCTCACCAAGAATGTAATTTAAATTATAGAGTAAGAAAATTCATTCCGGTCATTCTACACAACGGTAGCAAATACGATAACCACTTTATCGTTAAAGAATTTGGAGCTTCAGATGTGAAAATTGATGTTATTGCAAATAATAAGGAACAATACATATCGTTCACAAAATACATCAAAACTGACAATAAGAAAACGATAAAACTGCGATTTTTAGATTCATTCCGCTTTATGCCGAGTAGTCTTGATAAGCTTGCTAGTAATTTAAAATCAGATCAGTTTCATGAAATTCAACGTGTCTTTCCTAAAGAAGATGATTTTAATTTGATTTGTCAAAAGGGTATATTCCCTTACGAATATATTAACTGTGTGGAACGTCTTGAGGAGTGTTCTTTACCACCGAAAGATGCATTTTGCAGTTCCTTAAACACAAGTCATATCAGTGATCAGGAATATTTACATGCATAACGTGTATGGGCACAGTTTGACATTCAAACTTTAGGAGAATTTTCAGACCTATATTTGAAGACAGATGTGTTGTTATTAGCAGATGTTTTTGAAAATTTTCGGAATGTTTGTATGAAAACTTATGACCTTGATCCTTGTCAGTATTTCACTGCTCCTGGGTTAAGTTTCAGTTCAATGTTGAAAAAAAAACAAAGTAAATTTAGAATTAATGACTGATATAGACATGATCAATTATATAAAATCATCAATTCGAGGTGGATTAAGCCAATGTAGTGGACGGTACTCTAAAGCGAATAATAAGTACATGCCTAGCTACAACCCTTGTGAAGAGTCAAAGTATATTGTCTACCTCGATGCAAATAACCAATATGGTTGGGCTATGAGTCAATATCTACCACTGAAAGATTTTCGCTGGCTGACACAACCTGAAATTGATGTCTTACATGTTGACACTCTTAATGATAACGATGATAAAGGATATATTTTAGAGGTAAATCTTGAGTACCCTAGAGAGTTACATGATGATCATAATGATTTACCATTTTGTCCTGAGAATATGAAATCTCCATACATCACATCACGAACAAAAATGTTAATTGCTAATGTGAATGATAAATGTAAATATGTAATACATTATCAAAACTTGAAACAGTGTCTACAGCATGGATTTAAATTAACTAAAATTCATCGCGTATTGCAATTTCATCAGTCAGCATGGCTCAAACCGTATATTGATCTGAACAATAATTTAAGAACACTGTCAACAAACGCGTTTGAAAAAGATTTTTATAAACTCATGAATAATAGTGTTTTTGGAAAGACTATGGAGAATGTTGATAAACGAGTTGATGTAAAGCTGATAATAAAGTGGGAGAATGATGGTAAAAGGTATGGTGCGAGCAACTTAATAAGCAAGCCTAACGTTCATAGCTGTTCAATTATTCATGAGGATTTAGTTGTAATACAAATGAATCGTCTTAAAGTAACTTACAACAAACCCATATATGTGGGTTACACCATTCTGGAAAATTCCTATTGTAAATGGTCGATGCAAGTTAAAAAGGACCTAACAGAAGCTCGAATCAATCAAGGTCTGGTTTGGGATAGGAACCTGTTCAGAAAGGCGGTTAAATCAAACAGTAATCTGCACCCTTTAACATCTGTGATGCCTCGCCCTCACTGCAAGTGGACGGAAGAAAGGAGAGCTGAACATTCGTCGAGAATGAAGATCTACTGGCAGACAAGAAAACAAGCTTTACAGTGATCATATGAGTGAAGAACATCGTGGTCCATTGATGGCCGAAACGACTCAAAAAAAATCTGGAATTGTCAAAAACACTTATGTAAAAATTTCACTATGATTATGTAAAGAAAAACTATCTTGATAATGCTAAATTACTCTACACAGACACAGATTCTTTTATTTTTGAGTTTAAAACTGATGATTTTAATGAGGATATCAAAACTGAGCTAAATAGGTTTGATACAGGTGACTATCCCGAGGATAATATTTACCATTTACCTCTAGTAAACAAAAAGGTTCTTGGGAAATTTAAGGATGAATGTGCTGGTGTTATTATAGACACCTTTGTAGGCACAAAATCTAAATCATACAGCTATATGACAATTGATGATGTAGTAGTAAAAAAATTAAAAGGAGTGAAAAAGAATGTTGTTAGTAAAGAGTTAGATATAAGTGATTATAAAAACTGTATAGTTAGTAACCCACCTGTATTATATAAGAAAATGAGTGTATTTAGAAGTAAAAATCATCAGCTACATACCAATTTGCTGAACAAAGTTGCTTTAAGTAATGAAGACAACAAACGATTCATTATACCCAACACATTTGATACTTTTGCTTGGGGAAACAGTCGCATTGACGACTATTACTTTACTTAATAATGATCACTATATTGTAATATTTGTAGTGTGTTTTATATTATAATATTTGTTTGTAAAAAACTGGACAAGTCCTTGTGGACGAGTCCTTGTTGACAGGTCTTTGTGGACGAGTCCTTGTTGACAGGTTATTGATGACAGGTCCTTGTGGACGAGTCCTTGTGGACGAGTCCTTGTGGGCAGGTCGTTGTGGACGAGTCCTTGTGGATGAGCCCCTTTGGACTGATCCCTATGGACTGGCCCTTGCATTTTATCCAAATTATGTCAAAGGGACCCGCCACAGGGACCCGTCAACAAGGACCCGTCCTCCGGGACCCGTAAAAAATGACTCCCTTCAAAAAGGACCCGTCCAAAGGGGCTAGTCGACAGGGACCAGTCCAAAGGAATACGTCAACAGTGATCAATCAAAAGGGGCCAATCAACAGGGGTCAATCAGTTAAGCTACGGCAACCATTTTGGAACTTTTTGATCACACCTCGTAGGGTTCGGTTAGGTTGAGTTAAGCTACGACCGCCATCTTGGGACTTTATGATCACACCTCGTAGGTTTAGGTTAGGTTAGGCCAGGTTCAGTTAAGCTATGACCACTATTTTGAAAATTTTTGGATCACACCTCGTAGGTTTAGGTTAAGTTAGGTTAGGTTAGGTTAAGTAAAGCTATGGCCGCCATTTTGGAACTTTTTGATCGCACCTTGTAGGTTAGGTTAGGCTAGGCTAGGTTTGGTTAAGTTGCAGCCACATTTTTGGAACTTTTTGATCACACCTCGTAGGTTAGGTTAGGTTAGGTTAGGCTACGGCCGCCATATTGTTAGGTTAGGCTAGGTTACTAACAATAACGTCCACTACCAATCGCGCCTACTATCAATCGCGTCTACTAATAGCGCCTACTATCAATCGCGCCTACTATCAATCGCGTCTACTAATAGCGCCTACTATCAATCGCGCCTACTATCAATCGCACCTACTATCAATAGCGCCTACTATCAATCGCGTCTACTAATAGCGCCTACTATCAATCGCGCCTACTATCAATCGCACCTACTATCAATAGCGCCTACTATCAATCGCGCCTACTATCAATCGCGTCTACTAATTGCGCCTGCTACCAATCGCGCATACTATCAATCGCGTCTACTAATAGCGCCTACTATCAATCGCGCCAAAAGGAAAGTTAATGATGAGTGGACATGAACATTGAAAAGGATTGAGGAAATGGTATTCCTTTGTATTCTATTTTGTAAAGCCATATATGTCGTGAAATAAAAACAAGGTTTACAAGATCACAATGTCTTTTAATTTTAAAATGGTGATAGCCATTTCTTTATTTTCATTTTTTCACACATGAATATTTACAATTTCCACTTTTCATTTTTTTACATTCTCCTTGTTTATTTAGTTTACACATTCTGTACATTTTTGTTTTTGTGAAATAAAAACAAGGTTTACCAGATCACAATGTCTTTTAATTTTAAAATGGTGATAACTATTTCACTTTTTCACACATGGATATTTACAATTTCCACTTTACATTTTTACATTTCCCTTGTTTAGTTCACACATTCTGTACATTTTTTAAAAATCGTTTTCGTAATATACAAAAGCAGACATTTTACACTAAAATGTATTACTTATCTTATTTTTACTAAACTACAGTAGCCTAACATTATACATTCTACTTACAGTTTTTTACAAAAAAAAATATAATATAAAACACACTACAAATATTACAATATAGTGATCATTATTAAGTAAAGTAATAGTCGTCAATGCGACTGTTTCCCCAAGCGAAAGTATCAAATGTGTTGGGTATAATGAATCGTTTGTTGTCTTCATTACTTAAAGCAACTTTGTTCAGCAAATTGGTAAGTAGCTGATGATTTTTACTTCTAAATACACTCATTTTCTTATATAATACAGGTGGGTTACTAACTATACAGTTTTTATAATCACTTATATCTAACTCTTTACTAACAACATTCTTTTTCACTCCTTTTAATTTTTTTTACTACTACATCATCAATTGTCATATAGCTGTATGATTTAGATTTTGTGCCTACAAAGGTGTCTATAATAACACCAGCACATTCATCCTTAAATTTCCCAAGAACATTTTTGTTTACTAGAGGTAAATGGTAAATATTATCCTCGGGATAGTCACTTGTATCAAACCTATTTAGCTCAGTTTTGATATCCTCATAAAAATCATCAGTTTTAAACTCATAAATAAAAGAATCTGTGTCTGTGTAGAGTAATTTAGCATTATCGAGATAGTTTTTCTTTACATAATCATAGTGAAATTCATACATAAGTGTTTTTGACAATTCCAGAATGGTGTAACCCACATATATGGGTTTGTTGTAAGTTACTTTAAGACGATTCATTTGTATTACAACTAAATCCTCATGAATAATTGAACAGCTATGAACGTTAGGCTTGCTTATTAAGTTGCTCGCACCATACCTTTTACCATCATTCTCCCACTTTGTTATCAGCTTTACATCAACTCGTTTATCAACATTCTCCATAGTCTTTCCAAAAACACTATTATTCATGAGTTTATAAAAATCTTTTTCAAACGCGTTTGTTGACAGTGTTCTTAAATTATTGTTCAGATCAATATACGGTTTGAGCCATGCTGACTGATGAAATTGCAATACGCGATGAATTTTAGTTAATTTCAATCCATGCTGTAGACACTGTTTCAAGTTTTGATAATGTATTACATATTTACATTTATCATTCACATTAGCAATTAACATTTTTGTTCGTGATGTGATGTATGGAGATTTCATATTCTCAGGACAAAATGGTAAATCATTATGATCATCATGTAAATCTTTAGGGTACTCAAGATTTACCTCTAAAATATATCCTTTATCATCGTTATCATTAAGAGTGTCAACATGTAAGACATCAATTTCAGGTTGTGTCAGCCAGCGAAAATCTTTCAGTGGTAGATATTGACTCATAGCCCAACCATATTGGTTATTTGCATCGAGGTAGACAATATACTTTGATTCTTCACGAGGGTTGTAGCTAGGCATGTATTTATTATTCGCTTTAGAGTACCGTCCACTACACTGGCTTAATCCACCTCGAATTGATGATTTTATAAAATTGATCATGTCTATATCAGTCATTAATTCTAAATTTACTTTCGTTTTTTTTTCAACATTGAACTGAAACTTAACCCAGGAGCAGTGAAATACTGACAAGGATCATGGTCATAAGTTTTCATACAAACATTCCGAAAATTTTCAAAAACATCTTCTAATAATAACACATCTGTCTTCAAATATATGTCTGAAAATTCTCCTAAAGTTTGAATGTCAAACTGTGCCCATACACGTTATGCATCTAAATATTCCTGATCACTGATATGACTTGTGTTTAAGGAACTGTAAAATGCATCTTTCGGTGGTAAAGAACACTCCTCAAGACGTTCCACACAGTTAATATATTCGTAAGGGAATATACCCTTTTGACAAATCAAATTAAAATCATCTTCTTTAGGAAAGACACGTTGAATTTCATGAAACTGATCTGATTTTAAATTGCTAGCAAGCTTATCAAGACTATTCGGCATAAAGCGGAATGAATCTAAAAATCGCAGTTTTATCGTTTTCTTATTGTCAGTTTTGATGTATTTTGTGAACGATATGTATTGTTCCTTATTATTTGCAATAACATCAATTTTCACATCTGAAGCTCCAAATTCTTTAACGATAAAGTGGTTATCGTATTTGCTACCGTTGTATAGAATGACCGGAATGAATTTCTTTACTCTATAATTTAAATTACATTCTTGGTGAGCAGCACCACGATATTTTCCAGTTAAATGGTCATGATCGCGAACCCTGTCTGTATATAAACATTCACCACATATAAAACAATTAGTTTCAGTTTCAAAATTCATTTGCTCTGATGAAGTTAGTGGCTCCATTGGAATGATCGTATTTAAAATAGAGGATATACGGATGGCATCTTTCTCAAGCCTTTCCATAAAAACTTTAGGTGCATCAGGTCCTCTATAGAGCTCAAACTTATTTAAAGAGTCATCATAACTACATTTAATATAAAATGCAAAGCTAAAAGGTTCATGAATATGAGTAGTGTTGGTGAAAGGTTGGGCTGGATTCGATGAACATGTATTAAATGGTTTTAGCAAAGCTTCAAAGTCAGCATATATAACAAATGGTACTCGAAGCTGTTTCTCATAATCCTTAAATTTTAGAATGTTATTTTTAGGAGTCGGTAATACCGTACACACATGATTACACCCCCATTTTTGATGTCGAGTTAGTTGATCCTCTTTCTGGAAATATAGCAAACAACCATCACACAACCACTTCTTATGTTCTCTTTTTGTTATCTGACTACCAACAAGTCTACTGAAATATTTTATCCAGCAATAGTGAGCATTTTCACCTTCGGTTATGTATAGTAAATTTACATGAGCATCCTTTTTTTCTTGAGTATAATATAGAGGACCTACTATCCTCTTATTTTCAATTTCATACACATTAATACTTACATTGGTCAGCTCTTCAAAACGTTGAATGTCTTTTATCGCCATAGGAAATTCTATTTCTTTTAAATCTAACACTGAATAATAGTGAGGATAAGATGATGATCTATCCATATTCTCCACTGCTGGATGGAGAGCTGAAGTTACAGCCCATGCAAAACATGCGTCATCATTATTCAAAACGTTCACAACAGCTTTCTTTCGTTTGATCCATCCTGGCAAATCAATATATGATGATGCTCGAAGGGGGTTGTATTTATTCAAGTTGGTTTCTAAAAAAAGTACTTCAACCAATGCCCAGCCTGACTCCCTTTCCTGGAACTCTTCACTCTTCACAATGATAGGACTTGAAATATTTTGGTATATATCACTAATATTAGTTGATTCGCTAAAAATTATGTTTTTTGTATTAAAGGATTTGATATCCGTAATTTCACCTTCGCTCCCAGTTTTTACATAGAGTCCAAAAAGTTCAAAATTCATTTTTATTGTTTTATGCTCTAATAAAACATTACCTACCAAGCCAAACACAGTAGGTTGAACATTTTTTTAAAATGATTCAATACTTTGAGTTTTTTCTTTACTATAAAGTCTATAACTAGCAATTCGACTTTTAAATGCACTACCAATTTGTTGAACATTTCCAGAATTTCTTTCATGGCAAGTGTTATTTTTATGTTGAATACTGCGTAAATGTCCATGAATGATTGAAGAAGGTATATCAATATTACATACATCACAATGTGTTATTGAAGGTTCACCATTCTTCTTTCTTTTTGATGCACAACTATTTTCACAATCTTGAGAACGTTTACGCTTTTGAGCATCACATTCATTTAAAGGTTCCGTGCTAGTTAATGGTTTTACAGATTTCAATTCCTGTTGTTCTCCATGCACTTCAACCATGTGGGATTGATATCGCTTTACAGCAGAAAATCCAAGATCGCAAACTGAACACGAAAATGGTGCTGAACTGACATGCTTTAGATTTACATGCCGTCCAAGACTATCCTGTCTGTTAAATGTTGTAGCACAATGACTGCATACAAACATTTTCTGATTATGTTTTGTACTTGCATGACGTTGAAGGCTGTCAGGTCTTGAGAACTGTTTCTTACAGTCACCACACTTGAACATGATGATTACTTTCCAAGTTATCTATAAAAGAAAGAAATCATAAATGTTAATAAAAGATAAAACAAAGTACAATATAAATAGTTTAATTATATTCCAGTCAATGGTTATAGCAGGGTATTTAAATCGATCTGTGAACTCCTAGCAAGTCTAACTTCATGTAGTTCTAACTGGGGGTTACTATATACCACTGTCACTGACACCTAGCGGTGAACATTGGAACTTGATAGAGTGGTAGAAACCAGCGGTCACCAGTTAAGTGAGCTAAGTGTGACGTTATAGCTAGTCTTAAAACAAGTCTAAACTTGTAGAACATATCACGTGATAGAAACTAGCGATCGCCCGTTAAGTGAGCTAAGTGTGACGTCATAGTCAGTCATAAAGCAAGTCTAAACTTGTAGAACATGTCACGTGATAGAAACCAGCAGCCACCAGTTAAGTGAGCTAAGTGTGACGTCATAGCCAGTTATAAAGCAAGTTTAAACTTGTAAAACATGTCACGTGATAAGGTTAAGTTAGGTTATGTTAGGTGAACTGAGGTTAAGACTTTAAATATTCCGTCTGTCACTGAC
This sequence comes from Meconema thalassinum, assembly GCA_946902985.2. Lineage (NCBI taxonomy): Eukaryota > Metazoa > Arthropoda > Insecta > Orthoptera > Tettigoniidae > Meconema > Meconema thalassinum. Next base: position 133,323,355 of record OX336392.1, on the reverse strand, counting down.
ACCTAGCAATGAACATTCGGACTTAATAGAGTGGTAATCAAAATCTAACCTACAAAATTAGCTTTACACACCATGGTCAAGTAGTTCCAACTTTTGACTGCCAAATATACCATTTTTACTGACAGGTAGTGGTGAACATTGGAAAATATCACTCTAACTGTTTAAAAGTTATTAGAGGGGGCACTTATCTTTTTATAATTTATCAACTGCTGCCACTGAATGAACAGATTGTATGAAACTGGTAACCTACAGGTACCCAATTATCTGTAAACAAATCAATCAATCAATCAATCAATAAATACATTCCAATCAATAACTTCAACATCAATTAGTAATAAAAGACTACAATCTATTAATAATAAGTACTTACCATGCAAAATAATTTAATGGTTTTCTACCAAAAAGCCTTTTTTTTCAACTCTTGAGCAGTAATAGAGCACTGTTCACTCAAAGCGAGTAATAAAGACTGACAGTAGGGAAATATAGGACACCTCTCTTATATAAACTCTCATCGCCCGTGTCAGCAGTTTTTTGCAGATCATTGCAATTACTTTCCCAATACAGCTGAGAGTCCAAAGTACACTAGGAACACCTGTGTGGTATCCAATGACTGCTGACTTTGCATGATCAACACCCATTGTCTTGATCAACACCTGAGGTTTCAAATTACTGCAGCGTCAGTCATAGCAACCGCGGTTTGCGCTCTCTGGCATGTCAGCAACATGACACCGGAAGGAACACTTGTGTAATATCCAATAACTGCTAACTTTGCATGATCATCATCCATTGTCTTCATGAACACTTGCGGTTTCAAATTACTGCATCGTTAGTCATAGCAACAGATCTTCGCGCTCTCTGTCATGTCTGTAATATGACACAGGAAATATAACAAGACGTCTTACTGCACGTGCCATCTCCTCAGTTTTAACATCTTAAGAACATGTATTATTCTCTTTCAACTACAAATGACTCGTTAGAACACATCCATCCACCAAGTTAGATCCCTTGTATGTTCACATGTATTTCGTCACTTTCCTTTCATATCGTTATCCCATTATAGTAGTCGGGGATTAGTGAAAAACGTCAGTTCAACACACACAAATATAGTTAGGCCCTTTGACATAATTTAAATAATGCATGGGCTAGTCCATAGGGACCAGTCCAAAGGGGCTCATCCACAAGGACTCGTCCACAAGGACCTGCCCACAAGGACTCGTCCACAAGGACCTGTCATCAATAACATGTCAACAAGGACTCGTCCACAAGGACCTGTCAACAACGACTCGTCCACATGGACTTGTCCACAAGGACCTGTCAACAAGAACTCGTCCACAAGGACTTGTCCACAAGGACCTGTCAACAATGACCCGTCAACAATGACCTGTCAACAATAACCCATCAACAGGGGCCCGACCACAGGGGCTCATCAACAATAAAAGGGGCTCTCACCTCAAGGCCTAACATGCCCCTCTTTGTTTATCAGTTTGCCTATCGACTAGCACCACTTGGAAAACGTTTTGATCACCCCCTCGTGGGTTGGGTTAGGTTAGGTTACACTACAGCCACCATCTTTAAAAAGCCCGCCCTCTTACAAAAGCCATGAGTGGACATGTGTGTAAAAAACGGAAAACAAGCATGTTAATTCATATTGGCTTTCCACCGAACACATGCAATTTATGTAGAACAACGTTTAATTCCATATTGGCATTCAAACTCTCACATGTTGCACTTGGAAAGCGAGATTTTCTAAAAAATTACAATTTCACCCCATAGTTGTTGTTTGAGTCTTCAGTCTTTTGACTGGTTTGATGCAGCTCTCCATGCCTCCCTGTCCTGAGCTAATCGTTTCATCTCTACATAGCTCCGACACCCTACATCGGAGGCAATCTGTTTAACATATTCTAACCTTGGTCTACCCCTACAGTTTTTGTCCTCGACCCTTCCTTCCATAACTAAGCTTGCTATTCCTGTGTGTCTTAGTATGTGTCCTACCAACCTATCTCTTCTCTTCATTAGCAGTCACCAGAAACATCTCTCCTCTCCCACTCGTCTTAATACCTCTTTGTTTGTAACCCTATCTACCCATCTGATCTTCATCATTCTCCTGTAACACCACATTTCAAATGCTTCAATTCTCCTCTTTTCTGCTGCACCAATAGTCCAAGTTTCACTTCCATAGAACGCCACGCTCCAGACAAAGGCTTTCAAAAATGACTTCCTAATACCTAAATCTATATTCGATGTCAGCAGATTCCTTTTTTGTAGAAATGCTTTCTTTGCCTGAGCCAACCTACTTTTAATATCCTCTTTGCTTCGTCCATCACTGGTTATTCTGCTTCCTAAGTAACAGAAGTCTCCTACTTCCTTCAGCTTTTCACCTGCCAATTTGATCTCCATAGGGGTTTCTGATTTATTTCGGCTGCATTCCAGTATTTTTGTTTTACATTTATTTATTTTCATCATGAATTCTTTCCGTAAGACGGAGTCCATACCATTCAAAAACTCATTCAAATCCTCAGGCTTGTCGGCCAAGATGACGATGTCATCAGCAAATCTCAGAGTTGAAATTATTTCCCCTTGAATCTTCACTCCCACTTTAAATTTTTCTCTAATTTCCTTCATTGCTTGTTCAATGTAAAGATTGAAAAGTATGGGTGATAAGTTGCAGCCTTGCCTTACACCTTTCTGAATACCAGCTTCTCTCTCATGTCCTTCAACTCGAATGACTGCTGTCTGGTTTCTGTACAAATTGTATATCACCCTCCTATCCCTGTACTTTATTCCAATTGATTTCAAAATGTCAAACAATTTAGTCCAATCAACGTTATCAAAAACCTTTTCTAAGTCTACAAAAGCCATGAACGTTCTCTTATCTTTCCTTATTCTACCTTCTAAAATCAGCCTAAGACTTAGTACAGCTTCCCTTGTTCCTACATTTCTCCTGAAACCAAACTGGTCTTCACCCAACTCCGTTTCTATCTGGCTTTCAATCCTCTTGTAAATTATTCTGGACAGGATCTTTGAAGCATGAGTAATCAAGCTGATTGTACGGTAATCTTCACATCTGTCAGCTCCCACTTTCTTTGGTATAGGGATGATTACATTCTTCTTGAAATCAGGGGGTACCTCACCTGTCTCATAAATCCTACACACCAAGTGAAATAACCTGATCAGACCTTCATCTCCTATGCAGCGTAGCAACTCAATAGGTATATCATCTATGCCTGGTGCTTTGTTCCTGCTTAAGTCTTCCAAAGCTCTATCAAATTCTGATCTCAATATTAAATCTCCTTTCGCATCCTCATCAATTTCCTCCTCCCTTTCCATTACATGATTCTCAATCTCCTTTCCCTTATACAAACTCTCTATGTAAGCTTTCCATCTCTCAACCTTTTCTTCCCTATCTGTTAGAGGCTTTCCATTTGTGTCCTTAATATTACAGCACTTAGTCTCCTTTTCCCCAAAAGTATTCTTAATCCTTCGATAAGCTGTGTCTACTTTTCCTAATTTCAGACAATTTTCTATACCTGCACATTTCTCTTTCAACCATTCTTCTTTCGCTTCCTTGCACTTCTTGTTAACCTCATTTCTCAGACGTCTGTATTCTGCTTTCCCCTTTTCATCTCTTAGATTCTTGTGTTTCCGCCTTTCATCCATCAATTCTAGTATATCCTGAGTGATCCACGGTTTTCTACCTATTCTTTCTTTCCTACCCCATAGTAGGGGTAGGTTTTATTTTGGGGTGGAAATATGTTATCCAATGGAAAGGGAATGTTAGACCGAGTTCAATGACACCTCGTACAATTCTCTAGCCTGATTGGTTCGCGAGATATTGCCATTTTAGTATTCCAGCGGTGGAGCGGTGGCGGTGGATATAGAACCGGCACAAAACCACTACTTATGACTAACTAGCTATCATTACCCGTCGTTGAAGGGGTCATATAGTTACTGAAGGCAGTTTATGACGACAGCTCCGAGGTCATATCCCAGTCACCGAAGGAGGGAAAGAAAAATCCACTGACAGAAATATATGAAAAATTAAACAAAGAAATGAATCATTTCACGTTTATATTTTGACATTTGATATCGCAACGTAGAAGTGGATGATAGAAAATTCAGGACACATCAGAAAAGATCATGCAAAAATAATAATGTTTCACAGACGAAAGCAAGAATTGGAGCATAAATTATTCCGATGATTTATATAACTCAAATAGTTTTAGGTAGATTTCATTAGAAAGCTAACTATTGCAATGGGTACCATGTTTCGACTTCCGGAAAATTTCGACATATCTTCGCGTTTCACATCCCCCAGACCCCAAAACCACCGTCAGTTCAAAAGTGTATATAATTTATATATGTATATATATGTATATCAGTTTCTTGTGGACACGATAACTGCCGTAATTTTGCACCAATCACTTTGAATATTTTACCGAATGTGTTTAACTATAAAATCTCGGTCGAGTTCGTTACTGGGATAAATCGGTAGAAGGGGGTGAAAATGGGGGGCTTTTTTTCGATAAAGTGAAACATTGCTATAACTCTCTTAATATGTGAAATATCGAATCCGTTCAAAGTTCATACTATGTGTAGGATAAAGCCCAAACAATTATGTTTGAAGAGTTTTTTATAGCACCAACCATTGACCAAAGGGGTGGGAAAAAGTGGGTTTTTCGGGAAACATTAATCATATCTCTCTTAACAGGCACAATATCAAAACCGTACAAAATGGACAATATTCCCCTAATAATTACCTAAAACTTTTGTCTGAGAGAATTTTTGATATGACCCACCATTACGCCAAGGGATGAGAAAAATTATTTCGCAATTATAAGAAAATGCCAAGAGCTATCAGTGGTTGCCATAGCAACACTACTAAATTGATGAGGGATGAGCCATCAGACGTTGCCATGACAACGCACTTGCACGAGTCAGATTCAGATTTCCATCTGACGAAGTGTAAAGCGGCTTCGGTGACGTAACTGGTAGCATGGTGAACTTCTATTCCCAAGGTCGCGGGTTCAAAGCCGGCCAAAGTCGTCGGGTTTTCTAAGAGCGCTAAAAATCCCTCAGTATGCTTTCCTTTTGGAGGGGAAGTTCCAACGTTCGTTGCGAGTTGCTGTTTGCGGTGGCATCTAGTAGCCAAGTTCACAGCTAGGTGTCGTTGACGGTAGTATCTGGTAGCAACATTAGCAACTACTGCTTGAAATTGACCGTCTGCAGTCCTTACCTGAATTACAGACTAATACAGCCATCACAATCACACCGTTTATCAAACAGATTCTACACTCACCCAAAGTACACAAGGTTACATGACCGCGTTGTCGCAGCCCCTAAACTGAGGAACCAACCAAAATCTCTGCGGGAGATATAATTTTGCGTGAAGAAGTAACAGACTGTTACATAGTTACACATCAGTGTCGAAACCTTGCATAAGGACAGTGTGACCACAAGTATAAAAATGGACTCCAAATGACAATAAGGTTACTGTCATCATAAGACAATAAAATGTTTAAAATATGCATAAAATGACGAAAAACAAAGTTAATTAATCTCCAATTATAAAATACTTTCTCGCAATACATGAGGTCTGATCCTTCTACGAAAACCTGCATATTCTGCCTATTTTCGCATATCCCCAAGTTTGTCCGGTGAAATCTACCTCCGCCTTTCGGCGTGCCGAGAGGACTTTTTTAAATTCTAACTGCACATTATTTGGAATAGCATACACCAAAGAACGTTTTTTTAACAATGTTATTAATTACAGCTTGCCCGGTGGGTGAGCGGTTATCGTGTCGGATTACTAAACCCCAAGTTTACAGGTTCGCTCCTGGCCGCGGTAAGTGATTTTTGAATGGCGGAAAAAATTACGACACGCATGTCATACGATTTTGGCATGTCAAAGAGCCCATTTTGAATTCAGTAGGCCGTGTTCATAATGGCAAAATTAATCTCGGGATTTTCCACCAACATTAAGTTCCTCATTTCTCTACTAGAAAGCGCTATAGTGTCAAGGAGCTTAGATATCTAACCTCCTTGACTTTCATAATGCTTCAAGGAACAACACAATTCGACATGCAAGCTGCCCTCTGGGTGTAAAATAACAAAGCTTGCACCCGGCACCCGAGGCCATACGATGTTGTTATTATTATTATTATTATTATTATTATTATTATTATTAATTACAATTTTGAGATGTTTGAATATTTTAGTGTATGTTAAATTAACAACTGATTATAACTTTCAATCGGTCAACACAAAATAATTGAATTGCTAAAAATGAACCTGAGTCACCAAATTGGTCGTTTTGAGTTAGCGGCAGATTCGAATTGGCTGAGGTTAGATACACATTTGAGTGTCAAAACGGTCCTAATGTCGGCCTTCTACAGTGAGTCCGGGAATGTTCTCCGCAGCGCCTACATGCGTCTTCAAGAGCTAGCTACAGTAGTTACGTTGGCAGCATGGCTGCCGCTTGCATCATAACAAACAAACAGTAAAATTTGTACCCACCACAGCGATTCATAACAGGTGCTGGAATTGTTGTCCTTGTGATCGAAGACAGACATCAATACATCGACTTAGAGAATCCTGGTTGTTGAGCTAATTTTCGTGTTGATTTACTTGGACTACGCAGCTTTATATAGGAGATTTCATCAAGTTTTCCGTCTGTTAAAAGCGTAGGCCTGCCTGTTCCCGGTACATCGTGAACTGAGCCAGTCACACGAAATGTACTTATCAAATCCCGAACGGTATCACGGTTTTGATACTTTGAATTGGGAAACCGCGCCTGAAATCTTAATTTTACATTTTCTGTGAACCGATCGCCTTCGCGAAAAACGTATTCCACCAAAAAAGAACTCTCTCTTCAGTAGTAAACATTACCGCCTGTATACTGTTGCACTCTTCCAATAATCTATCTGAACCCTCGCTTATCGCAATACACACTGAAGACATACACGCTCGCCCGGTTATCGCAATACCCACTGACGATTCGACAGTATATAGCCCACACGCAGAAGTCCCCTTTTCAAGGACACAGTGCTGGCAACTAAACTCATGACGCAACTGCTTGCAGCTGCTCGTAGCTACTGCGGAGAACATTCTCGGGCACGCTGTATCATGGCGTACCACACCATATGTTCTTAGATTTGATTGTAAGAAGGGACCTCAGTCATTGACTCACGTCCCTTTTAATTTTGTTCTTTAGTGTCGTATAGTACAGTGTTTTGGTTTGTGAAAGTTACAACATATTTTGTTCGGCAATACAATAAAATGGAAGCAGCAACCCATACTGGACCAAACAACAGTCGTCTCCAGGCTGTAGAAATGAAGTTCCTCCATTCTTGCCTTCAAAAGACGAAAATGGATAAAATAAGGAATGAGGATATCCGACAACAACTGGGATTGGAAAGGAGCCTGCTGTAGACACTCGTACTCAAGAGATTGAGATGGTATGGTCACATGTAAAGGATGGCTCCCCACAGGATACCTCGAGTGTACTTTGGCCAGAGTGTCCCCGGACTTGCGTCTCGCGACAGACTTGGCTGGACAAGCTGATTGGTCGCTCTGACCAGGATCGAGACATAACTTTAACCTCACTTTTGTAGCACAGGTGATTGTTATCCCTGTCACGTTTTAACGGCGTTGACAAAATTATATTTATTTAAATTTGTTCAAAATTTTGAAATCTCATAACAAAAGTCCCCCTCCTTTTCTCGAATCTATAAAAGTTTGCATACTTACGAGTGGTTGAATACCTAAACGTTAACGTAGTTTTGGTAAGATAACGAACAGAAAGATTCTGTTGTATTGTCACTAACAGCCCACTACAGCGACGAAAGAAGAATGAACGCTGGTCTACTGCTTTAATCTATAATTTTATTAAGAATTATACTGTTCAATTCATTTCATCAGTATGCTAAGCTTTTGTTGAGATAAACTTTCGTCTCGTGACAGACTTGGCTGGACGAGTTTTGATGACGTCACTCCATTCAACCAATCAGCTTTACCAGCCAAGTCTGTCGCGAGACGCAAGTGTCCCCGGGAAGAGACCAAGAGGAAGACCTCGCGATATGTGGGAGAAGCAAATTTATAAGGACCTTGAAGCTAGAGATAAGAACTGGCATCAAATACAAGAACAACAGTTATGGATGGACAGGACAAATTGGAGACGGCTCATTTATAACCGCACCCGGCGTGCTGGAGCGAGGAAACGGTGATGATGATGGTGAATACAATAACAAGCAGTGATTTATTGTGGCACAGAAGTAAGAAATTATGACTTAATTGTTAAACGGTACCCAAGTCATCATAGTATAAAAAAGATTTTCCCCTTGAAAAACATTGCAACGGTTATGGAGTAGTATGCCCTACATTCCATTCCCAGTTAACTATATCCTCAAAAAATCTCTACTTCAGAGGACAGGACAGTTTTTTGTGTTTTTCTCAGAACTGTCCATAAGTGACTTTAGGTCCCGTTTAACAATCACCCATTCAATTCTAATTACTTGAATATGTGAAAAAAAATAACTTAAAATAAATTAGATGTGATCAATATATAATTGAAGAAGGAGAAACCTCAGGGATGACATGTTTCGCTTGTCAAGCGAACATCATCAGATCCAAATCTATACGACAAATAGCTCTACAAATCACTACCAAACCTACATGTTATCCCTTAGATTTTCTCCTTCTTCAATAGTCCACAACAAACTATATCTTAACCACATGTAATTTATTTCAGGTAATGGTTTTTACATACTCCAGTAACTGGAAATATGTTATGTTGGCCGACTGAAAGTTAAAATATCAATTGTCAATAAGGTAACATAAAAAATGGCTTTTAAGCTGTTTTTATTTAAAATACATTTTTAAGTACCGTACTCTATTTTGTTTCTCTCTTTGTCTTCTTGGAACCTTAGGGAAATCCTTTAGGACCCTAAAAATAGACAATAGCTGTGTCGAATGCTGTGTTTTAAGAAATAGTCGTTTCTTTGTTTCTTTACAGTTGTATCCCCAACTCGCATTTGAATTTATTGTGCTAAATGATCTAATTTCTTTTTTTATAATGTCTACTGTACGGTATTACAACGATTTAATAATATTGTTACGAATGTTAGACAGTTTCGTCACCCGCGCGTGTCTCAGGCCACCCCAGGCTATTCCAGAATGTGTGTTACCAGCGCCTTACGCAACGGGGCTGTAAGAACAAAAGGGCAGGGTCTAGAACCTACGCAGCCCACCCAGAAATTGAACTCTCGAGAAACCGTGAACCCTGGTCCGCTCTAGAAGCGTCCATTGAGTCATCAGCTCCGATATATAAGAGCGACCCTAGCCGATGAGGACGGACTTTGTTTTTGAGGAGTGTGTGTGTTTGACTGTGCGACAGAATTATTGAGGCGAAGTGCCGAACGAGTGTGTTTTCCAGTGCGACGGAGGTTATTGTGGTGGATTGCGAAACGCAGTGAACTGTTCCCTAGCCTGCGGACGGCAAGACTGTGGCTTGTTTTCAAGAGGAAGAGTGGAGTTATTTCTCTCCAGGACACGGGTCTACCTCATTAGTGAGAGATTAACTTCTATGAGTGAGTGAAAGGAGGTGAGTGAACTCCATAAGGGAGGAACTTGACTGAGACTGGTAATTGGTTTCCAAGTGTTTATTGTGTGGTGTAACTTTCTTGACCTGCAATAAAGCTATATTTCTTTAAAGGACCAAACTGTGTTGTGCTTTTAACCCTTGTAATCCAATTAACGAACGTTCTACCAGGGGTAACACGTAACAACTGGTGTCAGAAGCCGGATTACGAACCCAAGCACAACACCTGAAGGTCCTGGTTTCAAAACCCGTGCAGGTCATTTTACCACAGTTCACTAATTCTCATGTGAGTGCATGCCCATTACAAGACAAACCACTAAAATGGAAGCGCAATTGCAAGCACTGCTAGAAACGTTAAGTGGCACGGAAACCAAGATGGAGGCCGGTCAGAAGAAGATGGAAGACGGCCAGAAGAATTTAACCGAGGACCTAACTTACAAATTAGAGGACGGCCAGAGGAAGATAGAAGACGGTCAAAATAAGTTAGCAGAGGACCTTAAGAAGATGGAAGACGGTCAGAAGAATTTAGCCAAGGACCTAACTTCCAAATTAGAGGACAGCCAGAAGAAGTTAGCAGAGGACCTGAAGAAGATGGAAGACGGTCAGAATAAGTTAGCCGAGGACCTGAATACCAAATTTCTGGATGGACAGAAAATTTTTGAAGAGTGTCTGCTGACTGAATTAGAGGAAAGTCAAAAGAAATTAGAACAGGGTCTGCGTGAGGAAGTCACGGTAGTGGAAAAGAAGTTCGTCGCTCTACAAGAGGAAGTTGCCGAGCTGCGCCGACGCCCGCCCAGAGTTACACGGGGAACGTCAGGAACGGGACAGAGCAGAGTGACGCCCCCAACCTTCGACGGAAAGGTCCCGTGGAGCACATACTAACGTCAGTTCGAGGCGGCTTGTTCCATAAACAACTGGAAGAACACAGAAAAGGCTACAGCTCTCATTGTAGCGCTCAGATGGGACACCCTTAACGTCCTTCAGGCCATCCCGACTGAATCTCAGGACTACGCTTCACTAATCGTCCATATGGAGTCCCTATATGGAGATAGCCATCTTCAGCAGGCCTACCAGATGCAGCTCCGGACCCGGGTACAAAAGAACGCGGAAAGCCAGCAGGAGTTCGAGAAAACATCGCACGCCTCGTAAGGCTCTCATATCCAACAGCGCTGGCCGACTTTCTAGAACAGATTGCGACACATACCTTCATTGACGGACTACAGGACTCGGATTCTCAACTGGCACTGCGACTTGCGCGCAATAAGACAATTGCAGATGCGCTGAGCCACGCACTTGAGTTCGAGACGGCAAAGCAGGTATCTAGAATGCACGCGCGGGTGCGTCAAGTGGACGTCGACGAACCAGCCCTAGCCAACGAGACCAAGCCCCTGGCCGATGAACTGATCGAGGCGCTAGGCCGGTTCTTCAGGAGTCGCAGTACCACCAACAACGACGTAGCCGAAGGACATCCGGAGAGGCGGCCCAGAAGAGGACTACCGACCTGCTGGACCTGCCATAAGAGAGGCCACCTGAGCAAGGACTGTGGTGATCGCCGCCGCCAAGGGTTTCCGTCGGGAAAGTCAATCATAGGGAAACCGCGCGGCCCAGGAAAACGAGTATTAGCCAGCCTTGGGGGGCAAAGGTCGGCTTGTGACAGTCGTCAAGCCCCGGCAGTCCAAGTTCGTGTGACGAAGTTACGGAGGGACAATAGCAGCTTGATGGTCGATGGAGTCGTCAACGGAGTGAGCTGGCCCATGCTGATCGACACGGGAGCAACGAGGACCATCGTCAATCCCACCACCGTGATCCCGAAGTGGAGAGTGCAACCCAAGCAAAAGAACCTCCAACTAATAAACGTGACTGGAGAGACCACACCGGTACATGGCGAAGCATCACTGGAGTTCGTCATTGGTCGACGAGCGGTGGAGCATCCAATGCTTGTGGCTGATGTAGCAAACGAAGTGATCATCGGACTGGACTTTCTGGACCGGAACAACATCATCTTGGACCTGAGTACCAACACTTTGAACTTCGGAGGTGAGGAACTTGCTTTGCAACCAGCTCACGAGGCCATCACCGCACGACGAGTAAGGCTGAGAGAGGACGTCATCGTTCCCGCCAGGACGGAGGTCAGCGCTGCCGTAATTGTCGGCGGAACTGCTGAGGGAGTGGCGGCTGTCATCGAGGACATCCAGACAAAAGGATTACTAATTGCCAAGACCCTCATCAACACGACGCCTAGGCCGTAAGCCCACCTGTCCAACCTGAACGGCTACGACATTACGGTTCACCGGGACACCACCCTAGGAGTCTGCGAGCCCATTACCTGGATTGCCCGCATCACAGACATGACGGACGGACGGACACCTGCAGACGGACAACCGAGGAAGACATGCCCTGCCAGAAGAACTACGGAAGCTGTGCCTAGGATCCTAGGACCATCTTGACGAGGAGCAATCACGCCAACTTCGGGAACTGCTACGCCAATTCCAGGACGTCTTCTCCGTGGGGAGCAAAGACTTCGGCAGGACAAGCCTTGTCCAGCACAGAATCGACGTTCGGGACAGTGCACCGATTAGGGCCCCATTCCGACGTGTCCTGCTCGCCAAGCAAGCTGAAGTCGACCGGACGTGGAAGAAATGAAGGAGCAGAGGGTGATCGAGCCATCACATAGTCCTTGGAGCTCTCCGGTCGTGCTAGTGAAGAAGAAGGACGGTTCCACCAGGTTCTGCGTGGATTACAGACGGGTGAATGACGTCACGAAGAAGGACAGCTACCCCCTACCCCGGATCGACGACACCCTGGACATCATATCAGGGTCAAGATGGTTCTCCACCTTAGATTTGAAGAGTGGCTACTGGCAGGTGGAGGTCCACCCTAAGGACCGTGAGAAGACGGCGTTCTCTGTGGGCAGCGGGCTCTGGCAGTTCACCGTCATGCCATTCGGTCTGTGCAACGCCCATGCGACCTTAGAAAGGCTAATGGAGTTCATTCTGAGGGGACTACACTGGAAGACCTGCCTGGTCTATCTGGACGACGTCATCGTTCTGGGGAAAAGCTTCGAGGAGCACTACAGCAACCTGAAGGAGATCTTGATGAAGCTACGGGCTGCCCAGCTGAAGTTGAGCCCCAAGACGTGTCAGCTCTTCCAGAAGCAGGTCCAGTACCTTGGGCATATTGTCTCCGAAGAAGGGGTGCGCATCGACCCAGAGAAGACCGTTGCTGTGAGGGAGTGGCCAGTTCCGAAGGACAAGTCCCAACTACGAAGCTTCCTGGGACTCTGCACATATTGCCGTCACTTCGTGAGAGGATTCGCCGGCATCGCCAAACCACTGCATCGGCTGACCGAAAAGGACCAACTCTTCACGTGGACAGCGGAATGCCACAAAGCCATCGAACAACTCAAGCAGGCTCTGTGCACCGCACCTATTCTGGCCTACCCCAGACCTGGTACAAGGTTCATCGCCGATACCGATGCCAGTGACTTTGGTATAGGGGGTGTCCTGTCGCAAGTAGTAGACTGCGAAGAGAGGGTAGTGGCATATTTCAGCAAGGCCTTGTCAAAGCCAGAGAGGAACTACTGCGTCACCAGGAAGGAACTGCTCGTCATCGTGAAGACCATTGAACACTTCCACAAGTACCTGTACGGTCAAGAATTTCTCATCAGGACCGACCATGCATCCCTGCTGTGGATCCTGAACTTCAAGCAGCCCGAGGGTCAACTTGTGCGGTGGTTAGAGAGGCTTCAACAGTACAACTTTGAGATCTAGCACAGGAAAGGCCAACTGCATTCTAACGCCGACGCCCTGTCAAGAAGACCGTGTCCCGAAGACTGCACCTTCTGTGCCAGAAGGGACGAGAACACCTGGATACAGTGCCGAAGGACTACCGTGGAACTTCAAGGGAGCTGGAGCCGCGAATCTTTCACGCGGGCACAAGCGGAAGATGATGACCTGGGACTGATAGCCGAATGGAAGAGGGTCTGTGTTCCCAGACCCTGGTGGAATATTGTGAGCGACTGCAGCCCAAAGTTCAAGTCCCACTGGGCGCAGTGGGACTCGCGGATTGTAAGGGATGGCCTCATCTGCCGTACCTGGGAGAGCACCGACGGGAAGACATCTCGGGAACAAGTCGTCGTTCCAAAGGCAATGACGGAGGAAGTCCTGAAGGAAGTCCATGGAGGATCATCTGGCGGACACCTAGGGATAAAGAAGACCCTGGAGAAGCTGAGAGAGCGGTTCTACGGGATCGGATGCCGAGCAGACGTAGAGAACCACTGCGCGAGGTGCCACGATTGCGAAACCAGCAAAGGCTTAGGACAAAGACGACGGGGCCCACTGAAGACCTACAACGTGGGCGGCCCCATGGAGAGAGTGGCCATCGATGTTGCTGGGCCATTCCCGTTGAGCGAGGCAGGGAATCGTTACATATTGCTAGTCAGCGACTACTTCACCAAATGGCCATAGGGGTATGCACTCCCTAACCAAGAGGCCGTGACGATCGCAGAGACCCTGGTGAAGGATTCGTCAGCCGGCATGGAGTACCCTTGGAGCTGAACTCCGACCAAGGGAGGAATTTCGAGTCGCAGGTGTTCCAGAACCTATGCCAGCTGCTGGGAATCCGGAAGACAAGGACGACGCCGCTACACCCTCAGTGCGACGGAATGGTAGAACGATTCAATCGCACCATCGAGAACCATCTCCGGATAGTCGTCAGCGAGCACCAGTGGGATTGGGACAAACATCTTCCACTATTTCTCCTGGCCTACCGCGCCGCCGTGCATGAAGCCACCGGGTGCACTCCAGCCCGGGCCATGTTTGGGAGGTAACTCCGTCTACCAATTGACCTTGCCTTCGGCCGACCTGGGGACGATCCGGTCCCGGTAAGCAAGTATTGTCAAGAACTGGTCGACCGACTGGAGGACGTGCACGCGTTCGCAAGGAGGAGACTGCGGATCGAGACCGATCGAATGAAGACCCGATACGACCAGCAGACGGATGCCGGAGGATTCCACGAGGACGACCTGGTCTGGCTCTTCAATCCATTACGGAGGAAAGGCTTGCCACCCAAACTGCACATGTCCTGGGAGGGCCCGTGCTTAGTCGTGAAACGGATCAACGCTGTCATTTACAGGATCCAGCGGAGCCCGAGGGTGAAGATGAAGATCGTGCATCGAGATCGCCTGGCAGCCTACGGAGGGACACAGACGGACCAATGACTGATCGGGACGATCAGCCTTTCAAGGAAGGGGGCGGTGTTACGAATGCTAGACAGTTTCGTCGCCCGCACGTGACGCAGGCCGCCCCAGGCTATTCCAGAATGTGTGTTACCAGCGCCTTACGCAACGGGGCCGTAAGAACAAAAGGGAACGGTCTAGAACCTACGCAGCCCAGCCAGAAATGGAACTCTCGAGAAACCGTGAACCATGGTCCGCTCTAGAAGCATCCATTGAGTCATCAGCTCCGATATAAAAGAGCGACCCTGGCCGGTGAGTACGGACTGTGTTTTTGAGGAGTGTGTGTGTTTGACTGTGCGACAGAAGTATTGAGGCGAAGTGCCGAGCGAGTGTGTTTTCCAGTGCGACTGAGGTTATTGTGGTGGATTGCGAAACGCAGTGGACTGTTCCCTAGCCTGCGGACGGCAAGACTGTGGCTTGTTTACAAGAGGAAGAGTGCAGTTGTTTCTCTCCCGGACACGGGTCTACCTCATTAGTGAGAGATTAACTTCTATAAGTGAGTGAAAGGAGGTGAGTGAACTCCACAAGGGAGGAACTTGACTGAGACTGGTAATTGGTTTCCAAGTGTTTATTGTGTGGTGTAACTTTCTTGACCTGCAATAAAGCTATATTTCTTTAAAGGACCAAACTGTGTTGTGCTTGTAACCATTGTAATCCAATTAACGAACGTTCTACCAGGGGTAACACGTAACAATATGTTAGAGAGTTGTTCCACTGAACAGGCCAATTGCGTCCGCCATAAAGAATAGGAGTCATTTTGGAACAAATTCCCTTGACGAATGAGATAAGTAAGGTTCGAAGCTTTCAGAAAGAAAGGAAAGAAAAGATCACAAACTTTTATAAAGAGTCCAATTTTAAGATATTTGAGAACGCAATTTAAAACATGCTGATTTTTTTTTCATCAGGATTGAAGACATTAATGTTTTACATGTACAATACTTTTGGTTACATTTTACTTGAATGAAAAATTCAAAACAGCTCTGTTGTCCAGTTGTCTCTTCTCAGTATCTCCGGATCTCCGGGCCCTTCAAGACGCCCGGGTCCCAAGGCTATAGCCTTGTCTGCCCCTCCCTATCCCCTTCATACTACCTTACTCTTATTCTATATTATTCGGATACATAGATGCTATCCTAGACTTTAACTATGTTTTACTGTTTAGGAAGCCAACTCCTGTAGCCATATATTTGTCTCATATGCATCTTTGTGTGTTTCTCATCTGTCGCTTTCCTATCCCATATTCCTCTGATATCATTAAATAGTTTCGCTAATTTACGTGGCTTCTTCCATTCCCTATTTAGTTTTTTTCTTTCATGTGTGACATCCATTTGCACTTTCTAATACGTTTACATATTTTTTATCTACAAACTTTGCACTTACAGTATTATCTTGATAGCATTGCATTCTTTTATCAGGTGTACTGCACCCATAACCTTTCCACATTTTGGGCAAAGGTCCTCTTTTCGTACTTCTCTCAATGCTTTGTTCTTATATACCTCCATTAACCAACAAATTATCTCATTTCTCTTTCCGTTAGCCCTTTAGACTTTATTCTCATAAATTGCTTTATTTTACAAAACTCTGTTATGGTTATCCTATTACTACACACGGCCTTTTGTAGGCTGGCCTTGAATTCGAAATCGCTAAAATAATGGAGTAAGCTGCGAATACACTAACTCGATATTCTGTGAATAATAAAGTACCGGTACAGCCCCTAAAATAAGCAACGACGACAATTCGTATCTTCAACATGATGCATCACGAATGGTGATAGATCCAATAATTCTGGTAGCAGGTTGAAATTGAAAAGGACAGTTAGGTAGATATTTATGTCACACACTATTCTTTATTAATAAGAGGTAGATTGCGAGAAGTTGCGTTGACAAGTAGTCTTAGTCACAGATGACAGGACAGTGGTAGGAGCAGCGAACGAGAGTGAGGCAACGCCATGTTGTACCATATCACCCACAAGATATCGAGGTCATATCATGTTGTTCCATGATCATTCCCCAAGTCTTGTTGGACAGACTTTAACTCATAAGATTATCGTGTCGGAAGCCATTTTCAGTATTGCCTTAGTAAACGAAATGTAATGCTTTCAGTCGTCTGTTTAATGTCGTGATAATTTCAGTTGCCAATCTCGTCGGATCCTTGGATCACGTTGGGATGGGGTGTAACTTGTATGGACCTGTTTTTGTTTGTGTTTCTGTATCTTCCTATTCTCCGACCTTGAATTCCCTATCTGACTGTTTATTCTCCGACGCTTCTGACATCTGACCTTTTATTGACGAGTTCGTGTATCGTCCTTAAAAGGTGCAGTTTTCCCATGTGAAAGCTGGCCAGGCTTCCTAATTGGCTTCCCAATGTTCGCCGCTATTGGTTAGGCGTACCAACATGACGTCACTCTGTTTAATTTGAACTCAATGTGTGTGTCTTTTTTGCCGTCAGTTGTTAATGGTACAAAGGTGATATTTCGCAGGATTGTTCTCTAACAAGGTAAGAATTCTTTCAAATATATATTACGGTATTTCAATAATAGAACCTCCTTATACTTCAATGTGATGTAAAAATTCAAGTACTACGGTTGTATTTATTCATTAGGGCCCTGTCTTGAGATACCGGTACTGTACTTTTACCAGAATATTATTGGGGTAAGCAAAGGCAATAGGTAACAGTGGCCTGTTTCTTTTTGTTTTACAGGTACAGGACACCGCACAACTGCAGTGCATCTTCTAGTATATCACAGTTATTCAGCAGTGAGACCTGATACGTGCTGTATAATGTACCCACTCTCACAGACAGTTGGCAACAGTTTTGTTTTGTTTTTTGTGAGAAGAAAGGACAAGGAACAGTGTCTTTTGAGTGTTACCGTATGTGTAATACCGTATGTGTTTTCTTGTAAATAAATATCTTTCATTTTCCCAAAGAAGTACGAAGTTACGTTTCTGTTCAACACCCACTCTGATTGAGGGTAAGTTATTTCACTTTTCTTTAGGCTATGTAAGAGCGCTGGTGGCTCAGTATGCAAGGCGTTAGATTCACAACTGGAAGGGCTGGGTTTGATTCCTGCTAAAATATAGATGAGTAGTCTATCTGAGGGATTTCCTCTGGGAGTAAAGGCTGCTTGAGACTCCCCGTAGGGTTGTGTTTATTCATTTCATACCACAGGTCAAAGCAAGTGAGAAGCATTACCTTCTTCAAACCCCATTGGCCAATACGCTGGGTGTGGGGAGTTGTTTTAAGGGGTAGAAAATTGCCGTCATCTGACCCCATCATCAGGCGGAAAATGCAAATCTTGACTGTATATGTCTGCTACTGTTTGTCAGCGTTATGTGATACTGGTCTTAAATTGTATCCTGTACATTTTAATTGTGTAGCTTATGGAGTCATATGTGTGAATACCCAAATGCCATTTAAACACTTCGAGGTTTATTTGTATGATTATTTACAAAGGCTTGCATGCTCGACTGGATACTGAAAGGCATTACAGTCTGCAAACAATGAATTTCCTTTATTTTCTTCTTCAATGTAGAATGCCACCAAGATAATTCGGTAAAACTTCACAAGTGGGTTTCACAATGGTTTTGCCTAGACCAATATTTTCGTCCAGACCAATGGTGGATTGATAGCGCGGCCCTGCGGGCCGCGTTAGCTAATAGATAACACCCCTGGTTTTTGTCACGCACAGTGGGAGAAGTCACGCATCGATAATCTTTATCCAGGCCAATAGTTTTGCCTTTTATTTCATGTCGTGTGGTGAAAGGAAACCCTCTCGTAAAGAATTAATGATAATTCTAAGTAACTACACAATTTGTTAGGCCATTTGAATAGTTCCTCCATTGAGTAAATTATTTTAAACTCTGAAAAGTAGTGCTAGGCTTTCTTTGGGTTAACTACGGAAATTGATACTTGTGACAAATACACATCACCATTGTGTTTAGTCTGGGTGCATGAATAATATTTAGACTGAACTGTGTAATATCAGAGCGAAAAGGTGTGGGGTGGGATGGGGGATTAAATACTGCCAATGGCCATCACTGCATGTTCTGTTAGATCTTTTATTCCTCACAGGCAAGGGCCAAGCTATCCAAGTTTGCTCTATGTTCTATGAAGGGTTCTATGTTCGTGTAAGGGTCTCATGTGTGGTTAAATTTTTCTCTCTAGACTAATAAAGGTATTTGGGTAGCAACATTTGATTATGGTATCCTACCCTTCATCCCTCGTAAACCCTGGTTTTATTTCGGTCAATGTAGTCGTCGCCACATTATTACAATCATACGGCTCCGTTTCAACCATGCGCTAAGACTGGTCTATATGGCTCGTTGTAATTTCATCCCTTCCGCAAGTTGTTCATGTCGTAAAGCTGTCGGAATCATAAATCATATACTTCTTAAGTGTACAGTATAGACTAGGATACGATGCCCCGCGTCAGATTTTCCTCCGATCTTTACAACGCCTTAAAACTTTCCACTATTCTATATAACCCTCCCTTTACGTTTCTCTCCTCCTTGCTAGCCTATTTACAGGATTGTAACGTTACGCTTAATTCCCTCACTCCCGAGGTACGGTACCTAGATTACTCACTCCCTTGATGTGACTCAAGCACTGATCTCTATACATGGATCGCTGATGGCAGCTCTCCACTGCACGAGAAAGTACGCCAGGTTGAGCGCGCGGCCCGCCTTGTTGGCGTACCCATTCTCGAGCTATCCTTATGGGGAAGCAATGATAATCTAGTCAATTTTAAATCGTAATTAATTGTGCCTTGGAACAAATAAAAATATAGAGATATGTTCACTCATAGCATAAGGGCATTGGGATCACTGACACGTCATTCCGAGGTCAGTAAATCTCCGGAATAGCAATAAAAATGAATGTATAATAACGGCTGACAAATATCAACGTAGGTGCTGAGTAAACGCAATTAGCGATTAGTAACAGAGTAACGAGTGAAAAACAATTTCTGGAAATATTCTTGTAAATTGTATATATATGCCACGAAATTATGCATTCTTCAAATGATGTACCTACTGTATAAACGTAGCTCACTATACAGGCCTAGATTCGACATATCGTAATCGGTCCTTGGTAATGAATTCCTGTTTCCATGAAATAACCAACACTTCCCCCCCAAGTAATCCCAGCACTCTACATCAAATACTACAGCTTTTAATCACGCTAGCAGCACAATAAACTCAATAATAACGGGAAGTAGATCAAAGCCAAAAATGCACTTTAAGCCAAACCAATTTCACTCCTCAGCTCCACGAAACTTAACGCAACTAAAAACCTACTCAAAATATATTCTCCCCACCGTTTTACAACTATTAAGCGAACTATTCGCACCCAGAACCGAAAAACCCTGAAATGGGATCAAATTAAAAACGCAATAGCCTAGCCCAATCACGTCTGCTTCAGCACCACCGCATATGTATACTTAACTTCACAATAACCAGCTTCAAAATTACGGCTATAAGTGACCTATCTGCCTGAGAAGTAAAGGTATTACCGGCTTGCCTGGGATGATGGGTGCACCAAACCGGTACTTAAAACTAAGATTTTACGCTTTAAATAACCAAATTCAGCCCATTTTACAACTACAAGAATTACAAAATATTTACTGCCAGTAAAAATGCATGTATAACATCAAACTACCAGTAACCAATCACAGAGCCGGATTCGCAATATTGCACCATGCGCTTGCTGCCATCTTGCTAAACCTGTCATCGTCTATTCGGCTTACTGCAGCCTTAGTACCAGCCATCCATGTATAGAGATCAGTGGACTCAAGTCACAGCCGTGTACAATTCTCAAGCCGTGTCATAAGGTTTGGCAACACTGTCCAACTGTCATCTGGGAGGCCTAGCGCAAGCGTAAACACATAGATTTTGACACCAAATGTTTCCGAAAATACAACAGAGAATAACGTCCGCTAAATCTACACACAAATATCACAAATAAAGGATTCGTATTATCATGCTATTACTGTCGATTTCCGATAAGGTAATAATAAAAGGCTGTACGGTACTTCAATGTCCCAATGTGTGAAGTATCCTTTCCTTTCTCCTATGCGCACTGTCGTCATTGACGCGCTCAGAAAAAAATATTTAAGACTATTCGAACGAACTTTGAGACTGCCTTTGGAGTAGTGGTTTTGTAGCGGTTCTACACCCACCTCCACCTCCCCACCTCACAAGATGGCGGCGACGCGATATCTCTCGAACGCATGGTCGGATTTTGACGAATGAGGTGTCATTGAACTCGGGCTGACACCCCCTTTCCAATGGACAACATATTTCAACCCCAAAATAAAACCTACCCCTACTAGGGGGTGAAATTGTAATTTTTTAGAGAATCTCTCTTTCCAATTGCAACATGTGAGAGTTTGATTGCAAATTTGGAATGAAACGTTGTTCTACACAAGAGACATGTATACGGTGGATAGCCACTATGAATTAACATGCTTGTTTTTTGTTTGTTTTTTACGCATGCCCACTCATGGCTTTTGTAAGAGGGTGGGGGAGCGGATCCCTGTGGACGGGTTATTGTTGACGGTCATTGTTGGCGGGTCATTGTTGACAGGTCATTGATGACAGGTCCTTGTGGACGAGTCCTTGTGGACAAGTCCTTGTGGACAGGTCCTTGTGGACGAGTTCTTGTGGACGATTCCTTGTGAATGAGTCCCTTTGGTCTGATCCCTTTGGACCGGTCCCTTTGGCCTGGTTCCTACGGACTAGCCCATGCATTTATTTAAATTATGTCAAAGGGCCTAACTACATTTTGCGTGAAAAGCAGTGTGTTGAACTGACGTTGTTCACTAATCCCCCACTACTATAATGTGATAACGATATGAAAGGAAAGTGACGAAATACATGTGAACATACAAGGGATCTAACTTGGTGGACGGATGTGTTCTAACGAGTCATTTGTAGTTGAAAGAGAATAATACATGTTCTTAAGATGTTAAAACTGTGGAGATGGTACGTGTAGTATGACGTCTTGTTATTTCCTGTGTCATATTACAGACATGGCAGAGAGCGCGCAGATCTGTTGCTATGACTAACGTTGCAGTAATTTGAAACCGCAAGTGTTCATGAAGACAATGGGTGATGATCATGCAAAGTTAGCAGTTATTGGATATTACACAGGTGTTCCTTCCGGTGTCATGTTGCTGACATGGCAGAGAGCGCACACTGCTGTTGCTATGACTGACGCAGCAGTAATTTGAAACCCCAGGTGTTGATCAAGACAATGGGTAATGATCATGCAAAGTCAGCAGTCATTGGATACCACACAGGTGTTCCTAGTGTAATTTGGACTCTCAGCTGTATTGGGAAAGGAATTGCAATGATCTGCAAAAAACTGCTGACACGAGCGATGAGAGTTTATATAAGAGAGGTGTCATATATTTCCCTACTGTCAGTCTTTATTATTCGCTTTGAGTGAACAGTGCTCTATTACTGCTCAAGAGTTGTAAAAAAAAACCTTTTTGGTAGAAAATCATTACATTATTTTTGCAAGGTAAGTACTTATTATTATTGTAGTCTTTTATTACTAATTGATGTTGAAGTTATTGATTAGAATGTATTTATTGATTGATTGATTGATTGATTTGTTTACAGATAATTGGGTACCTGTAGGTTACCAGATTCCTACAATCTGTTCATTCAGTGGCAGCAGTTGATAAATTATAAAAAGGTAAGTGCTCCTCTAATAACTTTTAAACAGTTAGAGTGATATTTTCCAATGTTCACCACTACATGTCAGTGAAAATGGTATATTTAGCAGTCAAAAGTTGGAACTACTCGACCATGGTGTGTAAAGCTAATTTTGTAGGTTAGATTTTGATTACCGCTCTATTAAGTCTGAATGTTCATTGCTAGGTGTCAATTACATAGGGAATATTTAAAGACTTAACCTCAGTTCACCTAACATAACCTAACTTTACCTAACTTAACCTTGTCACGTTACATGTTTTACAAGTTTAGACTTGCTTTATGACTGACTATGACGTCACACTTAGCTCACATAACTGGTGGCTTCTGGTTTCTATCACGTGACATGTTCTACAAGTTTAGACTTGTTTTAAGACTGGCTAGGACGTCACACTTAGCTCACTTAACTGGCGATCACTGGTTTCTATCACGTGACATGTTCTACAAGTTTAGACTTGTTTTAAGACTAACTATGACGTCACACTTACCTCACTTAACTGACGATCGCTGGTTTCTATCACGTGACATATTCTACAAGTTTGACTTGTTTTAGGACTGGCTATGACGTCACACTTAGCTCACTTAACTGGCGATCTCTGGTTTCTATCACGTGACATGTTCTACAAGTTTAGACTTGTTTTAAGACTGGCTATGACGTCACACTTAGCTCACTTAACTGGCGATCGCTGGTTTCTATCACGTGACATGTTCTACAAGTTTAGACTTGTTTTAAGACTGGCTATGGCATCACACTTAGCTCACTTAACTGGCGATCGCTGGTATCTATCACGTGACCATGTTCTACAAGTTTAGACTTGCTTTAGGACTGGCTATGACGCCACACCTAGCTCACTTAACTGGCGACCGCTGGTTTCTATCACGTGACATGTTCTACAAGTTTAGACTTGTTTTAAGACTGGCTATGACGTCACACTTAGCTCACTTAACTGGCGATTGCTGGTTTCTCTCACGTGACATGTTCTACAAGTTAAGACTTGCTTTAAGACTGGTTATGACGTCACACCTAGCTCACTTAACTGGCGACCGCTGGTTTCTACCAATCTATCAAGTTCAAATGTTCACCGCTAAGTGTCAGTCACAGTGGTATATAGTAACCCTCAGTTAGAACTACATGAAGTTAGACTTGCTAGGAGTTCACAGATGATCGATTTAAATACCCTGCTATAACCATTGACTGGAATGTAATTACACTATTTATATTGTACTTTGTTTTATCATTTATTAACATTTTTGATTTCTTTCTTTTATAGGTAATTTCGAAAGTGATCATAATGTTCAAGTGTGGTGACTGTAAGAAACAGTTCTCAAGACCTGACAGCCTTCAACGACACGCAAATGTTAAACATGACATTAAAAAGTTTGTGTGCAGTCATTGTGCTACCTCATTTAACAGACAAGATAATCTTGCACGTCATGTAAATTTAATGCATGTTAGTTCAGCACCATTTTCGTGTTCAGTTTGCGAACTTGGTTTTTCTGCTGTAAAGCGATATCAATCCCACATGGTTAAAGTGCATGGTGAACAACAAGAATTAAAAACTGTAAAACCAACAACTAGCACGGAACCTTTAAACGAATGTAATGCTCAAAAGCGTAAACGTTCTCAAGATTGTGAAAATAGTTGTGCAACAAAAAGAAAGAAGAATGGTGAACCTTCGATAACACATTGTGATGTATGTAATATTGATATACCTTCTTCATTCATTCATGGACATTTACGCAGTATTCATCATAAAAATAACGCTTGCCATGAAAGAAATTCTGGAAATGTTCAACAAATTGGTAGTGCATTTAAAAGTCGAATTGCTAGTTATAGACTTTATAGGAAAGAAAAATCTCAAAGTATTGAATCATTTTAAAAAAATGTTCAACCTACCGTGTTTGGCTTGATAGGTAATGTTTTATTAGAGCATAAAACAATTAAAATGAATTTTGAACATTTTGGACTCTATGTAAAAACTGGGAGCGAAGGTGAAATTACGGATATCAAATCTGTTAATACAAAAAAAACATAATTGATAGCGAATCAACTAATATTAGTGATATATACCAAAACATTTCAAGTCCTATCATTGTGAAGAGTGAAGAGTTCCAGGAAAGGGAGTCAGGCTGGGCGTTGGTTGAAGTACTTTATTTAGAAACTAACCTGAATAAATACAACCCCCTTCGAGCATCATCATACATTGATTTGCCAGGATGGATCAAACGAAAGAAAGCTGTTGTGAACGTTTTGAATAATGATGACGCATGTTTTGCGTGGGCTGTAACATCAGCTCTCCATCCAGCAGTGATGCATGAGAATAGAACATCATCCTATCCTCACTATTCTTCAGTGTTAGATTTAAAAGAAATAGAATTTCCTATGGCGATAACAGACATTCAACGTTTTGAAGGGCTGAACAATGTAAGTATTAATGTTTATGGAAATGAAAATAAGAGAATAGTAGGTCCTCTATATTATACTCAGGAAAGAAAGGGATGCTCATGTAAATTTACTATACATAACCGAAGGTGAAAATGCTCACTATTGCTGGATAAAACATTTCAGTAGACTTGTTGGTAGTCAGCTATCAAAATATGAAGGAAAGAAGTGGTTGTGTGATGGTTGTTTGTTATATTTTGGAAAAGAGGATCAATTAACTCAACATCAAAAATGGGGGTGTAATCATGTGTGTACGGTATTACCGACTCCTAAAAATAACATTCTAAAATTTAAGGATTATGAGAAACAGCTTCTAGTACCATTTGTTATATATGCTGACTTCGAGGCTTTCCTAACCCCTTTAATATATGTTCATCGAATCCAGCCCAACCTTTCACCAACACTACTCACATTCATGAACCTTTTAGATTTGCATTTTATATCAAATGTAGTTATGATGACTCTTTAAATAAGTTTGAGCTCTATAGAGGACCTAATGCACTTAAAGTTTTTATGGAAAGGCTTGAGAAAGATGCCATCCGTATATCCTCTATTTTAAATACGATCATTCCAATGGAGCCACTAACTTCCCCAGAGCAAATGAATTTTGAAACTGAAACTAATTGTTTTATATGTGGTGAATGTTTATATACAGACAGGGTTCGAGATCATGACCATTTAACAGGAAAATATCGTGGTGCTGCTCACCAAGAATGTAATTTAAATTATAGAGTAAGTAATTCATTCCGGTCATTATACATAACGGTAGCAAATACGATAACCACTTTATCGTTAAAGAATTTGGAGCTTCAGATGTGAAAATTGATGTTATTGCAAATAATAAGGAACAATACATATCGTTCACAAAATACATCAAAACTGACAATAAGAAAACGATAAAACTGCGATTTTTAGATTCATTCCGCTTTATGCCGAGTAGTCTTGATAAGCTTGCTAGTAATTTAAAATCAGATCAGTTTCATGAAATTCAACGTGTCTTTCCTAAAGAAGATGATTTTAATTTGATTTGTCAAAAGGGTATATTCCCTTACGAATATATTAACTGTGTGGAACGTCTTGAGGAGTGTTCTTTACCACCGAAAGATGCATTTTGCAGTTCCTTAAACACAAGTCATATCAGTGATCAGGAATATTTACATGCATAACGTGTATGGGCACAGTTTGACATTCAAACTTTAGGAGAATTTTCAGACCTATATTTGAAGACAGATGTGTTGTTATTAGCAGATGTTTTTGAAAATTTTCGGAATGTTTGTATGAAAACTTATGACCTTGATCCTTGTCAGTATTTCACTGCTCCTGGGTTAAGTTTCAGTTCAATGTTGAAAAAAAAAACAAAGTAAATTTAGAATTAATGACTGATATAGACATGATCAATTTTATAAAATCATCAATTCGAGATGGATTAAGCCAATATAGTGGACGGTACTCAAAAGCAAATAATAAATACATGCCTAGCTACATCCCTTGTGAAGAGTCAAAGTATATTGTCAACCTCGATGCAAATAACCAATATGGTTGGGCTATGAGTCAATATCTACCACTGAAAGATTTTCGCCGGCTGACACAACCTGAAATTGATGTCTTACATGTTGACACTCTTAATGATAACTATGATAAAGGATATATTTTAGAGGTAAATCTTGAGTACCCTAAAGATTTACATGATGATCATAATGATTTACCATTTTGTCCTGAGAATATGAAATCTCCATGCATCACATCACGAACAAAAATGTTAATTGCTAATGTAAATGATAAATGTAAATATGTAATACATTATCAAAACTTGAAACAGTGTCTACAGCATGGATTGAAATTAACTAAAATTCATCGCGTATTGCAATTTCATCAGTCAGCATGGCTCAAACCGTATATTGATCTAAACAATAATTTAAGAACACAGTCAACAAACGCGTTTGAAAAAGATTTTTATAAACTCATGAATAATAGTGTTTTTGGAAAGACTATGGAGAATGTTGATAAACGAGTTGATGTAAAGCTGATAACAAAGTGGGAGAATGATGGTAAAAGGTATGGTGCGAGCAACTTAATAAGCAAGCCTAACTTTCATAGCTGTTCAATTATTGATGAGGATTTAGTTGTAATACCAATGAATCGTCTTCAAGTAACTTACAACAAACCCATATATGTGGGTTACACCATTCTGGAATTGTCAAAAACACTTATGTATGAATTTCACTATGATTATGTAAAGAAAAAATATCTTGATAATGCTAAATTACTCTACACAGACACAGATTCTTTTATTTATGAGTTTAAAACTGATGATTTTTATGAGGATATCAAAACTGAGCTAAATAGGTTTGATACAAGTGACTATCCCGAGGATAATATTTTTCCATTTGCCCTTAGTAAACAAAAAGGTTCTTGGGAAATTTAAGGATGAATGTTCTGGTGTTATTATAGACACCTTTGTAGGTACAACATCTAAATCATACAGCTATATGACAATTCATGATGTAGTAGTAAAGAAATTAAAAGGAGTGAAAAAGAATGTTGTTAGTAAAGAGTTAGATATACCGGTAAGTGATTATAAAAACTGTATAGTTAGTAACCCACCTGTATTATATAAGAAAATGTGTGTATTTAGAAGTAAAAATCATCAATTACATACCAATTTGCTGAACAAAGTTGCTTTAAGTAATGAAGACAAGAAACGATTCATTATACCCAACACATTTGATACTCTTGCTTGGAGAAACAGTCGCATTGACGACTATTACTTTACTTGAGTCTAATCACTCTATTGTAATATTTGTAGTGTGTTTTATATTGTAATTTTTTTTTAATTTTTTTTGTACCGGGTGATTTAGCCGTGGTCGTTACGGCATGACTGATGGCAGTCGCTCACATCCGGGAGGCGAGGAGGTTCGAATCCCCCCGCCGGCAACCTTGAAGATGGTCTTCTGTGGTTTCCCATCTTCCTTCCAGGCAAATGCCGGGGTTGGTCCCTAACTATAGGCCACAGCCGCTACCTTCCAACTCCTCGTCCTTACCTTCTCACTCTCCTCCCCAACGGTACTTGTAACTCACCCATTGGGTGTCCGTCTCGAAGCAGCTACAAAACTGGCGAGCCGAACATGTCCTTGGACACTCCCGGCATTAAAAGCCATACGCTAATTTTTTTAATTTTTTTTTTTTTGTAAAAACTGTAAGTAGAATGTATAATGTTAGGCTACTGTAGTTTAGTAAAAATAAGATAAGTAATACATTTTAGTGTAAAATGTTTGCTTTTGTATATTACGAAAAAGATTTTAAAAAATGTACTGAATGTGTGAACTAAACAAGGGGAATGTAAAAAATGTAAAGTGGAAATTGTAAATATCCATGTGTGAAAAAGTGAAATGGCTATCACCATTTTAAAATTAAAAAGACATTGTGATCTGGTAAACCTTGTTTTTATTTCACAACAACAAAAATGTAGAGAATGTGTAAACTAAACAAGGGGAATGCAAAAAAATGAAAAGTGGAAATTGTAAATATTCATGTGTGAAAAAAATGAAATGGCTATCACCATTTTTAAAAATTAAAAGATATAGTGATCTTGTGAACCTTATTTTTATTTCACAACAAAAAATGTATAGAATGTGTGAACTAAACAAGGGGAATGTAAAAATATAAAGTGGAAATTGTAAATATTCATGTGTGAAAAAATGAAAATGAAGAAATGGCTATCACCATTTTTAGAATTAAAAGATATAGTGATCTGGTGAACCTTATTTTTATTTCACAACAAAAAAATGTACAGAGTTAGTTAGTTATTGTTGTTTTAAGGGGCAGAACTACGAGGTAATCTGCCCCTAAAATGTACAGAATGTGTGAACTAAACAAGGGGAATGTAAAAAAGGGGAAGTGGAAACTGTAAATATTCATGTAAGAAAAAATGAAAATGAAGAAATGGCTATCACCATTTTTAAAATTAAAAGACACTGTGATCTTGTAAACCTTGTTTTTATTTCACAACAAATTGAGCTTTACAAAAATAGAATACAAAGAAATACCAATTCCTCAATCCTTTTCAATGTTCATGTCCACTCATCATTAATTTTCCTTAAATAGCACTAATCACAATGAGGGCTGCCAACCTCTCTCCCACTGAGACAACACAGGATGTCAAACGTTGTTTAGCTTTTCAACGATACCTTATCCGCTAGACGTCTCAATGCAGGATGACTGTGATGATAAGAAAGGTGCATGCTTGATCCAAAGGATTAATAGGTATATCACCACACTGCAAAGGTTCTTCAAGATAAGTTCCAGGACCACACAAATAATAACCAGGTAGGTAGATTTCGAAATTTAAGTATTGAATTACTTCGTCAATGACGCCATTGCCAGTACAGGTCTGGCATATCCTTTTCCATAGATGGTAAAAAGGTTTGATCTTCCTCCTCTTCTGTGGATGATGTTGTTTTTGTTGCTTCTTTCTCTCCATCACACACGTGGTATGAGGAAATAAAGTCTTTACACTGACTTTTATGACCGTGATACAGTTTGACCAGCTGGCAAGTAGCACACTGTCGCATAGATGGTATTTTTGCCATAGCCACTTGCTTAAGTTGATCATAATCCGTACATGGTTGCAATTCACTTAACACAGGGTCCTGAGACCATGATTTTGGTACATGTTGCCAGATTTCTTTCACGGCATTTGCTGCGACGTAATAAATGAATGATTTTGGAAGAGCCAATAATTCTTCTTTGGTAAAACTGTCTAGTATCTTTTTGCACACAAAGAACTTTCCAATCGCTTTATCGGTAGCACCCCCTTTCTCCATGGTATCACGTTGATGTTTACACGTCGCTTGTAGAAATCTCACTGGTGGCATCCACAGGTAAACCTTCAGTTTTAATTTTATTTAACAACTCCCAGCAGGCATTGGTGGTTAGCCAATGAAACAATTGCCACACCTGTGCCAGAGCTTTATAGGTAATGTTGTCACAGGGGTAGCGGTCCATGAGTGTTTGCAGCGAGGGACATTGACAGTAAGACGCCAAAAATGGTTGTAGCCATTGACGTTTTTCACTACCTTTCACAAATACTACATGGGCAGAAGACAAGTGGGCTTTCATGACCATGTCCAGGTGCTTATATGAAATGGTTCCTTGCTTCCAGTCTAGTTGCATATGAGTTTCAATCCACTGGGTTGGTTTACGGTCTTTATCACATAACAAATCAAACGCATAAGGTGGTTTAAACACCAAATGGGTAGCTTGCAATATCCAAAAAGTGGAACAATCGATAATGGCCTCTTCTTTAAATATAAATTTGTTATCTCCAATTTTAAACCCTTGACAGTCGACAATTAGTGTACGCAACATGTCCACTCTTGTCTGGATCAAGTCCAACTGACCACAGACCGACAATTGTTCAGTAAGGTGTACCCATGCCATTTACTTACATTCCATTCTAGTAAAATAAAATAAAAACATCGAGTAGTCACTATAGAGGTTAGGATATGACAGGGGGGGGGATAAGAAATAATAATATAACAACAACAACAACCAATTTTTATTAGATTATTTTATTAGCATAACAAGTTTTACATTCTTTTTTCATTCTAGTATAGAGGCGGTACCATCTCATACAACAAAAAAGTATTTTGTGTTTATAGTGTCCATAACACCAATGATATTCTAATGTCTCTAAACTGGGTGTTTTTAACTGTGAGCTGCTCACTGAAGCACTGTTGACACCATAAAGTCCACACGTATCATAACTTTTTTCATCACTCAGAGGCATGAGTGAGGGGTAACTTGAATGACAGGGTATATTACCCACCTCCATTCTGCACAGGTAGGGGCAGGCAGGTGACCAGCGCTGATGTTCCTGCATGGGTTCATCGCTCTCTTGCCATTGATCTAAGATGATGGGACAAAACACACATTTCACTTCATCTCTTGTTTTTAAATAGTAGAATCCAGGGGCCGCTAAGGCTTGAGGGTTTATAAAAGGCACAGGCCACGTCGCAAAGGTCTTGAAACGTTGTTCCTCAGATTTTAAATTCATGGATGTAACTTCTCTTGAGGCTTGAAAGCAAGACATGACTGAGCGGTTTGATGTGGGTTGACCTGCTATTTATACACTTGTCACTTGGTTGGACAGTGGATAATAGTTGACTTGTTTGTGATGAATAATCAAACAGTAGGCCGTGGTATTGGCTGGAACAATGTCATGCATTTCAAAATCTAGTCGAATGTCAATATTGGATGGTTTGACAGACTCTTCCAAGTAGGAACAGTCAAAGACAATCAGTGGCGCCCTTGTCTTAAAGGCTTGGGGTGACAACATTGGACAATTCTCTTTTTGATAATACGACCATCTGAATTTAGAAAACAAGTCGTACAGGGGGCCAAACTTATTTTTTAAAAAATCTAAATCCAGCCCTTCATAGGGAAACACAGCACCGTTGAGGAAAAGACGTGCATTTTTCAATTGCAGGTGATCAAATTGCGTGATATCTTTGGTTTGTTGATACTTGTGATTCGTTTGAAAACCCACAATCATGTAGAGAGGTCTCTCTGTATAGCGGGCTGTCTTTATAGACCAACTCTATGTGAGGTGGTGGGCAATAACGGGTACTCATGGAGTGCCCAGCTTCTAAATTCCATGGGTAGAGGTATATCTCTCTTTACCATCTTGAGTATGTCCAGTTTTTTTGCTATCGTTAAGGGTCACATGAGGCACTTTCCATAGCAAGCGTTGTAGTTGAATTTTTGAATCAATGGGGGCATTGTCGGCTTCCTTGAGTGCATTATTATCACTCCTGTCTCTCACCAGATAAAGCACTTGCCTTGCGTTGACCACAATGCGCTGGTGATCTTCAGCAAAGCCTAAAATCAGTTTAAGAGGTAAATATCCAGTAAAGGTGCCATCGGTGTGTACCATCCAGTCATTGATCGAGTCAGGGCACCAACCCGCCATGCAAAGTGTTTTAGCTTCTTCCTCACTATAAGAGGGATATAGTTTCATGACACTGGAAATGCCCACATTTCGAGTGCTATCCACCACGATATCGTTAATCACATAACGCACTTCAGAAAACAGAAAGGCGAAAGCATGGTTGGCTAACTTGAATGTGGTGGGTGTAGAGCCATCGGCTTTGGTGAGCCGACCTTCAATCTGAATAACACTTTCATGCGGTAGAGTGTAAATATCTTGGTTGTTGATAACAAATTGAATTTCATCATTGTTATTGAGTCCAGGTGTTTGAGCTTGATAAGAATGGAGATCAATTCTTACCACTCCTGGTTGCTCCTCGATGTGGTTCGGTACCTCTAGGATAGAATTCATCGCGGGGGTTGACGTGGTAACCCAAATGCTGTAAAATCTGCTTGTTCTGAGATGTTAACGTGTATTCATGTGGTAAACAACTAACACCATTTCTAGACGGTGCTGTTGCTTTATATACAAACTTCATAGTGGCTTTAGCACCAACTTGTAAGTCACTGGTGTGGTAGAATCTAGATCAATGAGTTGTTGCTCTCTATTGATCAGTCTTAATGTTATATTACTAATACCATCGACAGCCACAGAATGAAAAAGCACCACTGGAGTGTTTTCACGAATAATATAACCATTGGGCGATGTTACAATAAAGTCATAAAGCGAATGCGACGGTTCTTGATTGGTGTATACTTGACTATTAATATTACACGTCACCGACACACGATGGTCCTCAATGAATTTCACTTCATGGTCTGATTCATGTTTTTTGTTGGGCTCCAACACGCGTGGTTTAAATCCTAGTAGTGGACCAATGGAATCGGGGTGTGTTTTAAAGTCAATTTTGAATGTAGAAAAAATACTGCAGCGATGAGTGTTGGTATTTCCTACAAGTTCAAACTTGCGCGTTCCATCGAGAAATGACTTTAAACCATATTCATTGATCAACACCACATAAGTGTGTTCATAAATGTCATCTATCGTGTATCCACCAGAGTTCAGGGTGAGCACAGAATCATCATAGTAAAACTTGTTGTTCACATTTTCACGTATGTTGTATATTCGATTGTACGTTTCAAGAGAAACAAGTCCTAAACCATAGGGTTTTTCACTCAATTCGATAAAAGTCTAGGCTCACTTCAGGTCCACGTCCATGCAGTGTAAACGTCTTACTTTCCACCGACATACTGTTGACGTTTTTTCTTATGCTGCGTCTTATATAAAAGAAAATAAACACAAACGTCCACACTGTTGGCTGTTAAACGTTTGCTCACGTTACACATTATGATATATCTTGATCCTGTTTCCAAAATAAGTCACTAGTTCCATGGGCGGGGGCAAATTTCCAAAACTGTCAAAGTACCATACAGTGGATCCCTCTTTGACATAAGCAACATAATGTGTTCCAGGTCCTCGGTGATCATCCAAATTGACAACAGCACATTCATGTTTCCAGGGTTGTGAGGGTAATTGGTTTCGCATAAACACACCTCGAAAATGAGAAAGCTTCAGTTGTTTAGCATAGCTTTCCACTTGTTGATGCGTAAGGGCATGTCTTGCTATGGCTGAGGTTAAAGATGTTTTTATTTTATTTCGAAAAGGTGAAATTCCAAATCCTTGTTGATAAAAGGCTGGCTTCAAATTGACATTTCTAGCCCCCATAGCAATGGCCTCCATCGTTTCATTGTGTCGCTGACTTTCTTTGAGTTGTTGCTTGCCCAGTTGCGCGGCTTTAATAGTTTTTGCCACTGCTCTGGCGCCACCTAAAAGTGAACCTAGAGCAGCCAGATCAGCGAAGAATGCAGGTAAAAATCCCGCTCGTTTGGGAACGGGAATCACTCGCCATTGTTTTGAACCCTGCCGCTGACGTTTTGGAATAACATGCCTCTGTGCTGCTCGATGAGCTTTCCTTATGGTCAACACATTATTTTTTCTTTTTTTCTTTCGCAAGGGCTTGTCCACGAATGTCTTAAGCCCAGGCTTTGCCAAGGACAGGGCCATATTTTTAGTCTTTCTCACCACATATCTTTGTTTCGCCATGATGATGATGACCAACAACCTTTCACAAGAAAGTTTAAGTCACAACTAAAGTCAGATTGTTATTTCATGGCTGTATATTCCAATTCTACATAAAGTGGGAAATCGTTTATGGTTTTTCCAGCTTACTTTTCATCCCATGTCAACATGAGATGAAAGGATAATTCGTCTCCTGCATTGACCATTTCATGGTTATGGACCAACATCATATGACCATTTATCTCTATTTCTAAATGGTTCTCATCAGGTATGGCGTATTTAATGTGAATGGTTCCATCATAGTGTAATCGATAGTGGCTTAAACTCGAAGCAAGCACATAGGTCAAGTGCAGGTCATGAACTAGCGGTATTTGGTTTCTCTCATTCACAGGTTTTACATTTGTCAGATACACTAAAAATACAGATGGGGTAAATTTATAAAGCCTTTTCATTTCATAGGTCACGTATCGCTTGGTACAGACATCATCATCTTCTTGTGGGTCTTCCACGTGAATAATGCGGTGATGATTAGCGGTATAGCCATCCACCGTAAGCTGTGGCACTTTATCATAAAACTCATACACCTTGTTATCCACATACTTTTTTGTAGTAACGTCTGTAGACACTTGAGGATATTTTACATGGGTTAACCGCTTTCCTTTAAAGTCATAATCTCCCTGTTTTGTGCGTGGCACTACAGACCTATACACATAGTGTGTATTAGCAGGATCTGTTTCTTGTTTAGGATCATGTCTGGGAACAGACCTAGCTTTGACCATCAACGCACGTCCAAAGACATCCATCGTCAACCTGTGGTACGAGTCTACTGTTTCTATGACAAGGCTCGGTGCGATGTATATAGACAGCCTGCTAGCCTCTCTAAGCCTTAGTTGAAATGAAGATAATTAAGCAGCAAGAGTCATTCCCCGTGAGGGACATGGTTTCCCATCTCTGCCCCACATCACGTGAACAACGCCATGGTTCACTGTTTCCATCTTCCATTTGTTGCATCATTGTGGGACCTTCCGGTTGTGGAAAGACCAATCTTTTGCTGACACTTATTACAGCGCCCAATGGTCTGTGTTTTCAAAATATTTATATTTTCGCAAAATCTCTCTACCAACCCCTCTACGTGTTTCTGGATCAAGTCATGTCTGGATTACAAAATGAGAATATGGGGTATTTTACATTTTCCACGCAAGAAAATGTTATTTCACCGGATGAGGTAAAGCCTGATTCACTCTTGATTTTCGATTATGTATCCACTGAACGACAAGGCATCATCCAAAGCTATTTCAGCATGGGTCGACATAAACATATCGATTGCTTCTATCTTGGACAAACGTATTCTAAAATGTCCAAACAGTTGATTCGTGACAATGCCAATGTCATTGTTTTATTTCGCCAGGACGAGAGGAACAGTCGTCACATTTATAATGAACATGTGAATCCGGATATGACCTTTCAAATGTTTACAGAATTGTGTGGTAAGTGTTGGAACACACAACGTCATGCCTGTTTAGTGATTGACAAACAAAGTGAACTCAACCAAGGGCGGTATCGCTTAGGGATTGATCATTTTATTGCTATTTAGGGCACTGTATCATTCCCTCTCAAGTCATTTGTCACGACACCATGGCGTTAGCAGAGAGTCAATTGAAAAGGCATATTATTAGAGCAAAAAATACTATTCGCCAAAAGTTTCGTCAATTGAAACGATCACGTGCGGATCATGCTTTGTTTATTCAACAACCTTTAGCCCCTCCGCTAAAAGCTATGTTAAAACCCTCTTTCAAGCCATCTGAAACGCTACCCACCGTTTCACAAGCCACTCAGACGCACCACGAGGACCCTGAGGAAGAGGAAGAGGAAGAGGAAGAGGAAGATTTAACTAGTGTTAGCGAAGTTGAGGATAATGAGGAACAAGTGTTTACGCCTCAAAAAAGGCATCACCCCTTGCAGAGTTAAGAAAAAAGAAATCCTTGGTCATGGTCGAAACACCTTGCCCTTCCAGATCGTCTCCATTTTCACAACTCTTGGCCACCCCTCAACATAAAGCTCAACTGAAAAACATTTTAATAAAATATTATGGATCAACACTGGAACCCTATTTCACCAATCTATTTATTGGAAACACAGATACCACATATGGTGTTCGCTATGAGGATGATAGTTTTAAAATTGGTGATTCATCGATTAAATTTAGTCGTACTAAAGCTGGCATTAAAAAGATGAACTATAAATTAACACCAGGACTGTTAAAGCTACTATTCTCTCGGACTCCCTCATCCCAAGATTATACGCAAGAGGACCTTGATAAATATAAATCCATTTTATTGGACACCCATGCCCACAAAAGACAGTATGATCCCACTCAACAAGTGAATGCCAATATATCTCAAAAATATAAAACCACCATTGCAAAAATATTCCCCACTAGTCAAAGTGGTCGTCGTAAAGTGTCCGCTTCAGGGGTGACATTTAAGCCATTAAAACCCCTTGTTGATGTTACCTACTGGCACAACCTCAATAAACTCGTCCAGCGACTACAGCTGTTGCATGCTTCACGTCAAGCCGGCCATACTGGTCACGATTGGGAAATTTAAGTAATTGAGGAAGAACTTCGAAATGCCAAAATTATTGTTTAAGCCCTCAGCCATTAAAATGGGTATTGCTCACGAGTTGCATCGTCCAGCTAGACGTCACTATCAGCGACTCAAGGCGATTTCACAGGGTGTGGATGAACTTTGGCAAGCAGACTTGGTTGAAATGATTCCCTATGCTAGCGTTAACGATGGTGTACGCTATATGTTGACGGTCATTGATGTTTATTCCAAAATGGTGTTTGTTGAACCTGTGCGACGCAAGTCTGGTCCGCTAGTCACCAAGGCCTTTCAACATATTATTCGACAATCCAAACGTCAACCTCAGCTGCTACAAACCGATCAGGGAAAAGAATTTTTCAACAAGGATTTCTCCAGTTTTCTCAAATCTAAGGATATTCACCATTACACCACGTACAGCAATCTCAAAGCCAGCGTGGTCGAGCGGTTCAACCGAACATTGAAAACCCATATGTGGAGAGCGTTTACCGCTCAGGGCACTTATCGCTGGTTGGACTTGTTACCTGAGCTAGTGTCACGTTACAATGACACCAAACACAGAACCATTGGGACCAAGCCACGACTTGTGACTAAAAATATTCCACAACTGGATAAACTGTTTAACCCCATAAAAACAGCAGACCCTAAACGTCATCGCCTTAACATCGGGGACCATGTTCGTGTGAGAAAATTCAAGTCCGTCTTCGACAAGGGCTACACACCAAATTAGGGGACTGAACTATTTTGAATTCGTCAAGTCAACCTGAACAGTCCAGTCACCTATTTACTCGAGGACCTCAACCATCAACCCATAAAAGGCCGGTTTTATCTCCAAGAACTCCAAAAGACAGCGTTTCCTAAACATTACCTTGTGGAAAAAGTGTTGAAACAAAAAGGAAATAAACTATATGTAAAATGGTTGGGATTTAGCTCAGCCTTTATTTCTTGGATTAATAAATTACATGTTGTGTGAACCTGTGTGCCTTGTATTTATTTATTCACTCATGTTGTACTTAACCTACAGTCCTATGTACAGTCCTTAGCTCCACATGTATTATGAGCAATACATATTTCTTTCTCTCTTCACCTGTGTTATCTCTTACACTGACTCTCCCCTTCTCCTCCCCTTCACCTCCCACCACTGTCAAAACAGGTTGTGACTTGTTAGCTCTTATCGTGCACGTGTACAGGTGAACACCTGTGTGTTAGGTCATATTACACATGAACTTGCTTTTTCTCACGTATGAACCAAATCAGGATGTGACTTGTTTCACAAGGAGGATGCTAATAATGACATCTCACATGTGTTCACGTGTATTTCGTCACTTTCCTTTCATATCGTTATCACATTATAGTAGTGGGGGATTAGTGAACAACGTCAGTTCAACACACTGCTTTTCACGCAAAATGTAGTTAGGCCCTTTGACATAATTTAAATAAATGCATGGGCTAGTCCGTAGGAACCAGGTCAAAGGGACCGGTCCAAAGGGACAAGAACTCGTCCTCAAGGACCTGTCAACAAGGACTCGTCCACAAGGACCTGTCCACAAGGACTTGTCTACAAGGACTCGTGCACAAGGACCTGTCAACAATGACCCGCCAACAATGACCGTCAACAATAACCCGTCCACAGGGATCCGCTCCCCCACCCTCTTACAAAAGCCATGAGTGGGCATGCGTAAAAAACAAAACAAAACAAGCATGTTAATTCATAGTGGCTATCCACCGTATACATGTCTCTTGTGTAGAACAACGTTTCATTCCATATTGGCATTCAAACTCTCACATGTTGCAATCGGAAAGAGAGATTCTCAAAAAAATTACAATTTCACCCCCTAGTAGGGATAGGTTTTATTTTGGGGTTGAAATATGTTGTCCATTGGAAAGGGAATGTCAGCCAGAGTTCAATGACACCTCATTCGTCAAAATCCGGCCATGCGTTCGAGAGATATCGCGTCGTCACCATCTTGTGAGGTGGGGAGGTGGAGGTGGGTGTAGAACCGCTACAAAACCATTACTCTTTGGTAATAAATTCTTCACTTTTTGTCCATAGATGCACACATCCTAGTCGCAACAGACCTCCAAGCTAACACTCACCATGAAAGCCAATATACCATCTTTATGGAGGCCTTCATAGGAAAGTTATAGCTCCTTGAGCTTTTACCTCTCGCAATAAAGAGGCGCAGGTGCACTTCATACAAAGGGAGCTAGCTCGCTGTTCGCTGCTCCTGTGGGGATCCGGGTGGGGACACCAAGAGCCCGCTGATGAGCCAGCTTGGTGTCCTAAGCGAAACTTCACACAAGACGCGGCACAAACCTAGAAAAATTGCTGATTTTAAATTCATTGGCCGTGAAAGCCAATTTACCGTCTTTATGGAGGCCTTCATAGGGAGGTTATGGCTGTTTGAGCTTTTAGTTCTCGCAGTAAAGAGGTGCAGGTGCACTTCATATAAAGGGAGGTAGCGTGCATTTCGCCAGCTACTCCTGTGGGTGTCCGGGCGGGGACACCAAGACCCCGCTGATGAGCCAGCTTTGTGTCCTAGGGGAAACCCCACACCAGACACGGTAAAAACCTATAAAAATTGCTGAGTTTTAATTCACTTGTCGTGAAATCCAATATACCATTTCCAAGCTTAATGTTGACAGTCTAACAATAATGCTCCACTGGTCACTTAATTTAAAAATAGGTGGTTTTCTAACGAAATCTACCTAAAGGCACTTGCCAACTGAGTACAGTTCATAATGTACACATGAAGATACTGTACATACCAAAACTTAATTACTAGGCACTAAAAGCCCATCTCGCTTGAGTGATCAAAACGTAGTGATATAACCAGTTATTTTAATAGTGCTGCCATAATTTGACTTACAGCCATGCACACAACACTTTCTAGGCATCTGAAATAGTTTAATGAAATATTAGTAAAGAATTTGTTGGTCAAATTCATTGCCATGTATTGGTTGCACCATGCACATGCAACATAATACGGGAAATACTCACTTCTACAACTTTCAACAGGTCTGATTTACCATGAGAAATTTCACGGGTGTTGAAATAGTTAGTACGAACTGCTTCTAGATGCTGTCATATCAAAATAAATGATATTTATGAATAAAACTTAGCATGTGGTCTTACGTGTTTATAGAACTAACGGACTCTACTCAGTGTTGCCAATTCTACCAACATCACGGTTTGAGAATATTATAGACGACGATGGACTCAGTACGTTTCGTAGTAAGTCGCTAAAAGGAGAGTCGCTTCAGCGTTAAGACTTGTTTCCAATTGTGTCCCTGTTTTTGTTTGTGTTTCTGTATCTTCCTATTCTCCGACCTTGAATTCCCTATCGGACTGTTTACCCGGATATTTTGAAGTTATCAAAAGTAATTCCAGTGCACAAAAACGGTTCAAAAGATGAATTAGAAAACTATCGTCCTATTACCTTACCAACTGGTATTGCAAAAATTGTGGAAAAAATCATGTATAAGAGACTGATAAGTTTTATAGAAAAAAATAAAATATTATCAAACTCACAACATGGATTCAGAACGGAAAAATCTACACAGACAGCAATTTATGAATGTATTAATAGTATACTGAAATTAATTGACAATAAGGAACATGTAACTGGCCTATTCTTGGATTTATCGAAAGCATTTGATGTTGTTGACCATAAAATCCTCCTTACAAAACTAAATCAATATGGTATTAGAGGTCTAGCTAATAAATGGATAGAGTCTTACTTAACAAGGCGTAAACGAATAGTAAGCTTGAGACACAAGGATGATGGAACCAAATTACTTAATGAAACATTTTCCAATGAGGGAATTATTAAATTTGGAGTACCCCAGGGATCGGTTTTGGGCCCATTACTCTTTCTTCTATATATCAATGATATAACACAGAACGTTCATTCACATAAGGAAATTTTGTTTGCGGACGATACAACACTTGTAATAAAAGGTGAAACTAAACAGGTCATACAGCAGTCAGCTGACTCCGTTACAGGAGAGTTAACCAAATGGTCACAAGATAATCGCCTCATAATAAACTATAAAAAACAGTATGTCTAAATTTCCACACTATACAGAATAGGAATCCTGCGAAGCCCAATATAACATTAAATGGTCATCAAATAGAAAATAAATCAGAAACAAAGTTTTTAGGACTATGGATACAACATGACTTGAAATGGAATAAACATATACAATATCTCAATACTAAACTGAACTCGATGTGCTTTGCGTTACGTATTTTGAAAACCTGCACTAGCATGCACACATTAAGAAATACTTATTTCGCTTATTTCCATTCATACTTAAGATATGGGGTCATATTTTGGGGTATGTCGCCAGATGTACTGTACCCGATACCTAGTTGAGGCTATCGGCTACGCCAGTTAACATCGAGCCGTAGTTGAAAATTTATGGGGAAAGTAGAAGAGATAGCGCTCAGATCGAGTCGAGAAGAATGTTAGGAAATGACGTAGGAGGCCAAGGATGAAGGTGGCACTACCAGTCAATCAGATGGAATTATGGGAGGAATATTGAAGTATTATTAAGATCTATGTGGAACATAATATTATATCATCTCAGAAGAGAAGAAATGTCAGGCAATCTTTA
The DNA here is from genome assembly GCA_946902985.2 of Meconema thalassinum. Taxonomy (NCBI): domain Eukaryota; kingdom Metazoa; phylum Arthropoda; class Insecta; order Orthoptera; family Tettigoniidae; genus Meconema; species Meconema thalassinum. Next base: position 133,282,139 of record OX336392.1, on the reverse strand, counting down.
TGGTGATAACTTGAAGAAAGGCAGATGATTCCTTAAGTTATTGTATAACTTAATAGCCGAGATGATGGTGGTCGAGATTATACTTGTGACGTATGACTGCAGAAGGTAGGGGAACGTCACGTGACAGCGCCGAGTAGGAGCTCAAAATGACGCAGTCTGAGGACAGCAGTATTAGTTCAGCCAGCAGAGCCGAGTACAGCACATGGTGCGCGAGGAAAAACGATAGTAGTAGTCCAGCCAGTCGAGCTGTGTACAGCACATGGTGCACGGTGAAACGACAGTATTAGTTCAGCAAGCGGGGCTGATAGCAGCATACGCTGGGAGAGCGAAAGTAGGTCAGTCAGTCAAGACAAGAAAAGCACGGTAGGCAGTGCGAGGAGGAGTGGTTAGCGAGGCAAGCTACACAGGCCGTGAAAGCGAAAGGAGAGCCGGTGTTCGGACAGGAGTATTTCCAACATCGTAGTTACAGTTATGCGAACAGCAATGCTTTTCAAATGCTACAGTTCGTTAAGATGATAAGCAGCATTGTAACAAGATTGAGAACATTATTTCAAGCCACATTCGTAGTACAGGACAGCACAGCGAAGCGATATGACGAGGCAAGTTTTAAGCGTCGATCATTCTAGAACAGTGAGATAGAGCAGGGCGTGCTGGTTCCGACATTTTATAAGCAGGCGACATGCAGGAAGCTGAATTTTATTTCGACATTGTGTTACAACTTTATAAGTTTGGACTTGTATTCAACAGTCGAATTGTGCAAGCAGATAGTAATTATATACTGCTATTGTGAACTTTCAAATGGACTTAGATATATTCCAATGAAATTACGGCTTATCAAATAATGCATTTCATACCGGAATATTTAAAGCGACCATGGGGTCAAGCCAACATTAATGCTTTTAGGCAAATGAACACTTACGAGTATATGCACTTAAGGAACATTGGCACGTGCAGTAATATAGTGGTTTTTCATGAACTATTGTGAAATATCAATTGCGAACACAGCTACAGGGTGTTTAAGAAATGCATACACTTTTATAAAACAATTTATTTTCTGCAAGTGAAATTCAGCCGCTGTGGAGATTAACTTTTATCATATGCAAACCGAACATTGTATGGGACAGTGGCGTGACATAGTCGAAGAGTATGGGGTACTCTACGTTTATGAACTTTTACGGAAGAATTTGGACAGTATCCGTGATGGATAATATGCAGTTCATCATGTCGGAGTAGGCGAATACGGAGACGTGATGGCACCACAGAGCGATGGATTCGGTTCCTGAAGAAGAGGAGGTCCAACAGCAGATTCACTTGGAATATGAAGGCGATCGTTATTCTAGTGGGTGATACGATGTTTCCGTCGATCTTTCGAGAAATTTGTTGCACACACGAGGATAATCGACGATCTTGGAAATATATTAACAGCTGATATGAGAAGGTATTGTAAGAGTTATGTCTTTCCTGATATGATTTTTTCATGAACACTGGGCATACTTGTATATATTTCTAGTAGGAGTTCTACGATTATTTTGACATGGCTTAGACATTATTTGCTCCATTTTTGCTAGAATATGGCGTTACCATATGATATGGCAGGCACTATTATACGAAGTTCTCACTATTGGTTGACTTTATTAAGCAGATGTTTGGTCTTTTTGACATTTTTAGTAAGGATAGTTTTTCTTGGATAGTTATTTTTTTTGTGGCGAGTATTTCGAACTCGTGATCTGCAATTGGATTATTTAAATTACTTCGTCAGTTCATTGCATACTAGCGAGTGTGTATTATTCATCAGTAGGGATTTTTTTCTATTGGATTGTTTGGAGATATTAAGATTTTATTCACTCAAGTGAATGAATATCGCTTTTATATGACAACTAGAGACTTGTTGATTCCAATCTGGTACATTCACTCATCAGTCTACGAGATGGGGCCTTTCGTTTTATACGATTACGTGGTGGTACTCACCTGACTTGCTATTGAGGACCTCATTTTTATCATCCGAGTGTACTTGAGATTGTAAGAGGATCAAACAAGAAACTACTAGTCACATATCAGTCGAATTTTGTTAAATAAATTAAAAATAAATGTCAGCAGGGTTACATTTTGTAATTCTTGTTTGCCAATCCAATATTTTGTTGCTATACTCTTTTGAGAGTACATTCATTTAACAGTTGATAATTTTGATTCTTTTGATACTCTTTTGTGATTGAGTTTAATAACTTTGAGAAGGATTTCAAGTAATTGAATCTTGTAAGATGAATCATTTATGGTCAGATTTATTTTGAGGCAGATCAGTATTACATATTTTGATGTGAGAGATTATAACATATTGGTGTTTTTCTGTGAAGTGAATTTTGAGAATTTTAAGAGAATGTATGCTCTATTTGAAAGCAAATATTGAATTGGATTTCGATTACTAAGGTAATATTTTTTCTAATTGTTTAAGAAGTTGTCTAGATGTGATCAGATTAATTACAGTTCTTGGAGATTGTGTGCGTTAATAATTTGAAGCCAGTTATATATTTTTTGTAGATCATGCAACGTGATTAAGTGAAGTTTGTGATAGGAATTTTCTGGAAGTTGCCAGGTGGAAGTTGCAATATTGCTGATGTATTTTGAGGCAGACATGAGGTTGTCGAACCCAGTCTAGCATAATTTTTGAGATTCATGCTGTGCGCTGAATAGTTATGGTGGTATGTGGAATAGTTATGGTGTTACGTGGAATAATTATGGTATTCAAATATGGTATTTGATAAAGTGAAAGTATATGATGAAGTTTTGGATAGTGAGATCCAACGTGATTTTGTGAAGGCAATAATATTTTTTGGCATGATAATTAAATACGAGATATAACTTGGATGTGATAAAACTGTAAGACAACGTTCTATAACCCATATTAAACAATTTGTTAGGAAATTAAACAAATAAATAATGTCGATAATACAAGATTTTCTGATAATAATAATTAATGAAATAATAATCTGAAGTTTAAGCATATTAATGATCTGACATAATGAAATAAAAATCTGAATGACTCGATGAAATAAAAATCTTAATAACCAGATTAATAAAATTTAAATAAATTGATATATTAAATTTTGGAATAAATCAATGAATTAAATAAATGGATGAATTAAAAATTTAATAAATAAGATGATTTAAATAAATTAATAGATGATTAAATAGATGATGAATAACTGAATTAGAAGGTGATAATTAATTAAAGAAGCTGATGATTAATAAATTTAAATGGATTTAAATAAATTTAATTGATAGATATGATTTGAATGATTTGAAGAATTGCAACTTGAATTAATGAATTAAACAATTTATATGGATGATTTAAGATGATTTGATTTGAATGAGATGATGAAATGAGAGTGTGTGAATAATTAGAGAGTATAAAGAATTGATGATTATAATATTCATTTAAATGATTTAATGGTAATGAATTAATTATTCTGACATGAATATAATGAATTTTGAGATGAGAACTAATGTGAGAGATATTTAATTTTGATGATGATGATGATTATAACCAATGAGTAGTGGATTTTCTGTGATTCACAAACAAGCATTATTAATGACAGTGTGAATATAGTGTAAATTAATTATTCGATTTCTAGGAGCATTTACTAAGATTTTTCAGCATTTGAATAATGCCATTCAAGCCATAAAATTAGGTGATATTTAAATATGTGATTAGAATATATGTGTTTAGACAGATTCATTTATTTTTTTACATCCACATTCATGATGTTAACTTAAAGAGAAGTTAGGTCTCAGGTATCACAAATGTCAGTGATGCATAGACATAGTGCTACGGTGAACCTGAGAACCCAAGTGAACTTTAGAAATTTTTCATATTTTATGTGGATGGAGTACACTTTGAATAGAATAGAGATGGTTCGATTTTCTGGACAATGACAATTTAACGTTGGCATTCGACCATACTCTTAGGTAGGATGTGTGTTTGATAATTCTGTCTGACCGTCAAAGTTGAATAAATTTGTTTTTTATCTTAGTTGTGATCTGATTATGATGTGATTTTCCTATTTATTTCCTTGTCTTAATTAAGGCTTAACCAGGAAGGATGTGGTTTGCTAGGAATTCAGTTGGTGGCGCCCATTTCTATTTGTATTTTTTTTATTAAATTTAAGCCCGTAACGACCCTGGAGATACTTTATCTCGTGTCGCCCTCTGCTTTTGTGATATTTCAACTGAATTTCCGACACATTCCTTATTTGACTTCATTTAACTCTGCTCTTTCCCGGAAATCCAGGAATGCGATGTAATAGCAGATGGGTCATCGCATCCCCAGGATGAACGGGTACAGAGAGAGAGGGAGAATTGGCTTTACCCATCCGTGGGGCTTCGATTTTGTTTATTCTATGAAAACACATCAGATTTAGATTACGGAGAGATTGATCTCAATTTCATTTAATGGTGTTATAAAATTTGTTAAACTTGGTCAGACAATATACTTGTATGCCCATTCCAGTGATCATGTTAATCATATTTGTGTTATATCATGTTTAGTTATAAGTCATTTTTCTTATACCCAAGTGAAATCAGGAATTAATACATTGTGATGTGTTGCTATCTAACGTCTCTGAATAAAACGTTTATTGAAAGATATAATTATGTCAGCAGAAGATTTAGGTAAGGTGTTAGAGGAGTTACGGAATAACATGTCTAGTATTGCAGTAACTATTGCTAGAATGGAATCAGAAAGCAAATAACAGATAAATGATTCGGAAACTAGATGTAGAGAGAATGTGAAAGCTTTACAGACTAGTAATAGGGAAGATCTGAAATTATTACAGACTAGTAATGAAGAAAACTTTAAGTCATTACAGGCTAGCAATGAAAATAATTTAAAGTCATTAGAGACTAGATTACAGATCAGTAATGAAGGCAATCTGAAAGATAGTTTAAAGTCATTAGAGACTAGATTACAGTCAAATAGTAAAGATGAATTGAAGTCATTAGAGACTGGATTGCAAGCTAGTAATGAAGGCAATCTGAAGGATAGTTTTAAATCGTTAGAAACTAGATTACAAGCTCGTAGTGAAGAAACTAACACAGAGTTGAAAAACAATTTAACTAGTGTGGAGAATAGATTAACGTTAAAGAATGATGAAATTTTCAAGGCTTTACAATTAGATATAAAGGCAGTAGAAATGAAAGGAGAAAAAAATTTGCAAATGTTAAGAAAAAATTTTATTGAATTAGAAAGTAGAGAAGAAGAAAATATTCTTAATTTGAGAACAGATGTTATGTCTATACAGAAAGATATTAAATCAGATGTATCGAAATTACGATTCGACATTGATGGTTTAGTGGCAGATGTAGGCAAAATACAAGAGTGGTCTACCGAAGTATCTTTCGAATCCAAAATCAAAGGTCTAGAAATGAATCTAGGTAATGAAATCAAAAGTTTAAAGTCAGTAATTGGGACCGTTAAAGAGGAAGTCTTAGGAGAGGTTAATTCTAACTTGAAATCCTTAGAAAACCAATTGCAGGCAGACATTAGGAGAATTGATGATGACATAGATCAAAAGGTTAATGAAAACTTAGCTTTATTCAAAAATAGAGTCGGTGCAATAGTGGAAGAACGGTATAGTGAGGTCGATGCCGAAGCAAAAGAAAAACGTGCAGGCCTGGATGAGAAATTAATCGCAGGTATGGCGAATTTAGAAGCGAGATTTACTGAGAATAAGGAAACGATGAAGATAGATTCAGCTCAGTTTAGGACAGACGTTGATCAGTTAAAAGAACAAGTCGCGTCAGTCAAGATAACATGCGAAGATAAGATAGACAAATTGAAGAACGATTTGGAAGAGAATAACAGAACACAGAATGTTATGTCGTTAGATAATTTGGAGACTAAGGTCAAGACAGTAGAAAAACGAACAGAAGATAGGATGACTAAACTAGAGTCTATAATAAATAGCTTCACAAGTCAAGGTGTTACAACGGGGGGGTATCGATAAATCAGACACCGATAGATCGCAGTATGAACAGTCAAGAGGTTAGCGTGGGAGAAGATAGTCAAATGCAACAGAATGTTACTTTCGAAAGGACTAATTCAACCCCTCAAGATAATTCGAATCCGAATAGAAGTACGTTTAGTATGAGTGAACGATACTGAGGTCCGGTGACCATAATAAGGAATCTGGATGATAAACCAAGGAAGTTTTCGGGGAACACAGGAGTCACACCAGTCGAATTTCTGAGAGATATTCGCGATTACATGGCGGAACATAGAGTAGCCAAGGAGAGAGAACTAAGGGTAGTCGAACGCGCCTTAGACGGGCCAGCGTTAACTTGGTTTCGCGCATTTAGGAGTAACTTCGCGAACATGGAACAATTTGCCATAGCATTTTTAAGAAGATTTTGGAGTGCAGAGGATCAGCTGAACGTAAGAGCAGAAATGTACTCGAAACGTTACTCTACGTCACATCCGACGCATTATGCAAATTACTTTACCTCGCAATTGGCTAAATTACAATTTTTGATTCCTCCATTGCCAGAAGAAGAACTTTTGCAAGCTATAGCAAGACAGTTGCCAATTGAGGTACAACGATCACTCATAGCAACGGGAGCGAACACACTTGAGCACTATGATGATATCTTACGCCTATTAGATTATACAAGCGCTCAGATTACACCCAGAACTTCAAGGAATGATAATCGAAACACGCAAGAAGTGAATGCGGTAGTTGTCGATAACGCAGCACAGACAGATAGAAGAGATTCCTGGGGAAACAGAAGAATCGAAGGGAATAGAAGAAATATTCACAACGTTCGTGGGAATGATAGATATCAAGGACCATATGAGAGGCCATATGATCAAGATACAAGAAACAGTAGACACAGGAACTATGATCAGAATTCCAGATACCAAAATAGGAACAGATATAATAATCGATATCAAGGTAGATACAACTGGAACCAAAATCAGCAGTCCAATCAAAACAACAGGAGAAATGATCCAAACGAAAGACAGGATAATCAAGAGTATGGGAGATCAAGGCAAGAAAATAGACAGCCTAGTACACCACCCGAGGAGGCAATTAGAAATGTCAATCGAGCAAGCACGAGTGGAGAAGGAAGAAAAAACGACAAATTAACGCCGAATCAGGATACTAATCATTGGGAATCAATCATCATTGTTGAGACATATCAAGTCAAGGACGAGGATTTAATTTAAGAAGATGTAGTACACCGAGGGAATGGATACTAATGAAGTTGTGGGGACTTTTAACGCAGCTAGCATCAGAAAGTATCATTATGCTGAGTACGAGGATGATTGCAGAGCTATCGTGTACATATGTTGTGTATAGAATGCCTGAGAGTATTTTTTTTCTCAAATCTGATTTAAAAAAAGTAGATGTACGGGAGAGATGTACCCGATACCTAGTTGAGGCTATCGGCTACGCCAGTTAACATCGAGCCGTAGTTGAAAATTTATGGGAAAAGTAGAAGAGATAGCGCTCAGATCGAGTCGAGAAGAATGTTAGGAAATGACATAGGAGGCCAAGGATGAATCAATCAGATGGAATTATGGGAGGAATATTGAAGTATTATTAAGATCTATGTGGAACATAATATTATATCATCTCAGAAGAGAAGAAATGTCAAGCAATCTTTATGGTGATATATTGAAGAAAGGCAGATGATTCCTTAAGTTATTGTATAACTTAATAGCCGAGATGATGGTGGTCGAGATTATACTTGTGACGTATGACTGCAGAAGGTAGGGGAACGTCACGTGACAGCGCCGAGTAGGAGCTCATAATCACGCAGTCTGAGGACAGCAGTATTAGTTCAGCCAGCAGAGCCGAGTACAGCACATTGTGCGCGAGGAAAAACTATAGTAGTAGTCCAGCCAGTCGAGCTGTGTACAGCACATGGTGCGCGGTGAAACGACAGTATTAGTTCAGCAAGCGGGGCTGATAGCAGCATACGCTGGGAGAGCGAAAGTAGGTCAGTCAGTCAAGACAAGAGAAGCACGGTAGGCAGTGCGAGGAGGAGTGGTTAGCGAGGCAAGCTACACTGGCCGTGAAAGCGAAAGGAGAGCCGGTGTTCGGACAGGAGTATTTCCAACATCGTAGTTACAGTTATGCGAACAGCAATGCTTTTCAAATACTACAGTTCATTAAGATGATAAGCAGCATTGTAACAAGATTGAGAACATTATTTCAAGCCGCATTCGTAGCACAGGACAGCACAGCGAAGCGATATGACGAGGCAAGTTTTAAGCGTCGATCATTCTAGAACAGTGAGATAGAGCAGGGCGTGCTGGTTCCGACATTTTATAAGCAGGCGACATGCAGGAAGCTGAACATTTTTTCGACATTGTGTTACAGCTTTATAAGTTTGGACTTGTATTCAACAGTCGAATTATGCAAGCAGATAGTAATTATATACTGCTATTGTGAACTTTCAAATGGACTTAGATATATTCCAATGATATTACGGCTTATCAAATAATGCATTTCATACCGGAATATTTAAAGCGACCATGGGGTCAAGCCAACATTAATGCTTTTAGGCAAATGAACACTTACGAGTATATGCACTTAAGGAACATTGGCACGTGCAGCAATATAGTGGTTTTTCATGAACTATTGTGAAATATCAATTGCGAACATAGCTACAGGTTGTTTAAGAAATTCCTACACTTTTATAAAACAATTTATTTTCTGCAAGTGAAATTCAGCCGCTGTGGAGATTAACTTTTATCATATGCAAACCGAACATTGTATGGGACAGTGGCGTGACATAGTCGAAGAGTATGGGGTACTCTACGTTTTTGAACTTTTACGGAAGAATTTGGACAGTATCCGTGATGGATAATATGCAGTTCATCATGTCGGAGTAGGCGAATACGGAGACGTGATGGCACCACAGAGCGATGGATTCGGTTCCTGAAGAAGAGGAGGTCCAACAGCAGATTCACTTGGAATATGAAGGCGATCGTTATTCTAGTGGGTGATACGATGTTTCCGTCGATCTTTCGAGAAATTTGTTGCACACACGAGGATAATCGACGATCTTGGAAATATATTAACAGCTGATATGAGAAGGTATTGTAAGAGTTATGACTTTCCTGATATGATTTTTTCATGAACACTGGGCATACTTGTATATATTTCTAGTAGGAGTTCTACGATTATTTTGACATGGCTTAGACATTATTTGCTCCATTTTTGCTAGAATATGGCGTTACCATATGATATGGCAGGCACTATTATACGAAGTTCTCACCATTGGTTGACTTTATTAAGCAGATGTATGGTCTTTTTGACATTTTTTAGTAAGGATAGTTTTTCTTGGATAGTTATTTTTTGTGGCGAGTATTTCGAACTAGTGATCTGCAATTGGATTATTTAAATTACTTCGTCAGTTCATTGCATACTAGCGAGTGTGTATTATTCATCAGTAGGGATTTTTTTCTATTGGATTGTTTGGAGATATTAAGATTTTATTCACTCAAGTGAATGAATATCGCTTTTATATGACAACTAGAGACTTGTTGATTCCAATCTGGTACATTCACTCATCAGTCTACGAGATGGGGCCTTTCGTTTTATACGATTGCGTGGTGGTACACACCTGACCCATCGTCTAGGGCATTATCATGATAGTCTACGGGGCAAGGCCTTTCGCTTTAGGCGATTGCGTGGTGGTACTCACCTGACTTGCCATTGAGGACCTCATTTTTATCATCCGAGTGTACTTGAGATTGTAAGAGGATCAAACAAGAAACTACTAGTCACATATCAGTCGAATTTTGTTAAATAAATTAAAAATAAATGTCAGCAGGGTTACATTTTGTAATTCTTGTTTGCCAATCCAATATTTTGTTGCTATACTCTTTTGAGAGTACATTCATTTAACAGCTGATAATTTTGATTCTTTTGATACTCTTTTGTGATTGAGTTTAATAACTTTGAGAAGGATTTCAAGTAATTGAATCTTGTAAGATGAATCATTTATGGTCAGATTTATTTTGAGGCAGATCAGTATTACATATTTTGATGTGAGAGATTATAACACATTGGTGTTTTTCTGTGAAGTGAATTTTGAGAATTTTAAGAGAATGTATGCTCTATTTGAAAGCAGATATTGAATTGGATTTCGATTACTAAAGTAATATTTTTTCTAATTGTTTAAGAATTTGTCTAGATGTGATCAGATTAATTACAGTTCTTGGAGATTGTGTGCGTTAATAATTTGATGCCAGTTATATATTTTTTGTAGATCATGCAACGTGATTAAGTGAAGTTTGTGATAGGAATTTTCTGGAAGTTGCCAGGTGGAAGTTGCAATATTGCTGATGTATTTTGAGGCAGACATGAGGTTGTCGAACCCAGTCTAGCATATTTTTTGAGATTCATGCTGTGCGCTGAATAGTTATGGTGGTATGTGGAATAGTTATGGTGTTACGTGGAATAATTATGGTATTCAAATATGGTATTTGATAAAGTGAAAGTATATGATGAAGTTTTGGATAGTGAGATCCAACGTGATTTTGTGAAGGCAATAATATTTTTTGGCATGATAATTAAATACGAGATATAACTTGGATGTGATAAAACTGTAAGACAACGTTCTATAACCCATATTAAACAATTTGTTAGGAAATTAAACAAATAAATAATGTCGATAATACAAGATTTTCTGATAATAATAATTAATGAAATAATAATCTGAAGTTTAAGCATATTAATGATCTGACCTAATGAAATAAAAAACTGAATGACTCGATGAAATAAAAATCTTAATAACCAGATTAATAAAATTTAAATTAATTGATATATTAAATTTTGGAATAAATCAATGAATTAAATAAATGGATGAATTAAAAATTTAATAAATAAGATGATTTAAATAAATCAATAGATGATTAAATAGATGATGAATAACTGAATTAGAAGGTGATAATTAATTAAAGAAGCTGATGATTAATAAATTTAAATGGATTTAAATAAATTTAATTGATAGATATGATTTGAATGATTTGAAGAATTGCAACTTGAATTAATGAATTAAACAATTTATATGGATGATTTAAGATGATTTGATCTGAATGAGATGATGAAATGAGAGTGTGTGAATAATTAGAGAGTATAAAGAATTGATGATTATAATATTCATTTAAATGATTTAATGGTAATGAATTAATTATTCTGACATGAATATAATGAATTTTGAGATGAGAACTAATGTGAGAGATATTTAATTGTGATGATGATGATGATTATAACCAATGAGTAGTGGATTTTCTGTGATTCACAAACAAGCATTATTAATGACAGTGTAAATATAGTGTAAATTAATTATTCGATTTTTTAGGAGCATTTACTAAGATTTTTCAGCATTTGAATAATGCCATTCAAGCCATAAAATTAGGTGATATTTAAATATGTGATTAGAATATATGTGTTTAGACAGATTCATTTATTTTTTTACATCCACATTCATGATGTTAACTTAAAGAGAAGTTAGGTCTCAGGTATCACAAATGTCAGTGACGCATAGACATAGTGCTACGGTGAACCTGAGAACCCAAGTGAACTTT